>PVLD010001406.1:102909-204373 GCA_004027595.1 Dinomys branickii | reverse complement strand
TCCCACGTCTCGCCCCGGCAGCCTGGTCCGCCCTACCACATCTCCCCCGGCATCTCAGAGAAATACGCCCAGTTTAAACTTCCCAGCCGAGGTTCCGGCATTCACGCTCACCAAGTCTGTCTCGAGCTGGTGGTGTTTATTAAGGAGGTTCGCTCCCTTGCTGCTCACCCGGTCGCCATCTTCCCCGGATCCCCCTATTCTCTCTTTTGAAGAATCTCATAAATCCATACAGAGTTTCTGATTTTGTATTTTTCACAAGTCCGGATAATCACACATTTAGATAAGTGGCAGAGCCCTTGGGAAACCAGCAAAGAAAGAAAGTAGGAATCTGTTTAAAGCAAAAACATTCGAACTAAGCACCTTCCTCCTTCCGCAGGTAACAGTACTTGACTTTCATATGCCATGGGCATTGTAAAAAAAAAAATAGCCTCCATTTTATTGTTCATGTTTGGACTAAAGCATTACATTATACTTTTAAATTTTCTTTCCAAATAGGTGGCATTTTCTAAGTTCTTTCACTTCTACCTTTTTAAGGTAATGATACTCTTTGAACACAGAAATGTTCTCTTATACATATTTTGTTTCTTACATGATGACAGCATCACAGTGATGTTTTGTTGGCGGTAACCCTCGAGCTTCTCTAAGATGGAGTTTTAATCAGCTCTATTAGCTAGGCCCAAATTTTACTCCTCTACCACTTGCTCATTTTCAGATGAAATACCTGGTGGTCCAGTGCTCATTGCAGCAGTGTGCCCTTCAATACGAGGCCCTTCATGATTCTGGTTAGGAGCTGCCGTACTTGCGTTACCCATAACCTCAGAAAGCAATTGGAGATGCATGAATATGTGTAATGAGTGTCCCTCGATATAACCAAGCAGAGAAGGACTAGAACTCTGGCTGCTATAGAATTGTGTTTGTGTTACAGAATTCTTGTTTCATAACTGAGAAATCATTGTGAAAGACAAGATGGCTTATAAACTAAAACATTATTTTCACAAGTAATAATGTCATACAGCATTTCTTCAAGGACAATAAATGTTTAAATTTAAATATTTAAATTGAACAATTGAACTATGATATGTGCATAATGTTTTAATGAGGAAAATTCAATTTTCTTGGTATTTTAGTTGAATAGGTTAAATTTTATTTTCCAGAAAGATTATGTTTTAGCCTTCTGAGTCCATACGAATCAATGATAATGTGAAAATTTCAGGGCACTTATACAATTTTGGTATGCTTTTTTTTTGAGACAGGGTCTCGCTATGCAGTTCAGGTTGACCTTGAGCTCAGTTTGTAGCCCAGGCTGGTCTCGAACTCACAACGATCCTCCTGCCTCAGCCTCCCGAGTGCAGGGATTACAGGCACACGCCACCACGCCTGGCTTGGTGTGTTTTTATATTCCAGTACTGAAGCACTGCAGTGTGGCCTATGTGGCCAAACACAGAACTTAGAACGTCATAATGAGTGAAAGCATGAACTCTGGATCTGGGGTCTCTGGATTCAAATTCTGGCTTTACCACTTACAAGCTTTATGATATTGGACAAATCTGTGGGCTTTCATGTGTCATTTGAATGTTAATAACGACATCATAGGTCTAAATAATATCATGCACGTCACTCAGTATGTGGTATTGTGAACTATTATTACTTTCATCATTATAGTGCTAATTCATTATTATATTACTATGAATATTTTAAAATTGTGTGTTTTTTTCTAGCTAGATCAAGGCTCCCTCGAGTGTAGATACGAGAATGTACTAACAAACAAGCCAAGAAATACCATTTTCAAAGGTGATGAGGTGATGCTTCTAACCTTATGTGCCCCCTGAGCCTTGTGAGGTTTCCAGCATACTGTGGTAGATTGGATTGTCAGCCCCAATTTTTAATCTGTCCCTGAAAGGGACTTGTACCCTTCGTCATTTGCATTTACAGTTCCCCCTATGGAGGGAGGCTCTTCTCTCACGCTGCTGGTGTTGGGAGGGTTGTACTTTGGCTGATGGAATGTTTATGGAACCAGACCTTAAAAGTGTTTGCATGATATAGCTTGCTTTCCTGTATTTCTTCCAAATGCCATGAGAACATACCTTAGAGAGCAAAAGTTCTCTGAATTATGAAGAATTTTGGAATAGACACGAACTCAGTCCAAAGCCTGAAATCTGGTCTACCAAGGACACGGCCTATAGCTTATTAAGGAAAAAAAAATAAGATACTGATATTTGTTGTTATAAAATACTGATATTTTTGCAGATGCTTATATATAGCTCTGCAGGAAAGAGTTAATATAGAAAATGTAAATTTTTTGGCCATACCTAGTATCAAACCTTGGGCCTTGTGCATACTAGGCAAATGTTCCCACTGAGCTATATCCTAGCCAGAACTGCTGTCCTTAAAAAGGCCCGTTTACAAAGTTAACTCTTGGCTGGCATCTGGGAACTAGGACTTCAAGCAGTTACTTCCATTGTACCTAAACTATTTGTGCAAATAATATGGTTTTTTCCCAAAAGCTGCTTTTGGTTGGAAGGAGCATAGGCTTTTGGTATGTTCAGGCAGAGGCTGTGTACATGACCTGCCTCCAATAAAAACTCCACAGGGTCCTGAGCCTCTAATGAGCTTCCCTAATAGACAACATTTCACACGTATTGTCACAGTTCACTGCTGGGGAATGACAGGCGTCCTGAGTGATTCTACTGCGAAGCTTGTGCTGGTTTCCCCCTGAACTTTTCTATAAGTGCTTTTTCTTTGTGTTAGTTGTGCTTTGTATCTTTTCACCGAATAAATCATCATCCTGTGAATTCTCTGGGTCAGTCATCAAACCTGGGGCCCTCTCAAACCTAGTTAGGTAACTGCTGGTTTGGCTGACAAATACAAGGACAAATAAGTACTTGTGCTCACATGAATCCTGACACGTTGTGGTTGATCTAATGCTATTGGATTACCAGGTGCTGGTTTGGATTCATAGGCTCCTAAAAACAACAGATGTTTTATTCTAAAGGTATCTTTTGTCCTACTCTACACAAGAACGTCCTGTATAGGAAGTGTAATTGAAAAATACGGTGTGTATTAAAAACGTTTCTTATGGTAAAAGACACAGTGCCATAAATTCTCCTCAGTCATTCCTGCCATTTTCTGAGGCAGTTCCGGAGGTCCTTTGTGAAGTGTCCTTAGCATAGCTGTACTGCACTGGCCGCCTTGGTGTCCTGAACTGATTTAGCATGCTTGCCTGTCATGGTCACTTTGAGCGTGGGGAAGAGCCACTAAGTCACACAGCTCCATATCTGGGAGATACTGTGGCGAGAACCCACTGTAACATTTGTACAGGCCTGCCTGTCTTGTTGGGTGGCCTCAGCAGCAACACACACTACATTTTTGATCATGCCTTGTAAAGACACTTTACAAAAGAGGACTTCTAGGAGTAAGAACAACGAAGTGAGTGCTTTTGAGACAAGTTTTTGAGAGGCCTTCATGGGAATGTATCTTTTACTGAAGTAACCTTTTCTAATTTAAATATGCACTGTATATTTTGATCATTCATTGTAAGATTAAGATTTTACCACTAGCTTAGCCAGAGTCTCATGGTCGAAGGGATGTACTAGTGAATCCCTTAAATTATTTCTCTACCTTCCCAAGCTTAGTTTTTGTTGATCTCCTTAGAGCCTATAGCTGTTTGCCTATGCTATGCACAACCCTTTTTCCGAGAGAATGAATTATCACAAGTAATGCTTCAGTTCAAAATGTATTAATTTGGGTCCCTTCATCTCTTACTGTACCTTTATCCTATAATTATTGCATGTATGATATGTACATAATTATAAACCCCACAGAAAGTGTTGTAATTTTTGCTTTAAACTGCCATGTGTGTTTTCAAGAAAGCACAAAGCAAAAAGATCTTTATATTTATCCAGATACCATTCATGATGTTCTTTCCTCCCTGGAAATCCAGGCTGCCACTGGTTATCGTTTTCTGTCCAGCCTGATGAACTTCTTTTGCATTTCTTGCACCACATGTCTATTGATGGTGAATTTTCTCAGTTTTCCTTTGTATGAAAATGTCTCTACTTTGCCTTAAATGTTGTGTGACAGATTTTTTTTTGTTTTTGTCCACAAAAAGATATAAAGATATTCCAATACCTTTTGACTTTTTCCTTTTCTGATGACGAGGCAGTGGTGGATCAAAATTATAGGTGCTATGTCTCTTTTCTCTGGACACTTGTAAGATTTTCTCTTTGTCTTTGGTTTTCAGCACTTTGACAATGATGGTCAAATGTTCTTTGTCACATTCACCCTGTTTGGGATTTACTGAGGTTCATGAATCTGTAAATTTGTATTTTTAGCCATGTTTGAGAGGTTTTGTCATTTTTTCCTTTCCTTTTTTTTTTTTGAGATTCCAGTTACTCAAATGCTGTACGGTATGGTATTGCTGTATAGATCCCTTAGCCCTGTTCATTTTCTTCTACTGTTCTTCAAACTGTATACTTCGTATTCCTCTAGCTTGGGGTTTATGACTCTTACAAATCACTCAGCATCAATAAATTAGAAAACCTATGTGGAATAATCAAATGCCTTTTTGAAAAAACCACTGAAACATATTTAGAAAAGTAGAAATAGTTCTATATTTATTTTTAAAATAAAATCAAAAGGTAGAAACTTCCCTATAATGAAAACATCATTCCCAAATGATTTAATTGGTCAGTTCTTTTAAATATTTAAAGAAGAAATAAGAGAAAAATTGTAAACTCTTGGGAATACTTCCAAAGTGATTTATTAGGCAAAAAACATTAATACCAAAACATGATCAATATCTTTTATAAACATAGGCATAAAAATTCAAAACTGTATTAGTAAACTGAATTCAGAAATATACAAAAAGAATAATGTATTATATAATATATCTCAGGAATGCATGCTTGAATTCACTTCCAAAAATCTATTTATTAATTTACCATATTAATACATAAAAGAGAAATGCTATCTAATACCACAACAATTTTGAAAAGGAAGTACTTGATAAATTTTTCACTCTAACAGTTGAGAAATCTTTAGCAGACATAATAAGAGAGTTTACAAAATAGATAAATAAACCATTCTTAATGGTTAAGGTAGTGACTGTTTTTCCATTAAAGATAAGAAAAAGACAAAGATTCTTATCTTCTTCTCTCAAACATTGTACTAAAGGTAAGATATAACAAGTAAGATATAACAAGATATAGCAAGTCAATATAACAAGTCAAATAAAAGAAATAGTATTATTTATCTTGGAAAGGAAGAATAAGACTTTATTTTTGGATGACATTAAGTTAACATATAAAATTCCAAGGAATCTACAAAAAAGTGAATTAAGGATATTTCAGGATGTAAGATCTGAATACAAAAATACATTGTTGTATACTGCCGATTAATAATTAGAAAACCAAAATTAAAAACACCACTTGTAATATCATAAAACATAAAGCAGTTGTAAATCTAACAACATATGTACAAAATGTTTATACCTAGAACTCTAAAGTATGGTTCAGTGAAATCAAAGAAGACTTAAATCTATGGAGAGATATACTATATTCATAGAGTAGAATATTTTAAACTGTTAAGATGTCAGTTCTCCCCAAATTGAGCTATAAACCATTCTCAATGAAATCTAGAATACTTGCTTGAGTGATGAGTCTAAGATTTATTTGGAGATATGTAAGATCTATAACAGACTAACCTGACCTGATTTTTGCCCTTAACTACATAGCTACAGTGGTCGATATAATATGATATTTGTGTAAGGATAGATAAATAGATAAGGAGAAGTTTAGAAATAGGTCCATATTAATATGATCGGTTAATTTTTGACAGATTTCAAAGGAATTCATGAAGAAAGAATAGTCTTTTCAATAAATAGTGCTGGAACAATAGTGTAGCTATATGAAAAGAAAAAGGAGCTTTCATCCCCTAAGTGAAACTGAACCCAAAAAGTACAGTACTTTGAAACTGGACATAAATCTAAAGGCTAAACTGTAAACTCCTCAGAAAGAAACATATCCTCTATCCAGGGGTCAGTCAAAGATTTCTTAGAACACAGAAAATACTTCTTCAAACTGATAAAATTCGCTTTATAAAAATTAAACATATTTTCTTACTGAAAGCATATGAGGCCAGAAATAAGTAAGTCACAAGGAAAAATATTTGCAAGAAATATGTCTGGTGAGGACTTGCATCCAGGATATACTGTTCTTACCATACAATAATGATAAGGCAACTCAATTTTAAATATGATCACAAAACTGGAACAGTGTTTCAGATCAGAGGACATACGAATGAGTAGTCAATAAGCATTGAAAAGATGCTGTACATCATCAGTCGTCAGGCAACATAAATGAATGCCGTAATGAGATATCACTACACACTTTCCAACATGACCATATTAAAGACTGGCAAGCACAAATGCTAGCAAGGATACAGAGTGAGTGAAATTCTCCTACATTGCTGGTGGGAGTGTAAAATGGTGTGATCCTTTTAAAATACAAGTTGGCAGTTATCTATAAAATTAAGGATTTACTTCCCTTTATTCCACAAGCTGAAATTCCCAGAAAGATTTGTAAATTCACAAAAAGATTTGTAGCATATGGTGACAGCAGCTTTATATTAAAGCAGCCTAAAACTAGAACCGAACCAAATGTCCATTAACAGAAGAGAGTAAACAAATATTGGTATATTCATACTCTGAAATATTTGTTAAGAAAAAGATGAGCTACCAATATATGGATGCATCTCAGAAACCTTAGCATAATAGTCTACAAATATCTCAATAAAATTTCAGTTAAAATGTTAAGCAAAAGAAATCAGTTGCAAAAGATCACATATTGTATTCTTTTCATTTATATAAAGTTTAGAAAGGCAAAACTAATTTATGTTTAAAAAAGTCAGAACAGTGGTAGCTTCGAAATAAAAGGATTGAGTGGGGTGTGGTACAAGGGAACTTTCTGAGGAATTGTTCTGTTTCTTAACTGTGGGGTTGGTTGTATACAAGTCTACGCATTTGTCAAAATCCCTTACACTGTGCACTTGAAATGTGTGCATTCTACTGTGCATAAATTATACCCTAGCTGCAAAGAAATTTACATCTTCCTCTAATTTGCAGGTTAGATTGTATTTTCATTTACTCCATACAAGCCCCAGACCTTTGTGTGGGTACCACTGTAAAAGAAGTCTGTGTATGTGGAAATTGATTTCTCTTCTTCTTTCTTTACTTTTCCTTCCTCCTTTCTTTTGAAAACCACAGGAATGTGCGATAAGGTGAGTGACCATTGTGAGCAAACTATAGCAGAAAACTTGTACCATTTGGGCCTCATGAAGGCCTATAATTTGAATGTGTGACTCTAGAAGTGGTTGCTATGGTGATAAACCACTTTACTTAAATAGCATGTATTTTACTCAAAATTCAGAGAAATGGTAACAGTTTCTAGTAATCATGCACTGGTATTAACTTGCAGGGATATGCCCAGAGCTTACAGGGTTTGCATCCATTACCACCAGATTAGCTCATCAGGTTAAAGTTATGCCACGGAATAATGAAATATATATATATTTAGCTCAACTGCTTGTTACGCATCTTACACACATGGAAACTCCTTTTCAAGATTAATAATATGAGCTGGAGAAATCAGGCCAAGAATACTGAATTATAAAAAAGGTAAAACTGGAGGGAACTTTGTAATGTCATCTTTTCTACCATTCTGTATCCAGTTGATGACTTCAACTGTCCCAGATGGTAAGAATTTGTCAAAGGTGAAAAACAATTGAAATGCTGCTTGGGGCAGTCCCTGGTGTCACACCCTGACTGACTGCAGTACTGGAAGACAGCATCTAGCTCCACAGTGCTGAACCTACCTACTTCATATTTGTGTGTGTGTGTGTGTGTGTGTGTGTGTGTGTGTTTGAGTATACTGTCATTCTTTATCTTTTTAGACCGAAGAGCTCTCCTATAAAGAAAGCTCCACCCCTTAAGCATGTTTGCCTGTTTGTAGATCTTCTCTATTCTTTTTATCTTTTCAGACTGATTGCAGTGTTGCTGGTATGAATTCATCATGGTTTTATATAAGGATAGAATGTTTTTTCCTAATATCTAAAATGTTTTCTGATGCCCGTGGTGCAAGTGGTAACTTCAGACACAGCATTTTTAGGTCCTCTTGTGGACTGACAAATAAATGGTCAACAACCTCACGATGCACGGTTAGGATCTTTTCCCCAGAACTGAATATTGAAATTCCTCCATCATTTCCTCCCTTTGTACAGTCTTGTGGGAGTTCTTCTCCTTCTATTTGTCTTTCATGACCTGTAAGATCTCATAGCTTTGGCAATTTCGCTTTCATTTCTCTGTCCTATTACTTATAAAACTGTAAAATTGCATCAGTGACAGCACAGATCCCTGAGGAATCCTATCAGCAGTGACAGAGGTAAAGGAGAAACCCAAAACTTAGATAATCTATAACCTAACAAAAGAAATCCCTGAAAACTGAAGATTTGTTCATAGTCTTAAGAAAAACCTAGGGGTTGGAATTTACCTTTGCCGTTTATGTTCCAAGGAGGTGAGAGGCTTGGCTGTTTGTAAAGAAAACTACAGCTTGACCTAAAAGGCACATGGTAGCCATTTTGCATCTGTTCCACCAGTGCCAGAGAATGGTTTTGGTGAGGTGTACTCTAAAGGGGAGTCTCAGACTCTTTTGAAAAACTAATTCGGGTTCGGGTTTTAAACAAAGGCGTGCTAAGTGTAATGCATCTGCAAGTGAACAGAGAAATGCAAAGGCACACACATGCACATATACACACACACACACACACAGTGTTTCCCAAGTTAAATCCATATACCCAGGAGCTCCTAAGCATGTGCAGTAAACATTTGCATAAAGGTAAGTGTATTTGCATTGATGAGTGAATGAAGGAGTGATTCATTACCAAGGAGTGAAGAAATAAATACCATGATTTGTTTCAGTGCAGGCCACTTTCAGGGCTTAATTAAAATATTATGGTTGTCTGTATTTGTTTTAACATATATTAAACACTAAATTGACAAAGAAATAAAAGAGGCACCCTTATATGCCGAGAGTAGGAATATTCATTGTTGTAACTTCAGTGGATGCTAATACGCTATCTTTCAAAATTACAAATTCTTTTTCACCCAAGAATCTTACTTCTAAATGTATATATTCTATAGATACAGCAACACATGTGGGAAATGACACAAGTCCAAGGCTATTCACAGCCACATTATTTGTACTAGTGAAAGACTCTAAATAACCTAAATGTTCATTGTGGATGGACTGGCTAGATAAAACAATTAAATGAGAAAATTACTGCCCAGCCAGAAACAAAGAATGTGCACTCTTTTTATGAATTAATTTTCTAGATGATCATTAGTTTAGAAAATCAAGGCATAAAGGGGTGCTGAGTGGGCTACTGTTTGTGTAAAAAGAGTGATGAGAGCATATAGATAGGTGGACAAAGCTGAACCTTATGAAATGGCCATTATTAGAATGCTTTTGACCAGCATCCAATAGCAGTAACAACGAATTCCATTTGATTGCATGTATTTGCTTGCAGACATACGAAGACTCTAGAAGTGCATACTGTAAATCGACAACTTGGTTATCCTTGGTAGGGCGAGCTGAGTTAACTGGGGGGCAAAGAGATTTTGAACATAGTAATCATGAAGTCATACATATATACTGCCTATTTTTAAAACTGCCAAGCTTATGAATAAATAAATGTGACTTGAGGAATATAATTTTTTCATCTTGCTACTTAATGAAAGAAATATCATGTTTCTCTACCAAAGTAATGAAACACTTTGGTTTAGCTTGGCTTTGCCTTTCCACTTTTTCAGAAAATTCTGAGAATTAAGATATTGTTTCCAAGAAGAAAATATGAGAGCCTATGAAGATTTTTAGAGAGAAAATCTGCATTATACTGTCCTTACCCATAAAGACTATTTCTAAGTCTTTCTTCCTAGGGACCACAACTTCTGAGTCTACTCTAAAAACTTAAGTACATTAGCAAGTGTAGCAATGGATAAGAATGGAAACATTAAGCAGACCTGAACATGAGCGCCTTGAAAGTAGCTGAAACTCCACTCCTATGTGATAGGCTTCTAGTGGACATATTGAAAACTGTTCTCTCAACTACTCTGATAACTCAGAGTCCAAATAGAAATATCAAAACAGAGAAGGTTACACTTAGGTTCAGCCTTTAATAAGATTTGTATATAAAGTTAATTAAATTTTATGAACTAAAATTTCCAAGTAGGTTCCATGACTTAGAGACCAGAATTGTACTGAAGAAAGCAGCTTCTCCTCAGGCAGATACTACAACACCAGGGATGTTGTCTCCTCACCCTTATTAATGAACACAGAAGTCTTCAGTGAGGGGACACAACCCATATTAGTGGGTGTTAAAGAAATTTAAATATTTTCTGCTTCTGGAAAGAACACAAAGGAACAGCTCAGTTTTCTTCAAGGAGAAAAGGTAGCAAACAGGACCATTTTACCTCTCAAAATAGACACAAATTAATTTTTCAGATACAAAATGCTTGTTAATTACCTGTTCAAAAACCAGCGTACACTGCCATAAAGTCAGACATGAATGACTCTCTCTGACAGGCACACACTTAAGGGCCATCTGCAGCTAACGAACATCAAGAAGAGCTTCTTGAAATACAGCTCCCAAAAGTATCAACGACCTGAGCTTTGCTGTAGCCCTGGGAAATCATTCATGCATTGAGCAAGTATATACTAATTGTCTATGTGTATAGAACACAGTCATCATAAGAACTTGAGTGATCAAAGAAACAGCAAATTAATTTATTCTGCATTATGTGTAATCTTTTCACATTTTTTTGAAAATTGTTAACTTAATTATTAATCCAAGTGTATACTTTTGTGTAAGCCAAAGTACTAAATCTGTGAGCCCTTTGCTAGATCATTCTGTGCAGTGACAGCTTTCTGGGTCTACACTTGGTTTCGCAGGTCTCCTGGGATAGCCTGTATGTACTCTTTTAGAATGCCTTGCTTACTTTCATTTAGTTAAGAGTGATCATTTTAAAAATGAACATAAGGTCAAGGTGGGCCCTCCATTTCTCACGATGGCAGGACTCAAGACAGGTCCCTCCTCTCCTGTGGAGTGGGGGACCTGAGAATGCACAGCTGCCCGTGAAAACCCTTCTGCTTGTACTCCCATGGTCGCCCTCTCAGTTCATTCTCCTAATCACCCCTTGAAGTACCCATGTGCATACTGTTTTGCCCTCTTTAGGTGTGAGCAATTGAGGCTCAAAGAGCTCTCCAGACATGC
This sequence comes from Dinomys branickii, assembly GCA_004027595.1. NCBI lineage: Eukaryota > Metazoa > Chordata > Mammalia > Rodentia > Dinomyidae > Dinomys > Dinomys branickii. The sequence continues at coordinate 193,051 of PVLD010001406.1, read as the reverse complement.
CTGAGTGTTATGACTGGCAATAGAAGCCAGTCCTGGAATGAGTGCGGAATGGTAAGAATGTGCATGGGCGGTTTGCAGCAGCTTCAGACCCAGGTTAGAGGAATCACATGGTACTTGGCAGGGAAGGGCACATCTGACCATCTGGAAATCTGAAAGAGGAAGTGAACGCAGTTGTGGCTAAGTGGACTCCCCTGACTGAAGACCTTACTGAGACGCTTCCTCTTTATATGCCGAGAGGGTTGAAATTGAGCCTGAATGGTTTGCTCCACTCCAGACATTAGATCAGTCAAGTCAGTGTTTGAAAGTGCTAAAGGACGTGTGTGTGTTCCCACTTAATAACAATCGTGCAGTGTGACGAGTGCATGTCCCAAGCCTAGAAAGCACTCCAACTTGCCAGTCCTGGACAGCATTGTAGTTGCTTGCATCTTTGAGTTGATGTATATTTTTGTGTCTGGAAACTAACCTAGGCCTTTTATTTTTAGCCCACTGCTTATGAAAAGAAATTGCCTGCAACCAGCAAGAAAACAGATACAAGTGACTTTGACTCGTGCTGTGCAAATTCCACGTCTGGCAAACTCCTTCCATCTGAACTCAAGGGAGAAGTAGAGAAAACCTCTGTGACTCCAAGCCAAGGAGCAGCAGCTAAGTCTGCTGCTAAACCTGCTGCCCTGTTTCGAGCAAAAAAAAAACCCTAATGTTCCCTCTAGTGCTGGACAAACAGTACCGAAACGAACTGCTCTTTCTAGTGCTAAAGGGAGGGGTTAGGAGGGGAAATGACAGTGCTACACTGAGCTTTCGGCCTTTTGGTCTGCTGAGCCCTGCCTTGTGGCTACACCAGTTTAAAATTGAAGCTAGTTATCTCCAAGGCAGCATAAACTGCACGGAGTATTAAAGCACAACCACCAACAGTCCTGATGGCCATGCAGCTAAAATCAACTCAAGATGGAGCCAGCGGTTGTTAGGGGGCAGATGCCCTCAGCGCAAGGTTGTGGCAGCACCGCTCAGTTTTATTTCAAAGTCTTACATTTAGACACCGTTAGTTATATGGGAAAACAAGAGGCCAAATATGGTACTGGTGGTTCCAAATAATTATGTGCACCTTGCACCAGAAGTTTGTTAGGAAATTACCAATAACCTTGCCATAGGCACTATGGCAGAAGTGCTTCAGTCCTTTGCGTGTGTTCTTGTAATTTTAGGTTGCTATAGTTGTTTAAAACAACTCATTTTAAGCGTAGAACCATAAGACATTTTGTAACTGCTTACCATTAACTTGCTGCTAACTTCTCAATGTATTGATTCAATCAATAAAAATCAGATGTTACCTATACATGCTAATTTTTATGTTAATAAGAAGCACATATGGTAAGGTCCATTAAGCCCTTATACATTACAAGGTTGGCCTATTGCTGCAATGGTAGCACTTATCTCTGGGGAAGGGCATGAGGCTGGATACAGGAAAAATACACCCTTTCTCTTCCTACTGTGGGTGTCTCCTTTCCACTAGGTAAGCAGTTTTGCACTGAAGAATAAACTGGATAAATCAATGCTTCTGGGGGCTTCCTACACAAATTCTAGAAGAAACTATTTGCATTTGTTTTTACCTTTATAAAAATAACCTCGTTTCATTTCACACACCGCCCCCCATGGGACTGTCAGTTAGGCCTCCAGAATGACCCTCACCTGGCCAGCTGAGCCAGTACTACTTGCACATAAATCTACTCAATGACTAAAGGAAGTACATGTGCTTCTTGTGATTAATTTAGGAGACACTGTTGTGATTCTGAGTGGGTCAGAGTTACCACTGACATACATCATGCTGGCTGAGGGATTCCGCCAGTATTTTCTCAGTGCCTTCAACATGTTTCCCTTGAAGGAAGCTACCAGCTAAATGTGTCTCGTGTAAATTTTATTTTAAAATTGCAGTTGACATAGCTTCTTCGAGATCTTTCTCCTTTTTTATTATTTCTTTTTATTGTTATTTCCAGCTCTAAGAGAAGCCCAGACAGCATCTCTTGAGTTGAAAGTACTCTCTCTGGGTGTGGAGAGCTGGTTGGTCCTTGAGGAATGTGTGCCATCCAGGTAGTGAGAACCTGGCTCCCTGGGTAGGCAGAGCTCTCTCCCATCCTCAGAAGCAATCTTGAGCTTGTGGTCCTGCCATATGTCTTGTATTCAAAGTGCCCTTCCTTTCATAGCGATTGCATCTTTTGTGATTAACACTTGTTCAATCAAGCACTATTCTCATTTCTCTTGGCTCTGATTAGAATTCTGCCAGTAATCTTGAACAAAGATCTAGAACTAACCAGTTACTAAAAATTAAAGTAATTTTATAACATTTTAATGTGTCTGCACCTTTTCCTACTGCATCCCAGGAAAGGTTTCTATTACAAAGTGCATGCATTCTATTACATACTTTCACATTATTTATATAGAATAATTTTGATAAGAAATTTAGCTTACTCTAGTTTCTAGCGATAATCTCCATATTATTTCTGTTCTTTGTCTGTTTGCATGAAATACATTAGACCAGGCCATATCGAGGGTTTCCTTTCCAACTGACACACCTGTTTAATCATTGGAGGTATGCAGCTTTCCTCTTTCTACTCCATGGCTGTGAAAAAGTAGCCCTTCCCGTTCAGACTGGCTTTTGCTGACCACCAACCGCCTGTCTGATGCCTCCCGTTCTCCACAGCTGGGCTTTGCCGGGTTGCAAAGAGATACACATTGTCTAGAACAGCACAGAGCGAGGTTATTTCCGATGGATACAAATGCTGATCAACACTCCAATCTGAACAGCAGGTAAGTCAAGGCAGAAGGAATAGGAATGCAGGCTTGGAGCTTGGGGACAAGCTCTTCTGAGGAGCACAGCAGATATTTGAGAAGAAAGGAAAAGAGTTGGTTTGGGAAGCGAGCTGAAGACACAGTACAGTTCACAGAGCTGAATGCTAGCACACAGTTGCCAAACTTGGGAGCAAGAGTCGGGGTGGGGGAAGTGTTGTTCCTAGAACAGTTTCTCGCTGCAGGCCAGTCTGAGGTAAAACTAGCCCCCTCTGTGGCCTGTTCACAAGCAAAGCTAAAGACAAACTGAAGAAGCAAATGTCCAGGGAAATGGAAGCCGAGAGAGGTTGTGATCTGAGGAGTTGGCCATGGAATAGTCCTCAGGTTTTGATCAAGCAGGGACGTTATGTGGTGTTTCAGGGAGGGGGAGAAAAAATAAAAACATTTTGTGCTTATCATGGCAATGCTTTGTTTAAATAATTCTATCTGACTCCAAAATGTAAGTTCCAGGTTAGACAGATCAAAAGCAGCCAGTCTTGAAAATGAAGCTTTTTAAATTCCAGCCCTGCTGTTGGAATAGAGAATAAAGGCTTTGTTCAAACATGCATTCCCAGCAGTAAGTAGGGCTTTGAAATTGGCCAGGGAAGTTGTGTCCTATAATGGCTGCACTTGGCTGGAGACCAAGGAGCTGCAGCCTCTGGGAAATGACCCCGGCTAGATGTTTTCCACCTGCGCCTCTAGGACCACTCAGCCTGTTCTGCCCTTTCTGCTCAGATGCTGATCTTAGGGACTGTGTTGTCAAGCGCCCCTGGCCCCTGGATTTGGTTCCCCCGGTGCCTCCCTTGCTGCAGTGCTAAGTTTTTGCTGTACCCTCCTTTCTGGGCCCAGTTACCCCCACCCCCTTTCTTACAGCCGTGCCCATGTCTTCTTCAGGCTAAGACCAGTGGTAGTGCCCTGGGGTACTGCATCTTTTTCTGTGGGCTTCCTTAGGCCTTCTCAGTCCCTTTGTAAATTCTCTTTGTTGAACTCTGTCCTGCAGCATCTGAAGGTACTTCTGTCTCCTACCCGCCACTCAGAGTGATTGACCCTTCCCTGTGAGCTCTGCATTGTTCTTGACCCAGGACAGCTGGCCGCTGGTTGCTGGTCTCCTACCAAATTACAAGAAAATGAAGGGAATCAAACCTAAAGAGATCTTCCTGAAAACAGGATATACTTGGGTGTTCTCTGGGAGCTGGAGGGAATACAGGGACAGCTTCTGGCTTTAAGCCCAGATGGAGCAAGGTAAATCCAGCGTTGCCCAACTGAATCTGAAATCGGAAATGGTCCAAACCCAAAAAGGTTTCCATGTAGGTCTTAAATTCCAACCTTGGCTTTGGAAGCCTCAAGCAAGCAGAGGGCTAGAATCCCACAGCCCGGGAGGGGAGCTGCCTCCGGCCTCCTGGCTTTTGGTGAAGGCCATGGAGAGGCTTCCTGGGAGACCTGTGTGCAGGACAGAAGCTTGGGCAGCCTGAAGACAGGTAATCTCCCTGGGCTTGGGCTTTGTTCATCTCTCTAGGTGCATTCACATCACTTTACAAAAGCATTTTAAGGTAAAATTCCCACTATTCAAAGGCCTCACATAGTTCAGCTTTACTCTTCAGGATCCTGTATTTTTCTGAGTCAACTGGCCTCGAACTGATTTTGATTTCTATACTGTTATCTCTTAATTCTCCTTGGTGAGCCAATTTTCTTTGCCTTTGTTCTTCAAAGGAAGGCCATCTTCAGCGGCCGCCTGCGTTTGGTGTGTGCCCTCATCAGCTACAGGCATAATCAGCCTGACCATTTCCCTAAATTACCAGAAGTTGTCCCCAGTGGGAGTGACCCTTCATCCTCCAGCCCAGCAGTGGCACACAATTGGCAGTGAGACACTGGGAAACCAAATAGGGCCAGTGCAGGGCTATTGCTGCGGTCTCGGGAACACTTTCCCCCTTCCTGCTGCCTGGTGCCATGTCAGTTATATCAGCTGCACTCTGGAACACAGGGTGAAGACCTTAGCAGGCCACCTCCCACCCCTAACAGATAGTGATTTCTGGCCTGGCCCTAGGACAGGGCCAAAGATGAAGTATAGCCCCCTCCCCCCCCACACAGACTGCAGCTTGACCCCTGTCCCACTCCTGAGGAGATTCTACAGCCACTTCCCACTCTATCCGTGGTATTGATACCAGGGTTGCAAAGGTCCCTCTGCCCTTGGGAGTCTAAAGCACAGTCTTTCATTCTTCCTCTCCAGTCAAGATGGTTTAGCAAAGGTCTTCCTCATCAGCACGGAAAATTATTTCCATCCCCAAGAGCAATAGCAATACCAGAAAGACAGCACTGAGAGCCCATTCAAGGGACAGGGTGGGTGCAGTGAAAGCTGCAGTGCCACTGAGCCCCTCCCCGAGCTCTCAAGAAGAGACCCTCATGTGGAGGTGGCAGCTGGTGTACCCAGCCCCAAGCATTGGCTCACATTGAGTTTTCTTGACTCCATGGTCTGCCTGTAAGCTGGATTTCAGGCTGTGTTAGTGTTAGGGACCTTTCACTTAAGCCCTCCTCTCTGGAGTCGTGATGCAATCGTAGCAGCAGCATCTGCAGAGTACTTTCCACGTACCAGACGCCATGCTAAGAATTTCACACGTCCTTCGTTCCTTTAATCCTTGCAACTGATGAATTTGGTGCTGTGATTGACTCTACAGGACAAACTGAGGCACAGAGAGATTAAGATACTCATTCAAGGTCACATAGCCAAGTGCTAACAGAATCAGGAGTTGAACGCAGCTGCCAGGCTTGAGTTTGTCGCTGTGGCACTACATGCCTCGCAAGGCAGTTGTGGTTTTTCTTCCTTCCTCTTGAGGCCTGAGACATCATAGAGTTCGATCCTGGAATTCTGTGAGGCCGAGGAGCTCCTGAACACCTCTCTCTCTCTCTCTTTCGCAGCAAGTGGTGATTTTGGCAAGTTTGGGGCTTGAAGTTTCGAATGGGACTGGGATTATTTTGCATGTTGATAAATTTGAGTAAAAACCCAGTCACGCTGAACAGGGAAGCTGCCTTCCCAAGGACTTAGCATGATAAATGCAATTTTCAGTGCTTTAACTGGCCATTATCTGAAGCAGCCTTTGAACATGTTTTTGGCCAAAGAAGCAGGCTCCATTGCCTCCTCAGACCAAAAGGACTGTCCTTTCTGGGTAGGCCTGGCGAACTGTGTTTCCCAGGAGCTGGGTGTTGCACTTCCCATCACAGGGCACTTGGGTTGAGAATCACTGTCTGGGTCCTGTGTTTCTGCATCAGGTGATGTGGGCAGCTGTGTGGCTGAGGAGGTCGAGCTCAGAGTTCTGCTGCTGGAGCTGTTCTCTCTCCCCTTGCTCGTGCCCTTCTAGCTTTTGCTCTCATTGCTGCTTAAGGATAATGTTCAGCTCAAGGGTGTTTTCCCCTGACCTACTGACACCCTCCTGGCTCAGGGGCACACATGGTGTCTGCAGGCCCAGGCCCATTCATGGTTCAGGACAGGGGAGACTTCGACTCTTCCACTCTGAGATGAATGCAGCCAAGGCTGTTGCCCTTCCTCCCGTGGTTGCCCATCTCTCAGTTGCCCCTTGCTCCTTGGTCCTGCGAGAAGAAAGGCAGCCTAGTTCATCTGGGTCTTTTTCCAAGTGCGGCCCGTACCCCAGCATGGGATGCCATGCCTCTGTCAAGGGACCTCTCGTGTTCTCGTTAACAAGGATTTGTGGCAATTTGGCTTGAGTTTACTAGGACAGGCTTTAATGACGATGTGTCCCTGAAACATCCTCATTTTCCTATCAGTGTCCTTCTGGCGGACTCCCAGTGACCGCTAAAGAGCCCCTTCTCGGTGTGGTGCCTGCACAAGTGACGAAGAGTATGTTGATGTGCCTGGGTTAGAGTCCTGAGAGTACCAGGGAAGACAGACTCATTTTCCTTAAGTGTCTGTCTTGCTAATTATGCACTGAAATATATGGAGAGGGAAGAAGACGCAGAGTGAATTACAGGCCTGCTTGCCAGAGGATGCATTAGTGGCCTGGCCACTGCGGGAGGGGCTGTAAGAAGCAGGGGGGAGGCCCAGCCACCTTGGATGGCACCTGTCCCCACCCCAACAGGGCAAGTCGTCTGCATTTATGTGTCCTGGGCATCCCACCCCCTGCCCATAGGCACAGTAACAACCACGCTTGAATGGGTGGCTCTGGGCCCTCCTGTGAGACTAACAGGACTCTGAGCAGCTTTGCAGTAGAGACTCGGAGCTACACACACACCTCAGTGTTCCCAGGCGTGCTCACGCATGTCCTTGTTCATTCATGGCTCTTTGCCTGGAGCAGAGGCTCAGCTGGGACCCTTGAACCCAGTGCTGCTTCTGACGTCTTTGCCCTTCACTTCTCCAGTGCTTCTCCTTTCCTGGCTGCTCTGCAGGCTCTGCTGAGCCAGGAATGGTGGCAGCCAGTGCCTAGAAAGATGCTCTCTGTCCAAAGTGATGAGAGCCAGGCTGGGTCCCGGGCATCCACCCTGACACAGCATGACACGGAAGCCTCGTCCTTTGTCCTGTCTTGTCCCTCACTTCCGGGAGACTCCCGTGTGGTTTGGCTGCATGGAGTGGAGTGAGTGTGGGTGGTGAGGGGGGGCTGGAGGGCACATGGTAGACAGTGTGGGTGGGGGACACGGACTGGGAGGTAGGGAACCGAGGACATCACTCAGGCTTTCCTGGCCCCACCCTTGTTGGCCCCACTCTCAACTCCCCAAGTCAACCTCCCACGCGATGGGTGCTCTTTCTGTCTGGACCCCAGAGTAAAGGAACCTGCAGTCTATTTCCAAATTGTCAAGAAATACAATGTAAAGAACATATTTGCTTAGGATGGCATGGCTCAGACTACATACATATCTGAAGTGTTTGAGTGACAAAATCTTTCAAAACACAGAGTTCATAAAAGGATTTCTGGAGTGTAAAGGGTAAGAAATAAGTCTGTCCCCTGTGCAGCAAGGTACAGTCAGGTCCCTGGAGTTGATTAAGAGTGTGTGTGGTGGCTTGGTGTCCTGTGAACTAGGAGGCAGGCAGGGTGTCGGTGGGGAAACGGGATGCTGGGTGCTGCACGGTCTCTGTGCCTTGAAACTTCTAGACTCTACATGGTGGAGCCCAGGCAGGCACAGGCTCTGTGCTTAGTCACCCATGGCTCGAGCAGCTGCTCATCCGGCTGCTGTCCCACCTCCATTCTATAACATCCCTGGCAGAAGCTCCAGCCCTTAGCCACCATGGAGGGGGAAGCGGAGGGAGGAGGCTCGTGCTGGCCTGGATTTCTTGGTATATCCTTTATCAGTCACGCAAAGCTCCCCACCCCTGTCTTTAGGTGTTCAGAGATTTAAAGTAGGGTGTGTTTTAATGGGCCAGTTTGGGATTTGTCTGAGACAAAGGTATGTAGTGACCCCCACCTAGACAACAAGGACAGCAGTATCAACCCCAAGGCTTTAGGGTATCTACCGGTCAGTCTTGGTGAACCAGGACACCATCTCTGACCTCTAGTCTTTGCCTTGCATGTGACATGGTTGGAGGAAAATGGAGGATTTTACAAGGTGCAGAGGGGCACAGTTAGGTCACTGGAGTCGATTAATGAAAAAATTTAACCAGGAAATGGGACTGCAAGGAGGATAGAACTAGGAAAACAGGTGAGAGTCTGCTTCCAAACTCAGAGGAGCCTTCCTGCCCCGTCAGACTGGCAGAGCTCCAGGTTTTAGGCGACACCAGGGACTGAAGGAGCAAAGAGGCACAGTCAGAGATGTGATCGCCCTTCTGTAAAAAAATGCAGGGTCAGAGGCTCCCAGACAGGGCTGTACGGCAAGTGCCGCTCCACTCTCAGAGCGAGCTGATGAAGAAATGGCCCAGGACAGATGGAGGCAGAAGGGCGCTGAGGGTCCAACTCTGTTTCTGGATTCCCGCTTTCTCCTCCTGGGCTGAAGGTTCTAAATAACATTCCCTGTCCTCCAAACACACAGGCGAACACACACGTGTGCAGCTGCTGACCCTCACTGCCGTGTGGCCAGATCACAGCTTGTCCATCTGACATGCTTAGACTCTCATGAACCGGCACTCGCTTCTGCTCCTCCTTCCCAGAAGCCGGGATCCCAAGCCCCACCCCGCTGGGTGCGCCTCACAGTGGTGTCGGGGTGGGAAGCACAGCTCCAAGGGCATATGTCCGGTGCCTCTTTGGAATATGCAGAGGGTGGCCAGCTCAGGAAGGAGGGAAGGAAGCACTCAATACATTTGTCCTTCCAGCAGTCTGGGAATCTAAGCGGCCCTAGTGGCCAGGGATTAGGCTGTGTTTTCCAAACTGGGTTTCCCAACTGTGTTGACAAGAACCCTTAAACCCCCAAAGCTCACCTATCTGCTTCTACCACTATCGAAAAATAATTTGCAAATAAATAAGTTGCAGAGAGCTTGCTACTGGCAGCATATAAGAGCTGCTTATATGCTATTAAAGAATAAAAGCTTAAACACATTATAAAACAATTCTCCATGTACTTGAAAACCAAGCAGTGGTTCTATTATTTCCCCACGCTGGTGTATTATTAGTTTCTTATGTAACAAATACGAGGGGAACATCACCAATAGTGAGTTTCTTTCTGTACAAGCGATGGGGAGCGGTGAATAATGCGCAACTCTGAGGTAGCCAGAGGACACAAATGTCTCATGTGTGAACCCACGTGAATGCTAGCCTTAAATGCTCTTAGCAGGAAACTTATACTCTGGAAACCCTGTTGTTACAGATAAGTGCTACTACACATGGCAGGGATGACCGACGAGCAGCTAAATGGATAATGATGAGGCTAAATTAATAGGAGCCTGTAGTTAAAAGGCAAAATAGCAGTTAATTAAAATCACAATCACTCAGGATAGCTGCCCTTCAAACCCTGCAAGGGGGGCATTCACAGGCAACTCTGTCCAAAGAGAGTGCTACCAGATGTCTTAGGAAGGTTTGGCAATGCAAACATGTTAGTAAATTTAGTCTATGAAAATGTTATTATTTATTAAAATTCATCTATAACCCCAGAACTCTGGGGCAGGAGGATTATAAGGTTAGAGACAGCCTGGGCAATTTAATAACTTTAAAAAAAGAACTCACCTCAAACCTCAGACATTAAAAAGGGAGCTCAGCATAAAGACTTTGGGTTCAGTTCCTAGTACTGAAAAAAAATTCACTCTCTGAAAATATTATTTGTTAAAATTCCACCTAGGAAGGGAAATATGTTTGCTTGCAAAATAGTCCACGATGGGTCCCTGGCCTAAAAGATGAGAAGCCCAGAGGACTAAAAGTGGGCGGAGCTGTTGGGGGAGAGAGGGGGGTAGGAGAATGGGGTAGAAAGCAAGAGAGAACTTGGGATGCTGAAATCCTCTACTTACAATGTGACCTCTCTGTGTGACAATCACTGTGATAGGCTGAATGTGTGTGTGTCCCCTTCCTATGCTGAAGCTCCCACTTCCACTGTAACTGAGGAGGTAATTTGGGGAGGTAATTAAGGTTCAGTGAGTTCCTCAAGGTGGGTGGGGCCCTGTTTCAATAGGATTAGTGCCCTTATCAGCGGAGACCCAAGAGAGATCTCATGTGGGTTCCCTCATGCCTTTGTGAAGGCACAGTTCAAAGATAGCCATCTACATACTAAGAAGTGGGCAAAAACCAGGAGCAAAACTCTGTGCTCTTTGATTTTGGACTTCTAACCTCCAGAAGTGTGAGAAAATATAATGTGCGATTAAAAAAAATACAGTGAATATTTAAAGTTTTTTTAAAAAATTTTGTCGTAAAACGTACATTGCCACCACAGATATTCCTCATCCCACCTGTTTAACAACTGTTTGGACTTATTACCTGCTGCCCAGGCTCACCACCCATCTTTTTTTTGTACAGTTCTATTCATCTTGGTTATAGAGGCTCAATGTCTCAATGTCTTTTCTGTACAGTGCACCTTATTTTTGCAGTACTGTAATTTTTGCTGATTGTACTGTATACGACTATAGTTTTATGTTCTGTTTTACATTACAGTACTACGTGCAAGTTATACAAATGAAAACAAGGTCATCTAGGTGGAGTTTCCTTTGGCCATTTCTTTATTCTGAATATTATAATGTACCTACTGCATGTACAATTCCTCGTGTAGTAATGAATTCATTGAACGACCTACTGGCAGGAGTGTCTATGATCCCACTCAAAATGCTCCCCCTTGATTCAAACACACAGAATCCCACCCTTCCTGCTACTTTCCGAAGCAGTTCCAGAAGTCCTCTTTTCTGTGTGTCTTTAGTTGCGCTGTCAGAACTACCTCCGGGCCTAAACTGATTTAAAAAGGTTTCCCTTCATGATCATGTTGACTCGGGAAGAGCCAGACACCTCAAAGCCCCAGATCTGGTGAGTAAGGTGGAGGAGGACACACCGTAACATTTTTATTTGACATAAGTTGCCATAAACATTTGATCAGTAAGTGGTGTTCAAAAACTATGATGAATGTTTGTATTTTTTAAGTCACAGTGATAGACACACTGCCATTCATTCTCCCCACAGTACCTCCCCTTGCTTCAAACTCACCTATCCCATCATTCTTGGCAATGTGTCTTTTACAGCAATAAATTTTTTAAAATGTAAACATCCACTGTACCTTTCAATCAGCCCCGTTAAAGGGCTGTTACTCAAGCCACTCGGTCTGTGGCATTTTGTTATGGCAGCCTGAACAGAAGACAATTCCCTGTCTCTGAAGATCCTCCACCTCCCAGCTCAGCAAGTGCTCCCCCCTCCCCCGAAGGAGGCAGGACTGTCACTCTCAGGGGCTCCTGGGTGGGCTTAGGAAGCCCTGAGGGCAGTGAGGGGTAAGGGCTCCCAGCGGCAAGGAGAGGCACTGGAAAGTCCAGCCAGGGCTCTGGGCTCAGCTGTGCGGTGTCTTGGAGGAGCAGGGCCTTGGTGGAGTCAGGGATGTCTCAGGCGCTGTTCCCGATGGGTTCCTAACTGGTTCTGGTGAGGCGGCAGGAGAGGAGGGAAGACAAGAGAGGACAGGACTAGAGGTGAGAGGCAGGGGGAGCCTCCAGGCCCCAAAGCTGCTGCCAGCACAACCCCCTCTTTGAGAACCAACACCCCAGGAAGACTTCAGCTTGGATATTCAGCTCAGTGTAAGTTGTGCTCTTCAGAGTCCCAGAGCCCACAGTCCCCTTCCCAGGGCCCCATACGACAGACCCCAGTCTGGGGTGTGGCCTGGCTCGAGGCCCCCTGGGAAGGGTGTGTCCCGGTGGCAGCAGAGCCACTGTCGCTTGTGAGTGCTGCTGAGGGTGGTGGAACTCCCCGGGCTCCTGAGTGGAGGCCGCCTCCTGCCTCTCCCTTCGCTTTTGCCTGTATCTTCTTTCCAGCCATGCCTGGGCCCGGCCCCAACACTGCCACAGTGTCTATGTCTCCTTATCACTTTACTGAATGAGTGGTTGATGCCCTGCTGCCCTCAGCACCCAGGCCATCTGCCCAGCACCGTCCCATATCCTACCCCAGGGCCTCGGGTGGGGAGGGGGTGTCCTGAGTCACAGAGTCACCTGCACAGCTCTCTGCCCATGCAGTCTCCCCCACCCACAGTGTGACTTGGTGTCCCCTCTCACCAGGATCTATAGTCTGTCCCCCTAGCCCTTAGCATCAGGGGTGTCTCTGTGACTTACTGTGGCCACTGGAGTGCTGTGAGTGGGACATGGGCCAGCTCTGAGCCTAAGGCTCTGGAGACCTCATGGGCCTTGACTCTCTTCTTGTGAGAACAGGCCAGGTTAACTTCCGGGAGGATAAGGGCCTATGTGGCAGGGAGCCCAGTGGTCCCAGCCAAGATGGCAGTTATGTGTGGGGACGCAACCAGATCAGGAGGCATCCCTGCACCTCAGATTGGGGTCTATCATACGGGGCCCTGGGAAGGAGGCCGTGGGCTCTGAGTCACTGTGAGCACTCTGTGGGGGGGGGGGGGCGCTGTGCGAGCTAACCAGGGTGACAAATTCCACACATGCAGCAGCTTTGACCCACAGAAGTGTGTCCCCCTGTCCCCCCCACCCCTGCACTCCCCCTCCTCCCCGCAGTTCAGGAAGCCAGAGCTTAATCCAGGTGCTTGCTGAGTCACACTCTCTCTGAGGCCTCCAGGGCAGGCCTTTTCCTTCTTCCGCCAGCTTCCGGTGTTCCCTGGGCCTGTGGTGGCACCACACAGCCTTTACCCTGCGTCTTTGTGGGTCCTCTCTATTTCTTAGGACTCCAGTCATTAGATGTCAGGATCACTGTAAATCTAGGAGGATTTCACCTCAATTCTAGGAGAAATGTATCTGCGAAGACCCTATATACAAATAATGTCACATTCTGAGGCTCCAAGTGCACATGAATTTGGGGGGTACACTACTGAGGGGTCCATCCCTTCCCCACCCCTGCTCCCTGACAGCAAAAATCCAGCTTTCTGCACGAATTCAGAAGCAGCGTCACCAAGCAGGCCTCCCTGGGTTTCCCACCCTCGGGAAGCTCCCCTCTGCCCCTCGAAGGTGGGAGGAGGCTATGCTAATTAGCTACATCAACTGGATTTTCTGATTATAAGTAAATAACCAGAGAGACAGAGAGACAGAGAGAAGGAGAGACGGAGAGAGACAGAGACGGAGACAGAGGCAGAGAGAGAGAGAGCTCAAACACTACCGAAAAGCATAGAAAGGAAACTAGAAAATTCATTTGAGATTTCACGACGCAGAGATACAACCGTAACTGTGTCAGCGACTTCAAAACATCTGGGCTTTCATTTTTTCACTCTCTCAAATATAATTTTACATAAATGCTATAAAGATCCCTCAGTAACCAGTAGTTTTGCCAAAGCTCTGTATAAAGGTCATTTACCATGTCAGCCACTACAGGTCCATATCCCTCGTATTCTGGGGCCCCCCAGTAGCCCTGACAGGCTGTTCAGGACTCACATAAACAGCTCTGTGATACATCCTCCTCTTCACGGTGCCCTTCGGGCGATTCCCTCCTTTCCATCAATTCCTGAACTCTGAGGTCAAAGGGCACGCATGTACCTTTCTGCTCTCAATCTGGCTGCCCCGCACCCTGGGCTGGCTGGGACTTGCTTGGGGTGTGGAATTTTCCTCACCCTAAGAGGAATGGGAAGCTACTTGCAAGCAGGGAAACAGGACCCACTAGGCTGGGGCTCCTTGAGGGCAAGCCAGGATCCCATCAACGGGAGCGGGAGGCAGCCAGGGCTTCAGAACTGCAGTGGTTAATTAAGGATGGATTGAGAAATCTAGAAACACCCGGAAATGACTGACATGTGCTAATTTCTCCTTTAGTATTCACAATGACGTTCTGTTAATTAGGAAGAGCGGAAGCCCGGGGGAGGCAGTGGGCCAGGCCTTCTGGCACGGGCCCGTCCTGCACCTTCCGGCAGTAAGGGGCAGCCAGGGCACAGCCTGACCTCTAGGGCACAGGCCAGGAACAGCCTGGCCCTCAGGGAGTCTCTCTGACCAGGAGGAGCGTTGCACAGGAGCAGGCAGCCGCTCTAGGCTTCTTTTTGAACCATCTGAAAGCTCTTGAGTTTGGGGATACACGAGCCCTGCCTGGGGGGGTTGCGGTTTCCCACTTCTATAGGTCAGGACTGGGGCAGAGGGACAGCACTCTTTCCCCACAACCGATGGGGGAAATGGGGCTGAGCGGAGGACTCCAAAGCAGGTGCACTTACTTGGGTGCTGGGGGGGTTCTCCAGTCTCCACTTCTCAATGGTAGGGGGAGGATCCCAAGACCGGGCTGCCCCACCCTGTACCACCTCCCTCCACCCCACTTCAGGCTCCCTTTCCTTCCTTCCGCCACCCCTAAGAAGCTAGGGCTGAGCTAGGGGTCCAGCCTAGGGTCCCGGGACAGATAACACCCAGAGACAGCCTGGGCGTCCACGAGTATGTACATGTGCAACTCTACGCCCAGTGTGCCTGGGTGATGACGGGTGTCACTGATGTCATTGTCCACAACTGTGGTACGTGTGTCCTCGTGTGTGTGCATATGTGTGCTTAGGGGTGCCTGTGGACGTGCCTGTCAGTTCTGATCCTGACTGTACTCCCTTTCATGGCTTTGGATAAAGCCTCTCCCATCTCTATAACTCGTTTTCCTCATCTGTAACAAGGGGATAAGGGCAGTACAAACTAGTCTATGAAGATGACACAAAGTGTGCAACATACTTAGAACCTCGCCAGGCATGTATAAGTGCAATAGAAGAGCTTATATTCCAGGTCTGCTCAAGCAGCCTTTTTGTTCTGGAACTTCCTTCCCCACACTCCTACTCTATTTACTTGCTAAACTCTTATTCATCCTTCAAGACCCAGCAGAGGGGTGGGAAACATCAGGTCCATGTTTCAGAGCAAGGAGACCTGTCTTTAGAATCCTAAGGGCAGAACCTCAGTCTCTAAAGAAGCAGAGAGGAGACTTTGGCCCTCTACCTCATAGGCAGGACACACACACACACACACACAAACACACATTGCCTTGGGCTGGGGCACATACACAGCGATGCATGTAGACACAGGATGCACACTCATGTGCCACATACGGGTGTGCACACACTCTGTGTCCACAGCAGTCACAGAGGCAGGAGTCACACAGATGGCCCTTGTGTGTGCACATACACACAACACACACAGATTTAGACCCTTTGTTGGGAACAAACTGAATATAAAGTTACAACTTACACAGATAAGGTGCACAGATAGGACACACATCCAGTGCTCTGTTTGTGCATAAACACAACATTTATACTTTATACACATAAATACTTTGTGTATGCACAATACAGGCTCATGTGTGTACACATGTAACATCCTCTTTACACCAGACAGTGCAAGGTAGTGAATACATGGGTAGTGAATACATGCACACACACTGTACAATCTAAATTTGAGGCCACAGATCTGCCCAAGCCTCACAGACAGGACTGTAACTGTCATCCTGGGGAGACTCACCCAGAGCCAGTCCCCTTTCTTTAACCTTCAGCGCTGAAGGCTGCGTTGGACCCACAGATGGGGAATTAATTGGTGTCATTAGCATGTGGCAATGATAATGACTTCCCATCGATCCCTGTGGCAGATGCATGGCCGCCCCGAGGTGGAGCTGGGAGCTCAGGATTGGGGTCCAGATCTCCCACGGCGCCCTGAACTTTGGCGGCCACACCAGCAGCCCTGTTCTTCCACGCAGACCATGGCAAGGCCCCACCTTGCTGGCTTCTTTGTGGAGCAGAAAGGGATGGGAAGTGGAAATCCCCGGGGACGTAAGCCACTTGCCAGAGTCACGTGGGCTGCCAAGGTCATCAGGATTCAGCACCTCCCATCTGGCCTTCCTCCTGCTCTTCTTCCTGTTCCCCCTTCCTGTCCTTTCCCTTCCATGAGGAGTCACTCTGTCCCTCCTTGTCCACCAGGCCGTCTCCCTGGGGCTGACTGTTCCCACTCCTCTGTCCCTTGGGGCCGCTGTGGAGGTGGAGGGGTCTGGCTGTGGACAGAGCTGGGCCTGCTGGGCTGCTGGAACAAGGATAAAACCCGGAGGCCGCCTTAGGAGGACGCACAGGCCATCAAGTTCTCAGCTCCTCCCAGAAGCCTCCCTAGTGGCCTCCCACGGACCCTGCTAAGATCCCTGCTCTGGTGGTCCACAGTGTTTACTGCACCCCGGGGTCTGCCTCCTGCCCCACTGTGCGCAGGAACTCCTTCCCGCTGCTCTTTGTAGCCACTTCAGACTTAGCCCAGAACAGACAAATAGTGGCACCTGATGGGCGCTGGATGGATGGAACAAGACAGAGAGATGGACAGAAAGGCTGAGACCAGGACTCCTGTGGCCAGCAGTGCCGAGGAGCATGAGATCCAGAGCCAGCCTGGGGGAGGAGGGGTCACACGGACCCCAAGGGCTTGGGCTGGCACCTAGGAATGGCGAGTCTGAGAGGGCCCCTTCCTCTCTCGGGGCCAGGCTCTGCCCATCTGTCTGGTCCCTCAGGAGGTGAACCAAGGAAAGGTGAAGATAAGCCGGGCTGGGCTGGCAGCATGCAGGGTGGGCAGGTGATGTTTCCATGGAACCTGAAGGACAGGACCCAGACACAGGCGCAGAAGTGAGCTCTTTCCCAGCAGCCCCCGGAAGCCCAGCCCGGGTCAGGCCCCTAGGGGCACCCCAAGACTGCCTGGCTGCACTGAATTTGTTACTGTCACCGCATTTCCAGGGCTTCTAATGAGCTGCTAATGAGCTGTCAGCTAATTATGAGAAATGGGGCAGCGGGCAGAGTGGAGATTTTGCTAAGAGCTTCCAGGTACCAGGGGGAGGAAAGGTTCCCCCAGCTGCCCACCTGATTTGGCCTCCCCCCTCGTGTGGGTGGGGGAGGATTTGCCCCCAAAAGAGGAAGCACTCCAGCGGCCCTAGGGTAAGGTAAGTGCCCACCGTATCACCGGAGAGGTGTGGTGCCTGGGTAGCTTTGGAGCGGGCAATCTGGCCTCATGGGGTGGCTGAGGGGCCCAAGGCCTGATCATCTGGGTGACCTTGGGGTCTGGAGTCAGTCTTTTCACCTGTAAAATGGGTCTGAAGGGGGACATGGGTCAAACCAGGCGATCCCTGCAGGCCTGCCCAGCACCTCACCTCAGCCATGACTCTTTGTACAGATTGGCTCAGGTGCCCCAACTCTGTGAGGGCAGGAGCTTGCCTGGGCCCATGTGAAGTAACTAGTGAACCTAAGTAAGAAAATCTTTAGTCAACAGAAATGGCTATATATCTCGACAAAGACAGGTGCAAGAATGTCCGTGGCAGTGTTATTCATAATACAGCCAAACTAGAAACAGCTCTGTTACCTTTCGATAGAAGAAGGGATAAAGAAATTGTGACATTCATTATACAGTGGAGTAGTACACAGCAAGGAAAAAGAAATAGGCTATTATAACACAGGCCATCTTCATTTGATGAGGTTGTAATAAGCATGAATTTCGGTTACTACGGTTTAGTTCAATAACCCTTCTTTCCCAAGAAGACATTCAAATTTCAGTCATCACAGTGCATTATTAAGCTGAGTAATGGCATGAAGCACAAACTTCCCTCCAGCTCTTCAGCCCATGGTTCTACGTAAACGGCAGATGTCCATCACGAGCTGTGACCAGTGATGTCACTTCCTTCAAAGCCTGCTGTGATTGGATGCTGAGCATCTGCTCTTCATTTCACACACAGACAGCAAAGTGTGCTGCTGTGGCGTCTCCTTATTTCCAAGTTAGAAATGCATGTGACATGTTACAAAAACCATTAATTGGTAGAATGACTTAGTTAACAGAGATGAAAATGCAGTAAAGGAACGAGAGACGATAGCACTGGGAGCAAAATCCGAAAGAAAGGTAACCGGAGCAGCCGGCTGTGGGGTCGTGGACGCCGCCCCTCTTCGTACGTGTGTGGCACAGGAGCGGGTGACATAAAGGAAGCTGCAACGCGGAAGATGGAGACGTCCCAGAGAAAATGACACTCACAAGGCACTTTAGCAGAACTTCCAGAGATGACTCAGCGCGCTGAGCACACGCGGGATAAACTTAGCAAACAGCGTGAGAATTTGCCACGGCAAAGGGGACTTGCTCACCCACGCCGTAAGTTACACAAACACTGCTCTAGTTTCTCTTGTGGTTTTCTTTTTGACACAAAAACACAAAACACTTTAATTCTTAATGATTCAGGAGTTTTAAATTCCAGTGTACTAAATAAACATTAGTATTACTAATGTTTATTAGTAGAGCTTTTCTGTTTTTAAGTTTTTGAAAGTCACAAAACAATCATAATTTTCCTCACTGATTACCAAGATCACTCTGTGTGATTTCAGCCTGCACAACCGTCCCATGTCCCACCACTGGCCTGCAGAATGAGGACTGTGGGTCCCACAGCAGCCGGATGAATCTCACCGATCCCACGCTAAGGGAAAGAAATCAGACACCAAGAGTGCATACTGTATAAGTTCAAAGCAGACAAAACAAATTTTGGTGGGTTATGATACGTGCACGTACCAACTCCCTGCAAGGAATGTAATCACTATATACTGCAAACACGTACCAATACAAAAACGAAAACAGAGGGGAAAAGTCTATGAAGGCCATTTAAGGTGCTGATATATATTTAGGTCTTGCTTTGGCTGGTAGAGGTTTCAGGTTTCTATGCATTCACTACCCGCCTCAAAGTCTTCAAGGTGCACGTGAGAGTTGTATACTTTACTCTATATAAGATAGCCCTAAATACGTAGTGGGGTTTTTCGCAGTTGTTCTGGGGATTGAACATAGGGTCTCATACGCTAGGCAAATGCTCCACCACTGAGCTACATTCCCAGTGCAATTACACTTTTAGAACTGGAGAAATTCTGTGAATGCCTTGGGCTCTTCTGTGGCTCCATCTTCTCTTAGATGACCGGCTTCCACTTGCTTCAAACTCCTTCCTCGTCTGTCCGCTGTGACCCTGCCCTTCTGACTCTTCTCTTTTCTCTGGCTGCTCTTGTGCCCCCCGTACCTGGCTTCTGTGTGCTGCTGTCCCCTTTCTCCCCTCACTTACCATCAGCCTGGCTTGTCCCCCTGGAGGACGTTCATCACCCGGGAGCCCAAGCGCACCTGGAGCCCTCCACCCTCGCTGGCACAAAACGTGAGGGCAGCAGTTGGACTGCATCACCCCACCCCCTTATCCTATCCCTCGAAGGAAGAAGAGGAAGGAAGAAAGGGGGGTGAGGGGGACGGAGGGAGGCTTGGAAGATGTTGTGCAGGGCACGAGGGTCTTAGGGAGGATTTAGGCCTAATCCCAGCTCTGGAGAAGCGACGCCCCATTAATGCCTTTCCAGCCACCCAACACGTCTGCCTGATGGAGTCTGGGACTCCCACACTATTAGCTACAAATGGCACTTTGAAATGGCTTTTTTTTTTTTTGGGCAAACCCCAAAGACATTGCTAAGATTTACATTTTCAAATATATGCTGACCTTTTTTTCCTCTTTCTTTGAGTTCATTTGTCATCAGTGTATAATTGAATCAATATATTTCCCGATCAGCCCCAAGATTGAATAAGGTCACGGGGAGCCGTGTGTGGGCATCAGACACCATTATTTCACTCCGAACGAGCGGCCATGGCACGGAGCATTCCGGGCGCCAAATGAAATTCTATTAGATTCTATTACACTTTTACAATTATAGAGACGTTCCATTATTACAAGGGGAAATGAAGTCATAATAAAAAAGCCCAGAGGTGTATTACAGAGAAATGGGCACACTATTTTTCTAGTTAAAATCTTGATGAAAGGAGCTTGACTGGCTTTCATTTGCCGAGATGTGACCTTGTTCTCGAAGCCACCCTGCCCAAGCCTGTGCTGGGTGGGAACCATCAGAGCCAGACTCACCATGCCAGGTCATCCTCTGGACTCACGTGAACTCAGTTCCTGGGCCACTGGACCGCATAGTCCAGAAAATCCCAAGCGCACCTGGAGCCCTCCACCCTCACCAGCAAAAACATCCCTTAGCACCACAGAGTGTGTAAAGGCCCGCATGTGAGAGCTGGCGTTGGCCCACTGGGGCACAGGCAGCTGCCCTGCTGACCCCTTCCTGTAGGACCAGGCATCCAGCAGTGCCATGGAGCACATCAGCTCTCTGGGGTGCCCACCCCTGTCTTAGAACACCCCTACATCTACTGCGCTATGCTGGGTGTTGGCTGCCTCTGTCCTGACCTCTCCCAGAAGAGTTCTCCCAGCCCTGGAGCAGAGAGGAGATAGGCCAGGGGGTCTGCTGCACTTCCTGGAGGAGCAGAGCAGACAAACCAGGCCTTGAAGGGTTGGAAGATTTGGGGTTAGGGACAGGGACAGGGACAGGGACTGGATGGGAAAAGGATAGGGATACGGATGGGACAGGGATAAGGATAGGGCTAGGGCTAGGGACAGGGATGGGGATGGGTTAGGGATGGGACAGGGATAGGAATGAGGAGAGAGGGTCAGGGAGAGGGAGAAGGAGAGGGAGAGGGGAAGGGACAGGGACAGGGATAGGGCTAGGAGACAAGTGTCCCAAAGTTCAGTGGGAATAGAGACCCCTGTGAACAAGGCCTGCAGGTTGACAGGCACCTGGCACTTGGTCCGGGACGAGGCCGAGGAGGGCAGTGTGAAAGCTGGAGGGAAGGCGGGTAGCCCAGGGCCTGTAGAAGGGGCCTCAGTTGCTAGCCCAGAGTGGGGCAAGTGTCTGTGGACGTCTAAGAGCCAGGAGGGCTCAGGTCAGCCCTGAGGTGGTGGCTGCCCAGGAGGAGCTGGCTGTGAAGTAGAAAGAAGACTGGAGGCTAGATGACTGCCCACAGACAGACACGACAGGGAGCCCAAGGAGGGGCGTCAGACACCGGGTCCAGCCCCAGGCTATCCTGGGAAGAAAACCGTGACAGAGCCTCTGGGGAATGGGTGAGGAGCGCCCCCACCACTCCCTCAGGCCTCGCCCAGGCATTGCTATCTGGAGCACAGGCGGTGGCTTTTCAGGGGTTCCAGGCCCCTACAGTGGACAGGACGGTGCATCAGGGCTTTTTGTTTTCCTCTCCTTGAATGTATGTGTTTTCCATCCACAGACACTGGGCTTGGCTGTGGGTGGTGAGCAGAATCCTACAGATGGCCCATATGCCTCCTGACCCTAGTTATTTGGTGAAACTTCAGTCTGGGTGCTGCTGTGGACTGGTCTTGAAGACGTAATTAAAGTCCTTCGTCAGCCGAACCTTAAGATGCAGGGGTCATTGGTTTGAGCCCATCAGGTGAGGCCTTTAAAAGCAGAGTGGTTTCTGTGGATTACAGTAGAAAGGGAAGTCAGAAAGACTCAGAAAGAACAAGAAGGATTTGTGAGGTACTGTTCATAGTATAAAGATAGAGGGACCACATGACAGGGAATGAGGGTGGTGTCTAGGAGAGGGGTCCGTGCTTCAGTACTCACAGGATGCGGATAGTCCCACAGCAGCAACAGGAAAAGGAGGCTGAGCGCCAGATAAGACACAAGTTGACACCTTCATTCTAGTCTGGGCGGAGGACCCATTACACAGGACTTCTGTGCTCTGGTATATGAGTGTTGTTTAAACTGGTAAGTAGATGGTCATTTTTTTATGCAGCAATAGAAAGCTAACTCAACCTGGGACTTCTCTTGGACAGCGGAAATCTGAGGAACACGAACCCATGGAGTTGTGGTTCCTCTGCCCGGCTCAAGGAGCAGTCCTGTACCCAACAGAGCCCTGCACCCCTGGGTGGCCAATCTGCCTCCTACAGAGGAGTCAGCCAGAAAACAAACATTGTGGCTACAGGCTCCAGGATTCTGAAGCGATTTGTCATGTGTTGATGTCACAGAAGCATTACGGACACCTTCGTTTGAGCAGCAGCCAGGAGCCAGCTGGGACAGGAGCTGTGTGGGGATTCTGAGCAGCCCCTGGCAGGGGTGAGCCGTGGAAGTGGAGGCCTGCACTGAATAAGCTGAGCCCAGGCATTCAGATGTGAAGTGTGTCCTCCTCGCCACCCAGGACATCGCCTGTCCTTTGCATCAGCATCTCTCCTGAAGTCACCTTGCACTGCCAGCAGCCTCCCTGGGGAGGGCTCCTCTGAACATGGAGTGCTCTGGCCTTTTCCTTGCTGCTAGGCACATCCTTGCACTGCCCAGCCAAACTCTGCCAGCACAGACCCCACACCCCCCAGAGTGGTGGATTCATTTCTCTCCACAGCCCAGGCGGCTTCAGCTGGCCTCTGGCCTTCAGACTTTCCAGGAAAGTTTCCAGTACCTGCCCCAGAACTCACCATGCCCCCTCAAAAATCCTTGTGCTTGCCAGGAAACACTTTTTCAACACTGAGGGGGTTGGGAGGTTGAGGGCACAGGAGAACAACAGAACTGCTTGATCTTTCCAGGGAAACTTTCACTCCCAAATCACGGGTCTCTGGCTTCACACCCCTGCTGACTGCAGACAAATGGCCTGGGGCCAGCATGGGGCAGTATGGGCATCTTCTTAACAAGTCAGGCCTGGACCACTCAGCATCTCCCTTAGGATTTAGGCATCCGAGCCTCTGTTTTCCCAGTTTTGAGCCTTAGCCAAGACAAAGAATCCCCCTGCTCTTCTAAGATTTGCTTTGAAATAGCCTCTACTTTGCAGAACAGTGGTAAATTTAGTACACATAACTCTCTCTTGTTCCCTGAGCTATTTGATGATAAGGTGGCTACAGGGTGTCACATGACCACCCATGTATGCTTCATGTTTTTCCTTTGCTACTTCCTCCTTCAGTACAGCAGCAAAACCTGCAAGGCGTCACAGATGCACAACGGTAGTCTTCTGACCCTGCTCAAGTCTCACTGGTGGTTCCGGTGATGTCCTCTGTAGCAAAAGGATCAACTTTTTGGATGATGTGGCTCGTTGAGTGGTCATGTTTTTTCATTCTTCTTCAACCTGGGACGGTTTTCTGATCTTTCCTGATCTTACACCTTTGAGATGACAGGTCAGTTTTTGGTAAAACGTCCTCAACTCGAGTCAGTCTAACTTTTCTCAGGATCTGATTTGGCTTGCACTGAGGGCAGGTGTACGGCGGTGGCTTGTGTCCCTCCTTCCACTTGGGGTACAAGGTGCTGTTGGCCGGCATCTCCAGTGTAAAACTACCTTTTCCTTTTTAATTAATAACCATGTTGGGAAGGTGCTTAGAACTATGTAAATATCCGACTCCTTGTTAAAATTTCAGCTATTCATTCATGTCAGTATGAATTCATGGTTTGCTATTTTTTTCAGGTTATAAACTTCTAAAATCATTATTCTGATGTTCAAATTGCCCCAGATTTGGGCAGCGGAAGCCCCACCAGGCTGACATTGTCTCCTTTTGATATGTACCCATTAATCTTTGCATATATACTTGCTTTGGAGACATTAAAGGGTCCCAGGCTGGTCTACTCTCCTGCCTCAGACCTAGAATCAGCCATTTATTGGAGAAGCCCTGGTTCCTTGCAGTGGACAAGTATATTTAGAGTCCAGGAGTTGGGTGCAGGGTATGCGTTTGCTTTGGGTGCTGCTTCTCAGTGGCCTGTGCTAGGGAATGCATGCGTACGGATCTCTGGATCCAAAGATAACATTCACATCCATCTTTCTGCTCTGTCTCTTTGCTCTATACCCACACATGTGCCTCAGCTTCAAGGGGAGTTACATCCTGTTCTCTGCTTCTGCCCAGCCTTCTGGCTCCAGACAGTCTTATATTATTCCCAGACCCAGAAATAATCAAAATCCAAGCTATGGTTTTACTCAATGCCCATCACGTTTTCATTACCATAAACCTGAAAATATCCTCATTGGGGATGGTCTGTATATGGAAAGCCATGTGTTCACATTGATCCCTGGAGTTATGACCCAGGCCCCCTCCTCGAAAGGACCTGATTTTGGATCATGTATATCACACCACTCACGAAGGTCTCCTTTCCCTGTGGTCACTCCCATCTTCTATGGACGGAAACATGGATCCGATTAGCTTTGATTCTTTACATATCGGATCAACTCCTTCGTGTGCTCGGCCCCCCAGCTGCACCGCCCTCCCACAGGGGTGCCCTCCTCACCCCATCTGCTCTGGTCCACCATAGTGGACGCCCCTGTCCAGCTCAGGCTCTGGGCCACTGTGGGCCCCTGGCCTCTGGTACAAACGCTGGCCTAGCTTGGCCTCCCAAGGTTTTAGATGACATTTCTCATAAAAAGAAGGAAAGGAAAAGAGGAAGAGTGAAGAATCCCCCCTTTCCTGCTGCCCCATGAGGCACGGCCTTTTGCAGACCCTGGATGTGAGACCAGTGAGTGGCTTTGCTTGTGCTCAGCCTTCCTCCGTGTAGCCCCTCTGCCTCAGTCCGCTCATGTGTGAAACAGAGATGAGCAGAGTGGACTGGGAGTCCTGTTCCTGGCTGGACCAACCTGTACTCAACTAGCCCCTACCTGTTGCAACACCCACCAATGTGCCCAAGGCAGGACTAGGCTGTTGACTCCAAAATGTCTCTAAGCTTCTCCAGGTGTGGCCAGGTGGGGTCTTGGCTCATTCCCAGGGCTGAGATGCTCTCCCGTGGACAGCACTTTAGGCCCTGTTGTCTGCTGATGCGGGGCTTCTGTGCTATCTTAGCATGGCTCTGTGACCTCCTGTAGTCACCCTCTTATTTGTAGAGGACAGAGAAGGCTACATCTGCTGCAGTCCTGTCATAATGGAGGGCATGAAGGTTTCTTTGAGCCAGAGCTAGGAAGCAAGCTGAGCGACACCAGAAGCCTGGCTGAGTAGAGCCTGACGTCCCTAGGGCCATACAGGCTCTGGGCCCTGGGAAGCCAGATTTCAGAGGTGGAGCCCACTACCTAACATTTACTGAGGTCGGTTCCCACAACCTGCAGACATTTTCTGTGTCCCCCAAAGTCTTCAAGCCTTTAGAGGTTACAGACCTAGCGAGAGTTCTTCTGAGCCAATGGGCCACACAACAGGGACCCCAGCTTGAAGGGTCAGTGTGCATTGCTCAAACGGGACTGGGCAGGGGCTCCCTTTGAAGGCTGTAATTGCCTGCAATCCCTTTGGGATTCCTGGAGGAAGGCTGCAGGCCTCCTCTTCCTTCTTGAGCTCTCTCCTTCAGGGGAGGGGTCTTAGGGCAGGAGACCCCTCAGGCGTTAGGCTGGCCCTGGGCACCAACCCTTGCCCTGTCTTCAGTCCTAGGCCCAGGTTTTGGCTGTGCAGAGGTCTGGAGCTCCAGGCTAATTGTGAATTAGGAGCCCAATTATGCCCGGCACAATTGGCTCCACGCTGCCTCCTCTTCCCGACAGACATGTATATTAATAGTTGGCACTTATTGAACCAAATATGAATATTCATCTTCATTTATATTTCAAGGCCTTTCCTCCTGGAGGCCCGCAGGGCTGCGACCAGCTCCAGCCCCGTCACAACGCTGACAGCTCACACTCCTGAGCCCTGACTCCTGGCTTGAGGGCCGCCGGGCGGGCTCCCAGCTGTCCACAAACACTCATTAGGGGGGCCGGACCCAGTGAGCTGCGGAGAATGTGTAATCGCGCTGTGCGCTGCTAATTAGGGAGCTGATGGGGCATTGAGGGCGAGGAGGACGAATTCTTTAAACAGAGGACGGGGAAACTTGAAGAGCTGTAATTACTTGGAGCAGAGTTCATTTCAGAACTTGGGAGCCAATGAGTCTGATGACAGCCCTGCCTGGAGGAGGGTGGAGAGGAGGCGTGAGCAGCTGGCCTGGGCAGGAGGCTTGGGCTTGGGGTTGGGGGATGGGCTGGGGCTGTGCCCCCACCTTTATTTTGTTTAGTGCAGTCCAGCTGTGTGCCCCCACCCTCCCACGCAGGGGACTGCTTCCTCTTCCTCAGGAGCTGACTTGGAGTCAGGCTGCCCAGCTCCAGAGGGCTTCCCTGGCATCAAGGGCGTGCTAGGTACTTCCAGCTCTACCAAAGGCCTTGGATCTTCACTGACAGCCATCACCGCCCTGGACAGTGGGACACGGCCCAGCTATCTGGCAGCTGATGCCCCTTTTTCCCAGAGTCTGCAGAGATGAGGGACCTCAGCCTCCCCAGACTGGGGCCAACAGGAATAAGGCACGTTTAGGAGTCTTGCCAACGGCACGCTTTACAATCTGCCTGTGTGTGACCTAAAGTTCTCAGTCCTGCAGAGATTATGCTTTCTTTTTAGTACTGAGAATCAAACTCAGGACCTTGCGCTTGGCAGGCAGGTACCTGTGCCGCTGAGCTATATGCCCGGTTCTTCAATCCTTTAGAGGCAGTGTTAGCCAGCAATGTAGCTCAGCGCCATAGTGCCTGCCTGGCAAGCATGAGATTGTGAGTTCAATTCTGGGTACTAAAATAAATAAATAAAACTTGTAGTTATTGGACCAGGGATATAGCTCAGCGGCACAAGTGCCTGCTTGGTAAGCACAAGGTCCAGAGTTCGATTCCTGATACAAAAAAAAAAAAAAAAAATAGAGACAAAGTTAACTCCTGGGGCTTCTCCTGCTTCGAAGCTGCCTTCCAGTGCAACTGTCCGTTCCACCCACCCTGGGTCTCCTATAAATCTGTCTGGAATCCTCTCAGGAAAACCTCTGTCCTCCCTCCCTGTACAGGGTCTCCCCACTCCTCTCCCTCTTGCTTCCCTGTACTGGTGGGTGGACAGGACAGGGTCAGGGGGCAGCTTTCATTCCTCAGGGTGTCAGACAACTGTGAAACTACGCAAGATTTTTCTCTCTTGTGCCTAAAGCTATGCTGTCTAGTCCTACAACCACTGACCCCATGTGGCTATTTAATCTATGAAATAAAATCATAAATTTGATTCCTCACTCATACTAGCCACATTTTTATGCACAGTAGTTATCTGTGGGATGTCCTAAGCCTCATCTAAACATTCCTGGCCTGCAAAGTGTGCCATAAAACTTTGAGCCCAGAACCTACAGGAACCTTCTCTCAAGCGCCCTCAGGGGCTCAGAGCACCAGCTGCCTGCCGGCGGGAGGGAGCAAGGACAAGGGCTCTGTGGGAAAGGTGGGTGAAAGACCCCAGCCCCACCCACCTCCCGCTCAAGCCTTAGGAGCTGCAATTAGCTGCTGCAGCTCGCTTGAGCATGGAGCCAGCAGTTCTCTCCTCCTGGAGCCGCAGCTCCCAGCAGCTTTGCACCTTTCGCAGCAAGGAGAGATCAGAAGCAGGCACCCAGGCTGCCCCAGCTGGCTCATCTCCAGGCAGGAAGTCTGTGCCCAGTCCTGCCAGGCGGGGCTTCCAGTTACGGAAGCAAGGTTTCAGCACACCGGGGCCGGCGTCCAGCCAGCAGCCCATCTGACCCCCTCCCCACAGTCAGGTTCTATTTGATGTGGAGTGTGCTCTGCAGAGTTCCCCTTAATTCTGCTGGCCCCAGTTGATTCTCCTCAGAAGGAGCTCGGGCCTTTGCCTCAGCCAGTTTGAAATCTTCTGGACAGAAGATGGCAGCTCCATGTTTATAACATTCCACTTCCTTCACACCTTTGGAGGACATTGCTGGCACAGAATGCTCAAGCTGGTGGGGTTGAGCATGGAGTGGGTATTTCAGGGAAGTGTCTCTGTGTGAGCTGCCCCCACCTTAACTGAGGATTGAACTCAGGGCCTTTGGGACATCCCCAACCCTTTTGAGACTGGGTCTTGCTAAATTGCTAAGTGGCTCAGTCTGGTCTTGAACTTGCAAGCCTCCTGTCTCAGCCTCCCAAAGTGCTGGGATTTCAGGCACATGCCACTACACCTGGCTTCGGTGTGAGGCTTTATAGGCACATGTTCTAGAGTGTCAGTCTGCCAAAAGGGTTAGGCTTCTGGCTTTGAGTGTGAGAAGGGGTGTTCAGATCCAGGCAAGGATAAGGAAGGAAGATGAGGCCTGGGAGTGATCCTGGAGGTGGGGCGGGGTGCGAGGATTTCCCAAGTAGGAGAGGCAAGGCCTGGCAGGGGCTATTGCTGAGCAATACCACCTCACCCCTGGAGCTGATCCGCATAGAGAACGTGTCAGGAAGGGAGGGGGACGTGGTTATACAGCTGCCTCCTCTTGGCATGTTGCTCTTCAGTTCGTCTCCACACCTTGGGTGGACATGCAGGGCAGGGCTGTCCTTCTTATTCTGCAGGAGGGGAGTGGGTCTGACCCTGTGTCCTTGGTCCCCACACAGGGCTCTTCCCACAGGTGGAAGCAGCAGTGTTATGGTTGATACGTTGTGTCAACTTGGGGACTCTAGAGGTTTAGCTGAGTGACTCAGGAGGAAGCTGGGGAGCTTACTTTGTAAACATCCTGAGCCTATGGAAGAGGAGGGCATGGAGATTATGTGAGAGGTTCACGACCCCTGGGTGGGGTAGGTTGTTTACAGTGTAGGGAAGAAAAGGAGGCTGCTTGCAGCCGTTCTTCCCTTTTGCTCTGGTGGTTTTTGCTGTGCTCTGCTGCCCTGAACAGTTTGCCCTCTGCCTTGCGCCACTCTGCCTCTGAACCAGCCAAGTATGGACTGAAACCTCCACAAACTGTAAGCTAAATAAACCTTCCCTTCCTTCATTTTGGGCGTTGGGTATTTTGTCTCAGCAACGAGAGAAAAGTAACCAAGACAAGCAGGCTGCAGTTAGAAGTCCCAGAGCATCACTGCCCCAGGACTGCCAGTGCTACCGCAGTCACAGTTGGTTTCTATAGACTTGGACTTGGGGCCATGACTCATATTTCATTTCCTTTTAGGAAAACTAGCACATTTGATTTTGGGTTGTCTCAGTGCAACCTTGAAATTATATGCCAGAGCTATGCCTCTCAGCTGCGAGGGTAAAAAGTACCTGACGTTCTCTAAGGAGGTCCCTGCGCCTGAGGCAGCCAAAACAGTAAGGAAGAGAGCTTGGGATGTGGGTTAATACATGAGAAGGATTTCATTCAAGTTGAAGAGCGTGGAGTTCGGATTTGGGTGCTTTTTCTATCACTACTTAGGCTCCCGTGCTGTCTCCTGTTGGGTTTGTAGCCTGCATAGTGCAGCTGGTGGTTCCATGAGATGGTGAATTTTTGGCCTAAGGGTATAGATGGCTGGGTCTCTTAGTGCCTGTCCCACCCTGTTTCAGAGGCTATGGGTGAGGGGTGTCCCAGTGCCCCTTCAGGCCCAGAGGGAAGCCTTAGGGAGCTGGGAACAGAGCTGTATGGAGAGCTGCAGGTGGTCCACAGGGAGGTAGCTGTGTCCCTGCTGGACAGATCAGAAGCCAAGAGAGACACAGCCTGGGTGTCTGGAGAAGGAAATGGTTCACCTCCCTCTCCCAGGTCACGTCCTCCCTGCCCACCGTCCTCCAGCTCCTTCCACAGCGGCTTTGCAGGGCCATGGAACAGCCTTAGCAGGTCTATGGCATCTCGGTGAACCAGGCAGGTGGTGCGCCCCGAGTCCTGTGGCCATCTCTCCACCGGGTCCGGGTTGGTGAGGAGATGTGGATGCCCGAGCCCAGGGTTGTCTTTCATCAGGCCCACCTGGAGCTACTGAGGCTGCACCTGCATTTGGGGGAGTGAGGGGCCCTGATAAGGACCTTGAGTGACTGCTCTGCACTCCACCAAGCGCACTCTGGGAGGGGGCCCTGGCATTCACATAGCTGTGAATAAAATAGGCTCTGCTGTTGCTTCCTCAGGGCGCCTCCTGGCAAGGTGGTGGTGCGTGCGGCAGGATGCTGGCCTTCCCGGGTCCCCGGCAGAAGAGCCCTGCAATGGCACCAAAACCTCACCCCGAACCTAGAATGGTTATTAACATATTAATTAATATTTAAAAACTCATTATGCCTTGATGAAGGCTTCCTTAATCTGCTTTTATATTAATTGCAGCCACCCAGGAGCAATAACCATACTTATGTGGCAAAATGGAGTCGTTCTACTTAATTACCGAGGAGGTTTTACAGCAGTCTTCAAAGCCCACAAACAATCAGAGAGTTGATGGGATGGCTTCTTTTCAGATTTTCTTTCACATTGGGTGCTGTGACGGTTAGATGTTTCTTATATTGAGATAAAATCTCCCCATCAATACCTTTACCTTCTTCTCCATTGTGCCTCCTGGAGCATCTTGTCTCCTCAGCTTTGGGCCCAGGAGGGTCTGTCCTAAGGCTGTGCCCCTGGGGAGCAGGGGCTCTAACACCCACCCAGCATCTCGAGCTTGCCAACCCCGAACAGTACCACAGGCTGAGGTCCCAGGCTGGCAACTCTCTTCTCTTTGTGGCAGGTTCTGCCTTTGAGCTCCGGCCTGATGCCCTGGGGGTCTGTCCTTGGTGGTCTCAAGCTTTTGGAGGGTGGGCTTTCAACTCTTTCAGCCGCCAGGAGTGACCCTGCCGGGCTCTTGGCTGCAGCCTCCATCCTCCCTGGTACCTGCAGGCCTGTTTCTGAACCATGTTTCCCTCAGGCATCCAGGTCTGAATGGGTCAGAGAGCCACTCACTATCCGCCAGCTTTGTCCTTACCCCGGGTCATGAGACAGAGGCCATAGCACACCTGCTTGTATCCCTCCTACCTGTTCAGGCAGATGTCAGTCCTCAGTCTCTGAACATTCAGGGCATTTAGGATTTCCGTCATCTCTCAGTGCGGCTGAAGGCATCGTGCAGGCAGGGGGTTCCGGGCATGTTGCTGCAGTGAGGTAACGCAGGGGCATGAAGGCCTCAGATAAGCCAGAAGTATTGCTGAGGCCACATCCCAGTAGACCTAGTGTGGAATGAGCCCAGGAGACCAGCAGAGAGTCACTGACAGCATCTGGAAAGTGATCACACACCTGGGGCATCCCTGCTAGGACCTGGCCCCAAAGAGGCCGGCGGGGCAGGGACAGAGTCAAATGGTGTCAAGAGATGGAATCTGCTTCTTGTGCTTTAGAAATTATGGGGAAGTGACAGGCAGGGAAATTGGTGATTCCTTCCCATGGGGCTGATAACACCAAGCTCATCCATCACCCAGGCAGGGACAGCCCGAACCATTCAGAGAACAAGCTGCGCTAAGGAGCCTCCCGTAGCCCTCGGGGCAGGGCAGGCAGAGGCTGTTGGCCGCCAGGTGTCCAGCATGGTCCTGGTGAAGCTGTGGAAAGACTGGATATCAGGACCAAGGTCTCAGAGTACAAACGTAGGAGCAGGGGCAGAGTAAGGTGTGCAGTTGGGTCTGAGGTCAGTCAGGATGTTTTAGGGTGAGGCTGGGTCAGGTCAGAGGTCAAGGGAAGCTTCCTGGAAAACCTAGGAGGGAGGCTTTGCCTAGGGAATAGGGTTGGCACTCAGTTTGGGAGAGACAGCATTCTGTGATGGATAGGGGTAGAGTTAGAGACCTTCATTTAGGTAATATGTGCTTAGTATCTTGTCTGGGGACCTAAACGGAAGATAAGACAGGAATGTGACCCCCAGGTATCAGCTCAGGAATACCTAGGTTCCCTCCCCTTCTTTCCGGCCCAATGCTGTGCTTTCATCCCTGTCCTCGTACAGTTTCCTGGGGCAGGGATGCTTGGAGCCAATGACCCCACTGAAATCCGAGACTTGATTGTACCTCAGTCACTTGATTGTACCAGCAGGGGCAGTTCACCACTTCCCTCTTCCCTTCCCCTCTCTTCCCTTTGTCGCGCCAGCCCACGCCTGCTGCTCAGCTGCAGGCTCTGTCCCTGGTTCTGGTGGAGGTCCTTCTGTGACCGCCCTGACACTCCTGTCTGCTCACCCCTTGCTGAACCACACGGTCCAGCCTCTCCATTCACCTTGGAAGAGCAGAGGGCTGCGGAGGCTTCTAGAGCAAGATGAGTGTGGTGTGGAGAAGACCAAAGGCTGTGCTAGATAGAGTTGTGATGTGTGCGTGTCTCGGCCCCATTCCGCCGTGTGTCGTAGTATGGGGGCAGGGGCGTGCAGGCTGCAAAGTTCTCTGGCATGAACTCAAATCCTCCGCTACCTTGTACCTGCTGGATAGCCTTCACTGAGTCACCTGATTGCACCAAGCCTCAGCTTTTCCATCGATAAAGTGGGACTGCCTATGTGCCCTACAGGGTGGTGCAGTTTTGAGGATTCAGTGAGATATGGCATGTGAAGCACCAGGTATACAGCAGGCACTCACCAAACAGCTATCCTCGTGCCCTTAACTGTGAGTGAGCACAGTTCCTGCAAGGAGGGGACAGGCTGGTCCTATGCTGGAGTGATACTGTCCTTCCCCCTTGTCCTCCGTGGGAATAAAGGAGCTGTGCTTTCATCCTTCGGTCTCTGCTGGCCACAGTGGGGAGACGTCACTGGAGAGTTGTGTGAGAGGTGGCCAGAGGGGCCATGTGCACACCAAAGCTGGGAGGAACTCACAAAAATGGTGGAAGTGGTGTGAGGGGACCGGGCCAAAGCACCCCCAGTGCCTGCTGTGATCATTTTGACTGTGGGGTCCAGCTGGGGTGGGAATGAGCCAACTCCACAATGGACCGAGGCAGATCCTGGGACACAGTCCCACAAAGTACAGAGGGTTCTCCAAGCAGGGATAATTGGAAGTTGACCATAATGAGAGTAGCTGACACTTGCTTATCACTCCCTACACCAGGCACTATGAGGGGTTTTCCGTAATTTAGTACAACAGCCCCGCGAGGTAGAGGCTATTGCTTTCCCTGATTCGCAGATGAAGAAAATGGGGCTTTGCTAAGCAACCAGCATCCTGGAGGCCAGGCAAGTAGAAAGGGGTGTGAGCAGCAAGACTCACCAGAGAGAACACAGAGGGCATCAGCAGTGAGACTCAAATCCCCAGGGATGCTCTGTAGCAAGATGGTGCTTGACGGCTGGTGCGGCGGTGGCCTGGACCCAGCTCAGTCAGTAGGGTTAAATGACTCGCTCAAGGGCACACATAAGCTAAAGGGATGACGGAGTCATGGAGCCGTGGGGCTTTCTCCTGCTTCTTGTACCACGGCCCCCACCACCTCTGCCCACTCACTTCTGTAGGCCAGAGGTACCAGCTGTTGAAGGGGTGCTCGGCGGTGAGCAGGGAAGCAGAGGCAGACTCAGCGTGCAGACTCCCGGTGGACACATCACCAGTCAGGCTTAGCTGAGAGGAAGGTTTGCAAAGTTCCTAGAGGCCTTTTCACACAACTGAGTCAAGACTATTGGGCATGGATCTTAAAGATTTACTGCAAGTCACGGCATATGGAAGGTGGAGGGTGCAACACACAGGAAGCTCCTCAGACAGGAAGAGGAAGTGGAGCTGGAAGGGAGGCTCCCCCGGCTGCTTCTGGAGTTGAAGCCCAGGAGGAGTGGGATCCATTTCCCGGATGGGTTTGGGCCCTCCTAGTGAGTGGAGTTGTCTCCTGTCCTCTCAACGCCCGGACAAGGGACAAGGGCAGCTTCTCAGTGAGGCTTCCAGCTCCCCAAGCATGGGGGCAGCAGGCATTACCCAGGCAGTGTCTAGAAATGGTGGTGGGAGGGAGCGGCAGTAGGTGTGTGAGCCGAAGGGCAGCCTCACAGGCCACCACACGCTCCCACACTCAGGCAAGGGGAGAGAGCACTCAGATTTACCAGGCCTTGAAGGGGCCCCAGGGAAAGCAATGACAGATTTAGAAATCTGAGGTCTGGTCAGGGAGTGGAGGCTGCAGAATGTTAGTGCTGCTTGCCAAGTACTAATTATGATTTCTCTCCCCTTCCTGGCATGGGGTAAGACTGAGCTTCTGATTCATCAAGGGGCCACATGACAAGTTTCTGGCCCAAGCACTGTAAGCAGAAATGACATGAGCTGTGTCTAGGGTGGAGCACTTCAAACTGCTGACATGAAGTCTTCAATGCCACTTCCTTCCCTCTGCCACGGCCACTAGCACAGGGGCTGCTACAACAGCTCAGGCCTTGGAGTGAAGACAATGAAAGCGTGGGACAGAGTCCACGGCTGACTCATGCTGAGGTGTCACACGGACAAGGAGCGAATTTTTGTTGCATGACACTGCAAGGGGGTCCTGGGAGGGTCATCACAGGATAACCTGGCTACTATGTGGCAGATACAGACTTCATGACCTGGGTGTAGACTGTGTTTAGGACTCAGCACCTCAGTGGATAACAGGATTGGTCCAAGTACACTGTCTAAAACCAGTGTTATGGTTGATACATTGTGTCAACTTGGGGACTCTAGAGGTTTAGCTGAGTGACTCAGGAGGAAGCTGGGGTGCTTAGTTTGTAAACATCCTGAGCCTGTGGAAGAGGAGGGCATGGAGATTGCATGAGAGGTTCACGCCCCCTGGGTGGGGGTAGGCTGTTTACAATGTAAGGGAAGAAAAGAGGCTGCTTGCCGCCATTCCTCCCTTTTTGCAGGTTGGTTTTGCTGTGCTCTGCTGCCCTGAACAGTTTGCCCTTTGCCATGTGCCACTCTGCCTCAGCACCAGCCAAGTATGGACTGAAACCTCCACAAACTGTAAGCTAAATAAACCTTTCTTTCCTTCATTTTGGGTGTTGGGTATTTTGTCTCAGCAACGAGAGAAAAGTAACTGAACCAGTGAAGGCCAAAAGGCAGCAGGCAACCTGATACATTTTCCCTGACACCAGGAGCATCAGGAGCTGTCCCTGCTGGTGGCTGCCAGCTTGGGAAGAAGGAAGTAGAACGAAGCTGTATTGAAAGAAAAAAACATCCTGGGGGTGGGGCTGTTGAATCTGAAGGACTGAGCATTTATGCACAAGCTGCTGAGTGAACTTGAAAGAGACAGTTTTCACCTGGAAAAGGCTGAGCTCTCTTTAATTGGCAAGGTAAAGCGTTTCTTCTGCTTGTTCCCAATCATCTGGGAGAACACAAGCTCCAGAGCAAAATGAGATAAATTACAGAAAACAAAGGTCTATGATTTTACATAGACCTAAACTATAAAATTTCACAACTTTGTGCATGACAAACTCAGCTGGGTCTGATACCAGAGCCTGTTTGCCCCTTACTGTCCCCGTTCATCTGGTCTCCATCTCGTCTTCAGATAGCTCATGTTCCCCCAGGTCCTGCTCCTCGTGGGGCGCCAAGGGGCCGTGTGCTTGGCTGAGAATGATGACATCAAGAAAGGGGGGTGCTGGGTGGGGGTGAGCAAGGCAAAAGGAGGCCCTTTCATGTGGGTGACAAGTCATTTAGTCCAGAAATAAGACCTAGGACAAGATGAGATGGCTCCATGGGGTCACAGAGTCAGCAAGGGCTGTGTGGAGCCTCAGAGTAGATGCGGGGCTCCCCAACTATCTTGCCCTCCTTTCTCTTGGACTCTATCACAGACCACACCAAAGCCCATGTCAGAAACCTGGGTCACCCTTGATTTCTCCTTCCACTCACAGCCCTCACATTCTGTCCCCAGCCCTCTGGCTTTGACTAGGTACTGGACTCCCAAGGACTACCCTGTGTCCATGCCCCAGGAGGCTGATGGCACGGACTGCCTTCATATTGTCACTGTTCTTCCCTAGCTCCCTACCCCAGCACAGCCACCAGAGGTTTACTGTGTCCCCAGCTGAAGGGCGATAGTTTCTGGGCGACATTAGCCTGATCCCCTCTTGGGTTCCAGTATCTGTTCCCTCCCATACCCTCTCTGGCTTACAATGGTAGTGGCCCCACACTGTCCCCACGCCTAGGGTCCGACAGCAATCTTCATCATTCTTCTTAAATCTGGTCACACTTGGGCAGATAGTTCCATCAGTGAAACACCTCTCGTGGTACTCCGGTGAGGAGGCCACCCGCTTTCTGCCGGGATATAACATACAGACGCCCCCTTGAAGATTTTGGTAAGGAACGAAGATACGGGATCTGAAGCCTGAAGATCAAACGCAACGCACAGTTGCCCCTCGATGCCTGTGAGGAAGCTGTAATTAACTGTTACCTCCTAAGTCCATCTGCAGGCACCGTTTCTCTCTGTTTTCACTGCCTGTTTCCTGGGAGAGTCTCCGTTGCCATTATCCTGCCCGTCTTATCTTCCTGGTCTCCTACCCCTAGTCTGCCCCTCGCTCCTCTGCAGAACGGTCTTCCTGTGTAAAGAAGCCTCCTCTCACTCCTGGACTCCTGTGTGCAGCTTTCCAGCACCTTGGTGGAGCTCAGATTCCTTAGCTAAGCTCATGGGGACCCTTAGCTCTCCTTTCAGCAACTTCAGCTGACTTGGGGCTGTTGGGTCCAACCTGAGGGTCTCGGCCAGGCAGTGAGGAGGACACTCCAGAGGCACATGGGGATGGGTAAAGCCTGGGTGCTGAGAGGGAGGGAGACTGCAGGTGGTGTCTGGGAGGAGCCCCTCCAGGATGCTCCCACTGAGGTATCATGTCCTTGGAAGGCAGGGCGCAGAGCCTCCCCACCTCCAGAGGCATCAGGCAGCCCTGGGATCTGACCCCATTCCTAGGGAAACAGGTTTGTAATAACATGGACATAGATTCAAGGACTCCTTTCCACACACTAGAAGGAAACCAAACCTGTAACCAACACCCAAACCTACAAATATAACATTTAGTAGCCACCTCTTGGTGGAGGATACATCCTAACACCCC
Organism: Dinomys branickii; assembly: GCA_004027595.1. NCBI lineage: Eukaryota > Metazoa > Chordata > Mammalia > Rodentia > Dinomyidae > Dinomys > Dinomys branickii. The sequence goes on along the minus strand of PVLD010001406.1, from coordinate 156,348 downwards.
TAATAAGTGCCTGAAATCTCAGCTAGTACCAAGTCCATATATATGCACTATGTTTTCTTCGATATTCCCTGCGATATTGCCACATAACATCAGTGTTAGTCTGTCCTTCCATGTTTTATGCCTTAGTACTCTTTTTGCATCACTTTCTGTGTATTTTGGGGACATTATTAAGTATAATAATAGTTACTACATTGCAATACAAGGACAGTCCCTCCGGTAACTCAGAGGGTTACTAAGTGATGTGGCTTGCATCTAGGTGTCCTCCCAAAAGCTTCATGGGGTCATAGGTGCAACTTTTTGGAGGTGGCTGGACATAGGGTGTATGATACTGGGTTTAAGTGTGAGATCTGGATTAAGGTATAATGCTGAGATTAAGGGTGTGATGCTGGGATTAAGAGTGCCCACTGTGGATGTGAATGCTACCCATCCTAAGTGTAGGTAACCTGGGTGGAAAACAAGGGACAGAAAAGGGGCTTCCTGTCCTGCAATGGATTGTTTCTCCCTGTGATGTCCCTCTGCCATGTACCCTGCATTGGAGCCAGCTTACTATGGCCAGCATACTATGAAACCTCTACAAATTGTGAGCTAAATAATCCTTTCCTCCTTTAACTTATGGGTGTCAGATATTTTGTCTCAGCAACAATAAAAATAACTAAAGCAATAAGTAACAAGCATGTAGCATATACAATGTGGATACTCTGGACACAAAGATGATATGCATCCTGGGTGAGACAGAGCATGCTGATGTGAGATTTCATCACACTACTCACAATGGCAAACAATTGAAAACTGATGAATGATTTATACCTGGAATTTTCCTTTAATATTTCCTGACCACAGCTGTCCACCAATAACTGAAACAATGGAAAACAAAACCACAGGCAAGAGGGAGATCATTATAATGGTTAAGATTCTGCAACGAGGACTTCTGGATTTGAATGTCAGCTGCACTCCTTATTAGTGGTGTAAAACTTTCCCAATACTGCTGGGACATAGCAAGTGCCCCAGCAATGTACACTGTGGTTTTGATACTATTGCCTAGAAACTCTAAAGAGGAAGGAAGGGGCTCAGACAAAGCTGTACTGGGGCTTTGGAGGATTAATATATTTCCTGTTGAGGAGAGAATGAGTGAAAGGGCATTCAAAGCAGAGGGCAGAGGTAGGGTTGGTCGTTAGATTGCCCTTTAGGGGAACAGGGAGGGTGTGAGGTACCTGAAGCCCAGGTGGGAAATGAGGTCAGGTGAGGGCACTGCCCCGGAGGTGTTAAGAAGCCTCCTGAAGGTTAGTGCCAGGGTCAAGGCATGCTCAGGACTTGTTCTGGAATGATCGGCCTGGAAGGGGTGCTGGGTAAGGGGATTTTCAAGGGGAGTGGGGAGCAGGCACAGAGAGAGCAGCTGTGAGATTACCCCATCCTTCCAGTCCCTCACCCACTCTGGGGAGGGCAGGGGGCCCCCCGCAGTGAGGAATGAATGTAGCGCTCCAGTATAATGGGGAGAACACCTTCCAGGTCCCCCACCCCACCCTTCAGCCTCTTTCCTCCCTTTGTCCTGGGAATGCCCAGGACTCAGACACCCTCTGGGAGCCACTCTGTCTTATGCCTGGCTGGTCTTGCACATTTTTCCCTTTCCTTTCCTGGACTGCAGAGTGAAAGCCATCTATTTCCACAACTTCTGCTTTCCTCATTACCCCCAAGAAGAGCCCTGCTGGGCTTCAGCAGGCAGCTGCAGAGCCCTGACCAGAAGGCACCTGGCTGTGTGGGAACTGAATGCCCTTGGACCTCCACTTCTCTCCTGAAGGTGGTGCTCATTGACCCATACTTTGCCTGTAAGGAGGCCACAGACCTTGTCTAGCAGGAGGCCACCCAACCAACACAGCAGGACATGCTTGGACCAGAGAGAGCATTCCTGAGCCCCTCAGGGCCTCAGCTCAGCCATAAAGGACACTCAAGTGCATCGCCCTGTATGGCAGTAGGCAACCTAGAATGAGTTCAGTGTAGGGACCCAGGCCCAGCACCTGCTCCAGATGCTGCTCTTCCCCAGCAGTGAGATGCTGTGCAGTATCCTTGGCCTGCCTGGGTCTTGCTTTCCCCATTTGTAAAGTGAGAATGACCATGCCCGGCTTACCTGGCTGTGAAAGGGTCAGCAGTACTCGCAACACTGCAGGCGCACAGAGGCCCCTGTGGAAGTGTCAGCTATTGTTACTGTGCTATTTTTCTGCTCCTAGATGTGTGAAGAGCCAACCATGTGAGAGGAATGATTGGCCCAGGAGAGAAGACCTTGGATGGGAATTTGGTATCCTGGGATGGGGGGAGGGGAAAGAGAGGAGGAAGCAAAGAGAAGCCAAGGATGGATCGTGAAGGTTCACCTCAGCCTCTTCAGACTACACAAGAAGACCGTCGGCAGCAACCCTGAGAAGCTGGCTGAGCCCCCACCTGCACACTTCCAGGGATGGGAAACTCATCACCTTTTGAGATTACTTGACTTGTTGTTAGACTGTCTGACCTTAGTGAGTTCTTCCTTGTGCGACACCTGTCTCAGGCCTTCGCAAAACACCCAAACTTCCCCCAAGTTCAGGTCTCTGGAGACTTTCCTCCTCCAAGTAGTTTTGGGGGATTTTAAGGGGGACCTTACATGATGTTGAGCTCACAGGGCAGCTGACTGAGCCAGACTTCTGGCCAGCCTTCCACAGCCATGGGCGCCACAACAGTCAGTTCTTAACAATGAGCATGTTATTTATCCGGCGCGTACAGTGTGTCAGGGCTGTTACCATATTTCCCTAAAAGTAAAACCAGGTCTTATATTAATTTTTGTTCCAAAAGACACAGTAGGACTAGGGGATGTCTTATTTTTAAATGTACAACTGGACTGGACATTGCTTAAAAGAAAGCAATCAGAATCTGCATTTATTCATGTGTGACAACCTACACTTATTTAAATACATTAATCTCCTAGAACATCATCATACTCTGCAAACTCCCAATTCTGGCCTGGAGTTCTTGCGACTCCATTTCCTGTAGACCCCTGGCCCCAATCTCTCATGTCCGGCAATAGCACGCTCCTTAATCTGAGCATTTCTTGTCCATGTAGCCTGCGTGTAGTGCACAGGCCACACAGCGGTCAGTGATTTTTATCCCATGAATTCTTCACCCAAGCCAGGAGCTCTTGCAGGCCAGGCCTCCCAAAATTTCCATTAAATCAAGTGTTAATTGAAGACATATGAGACAGGGGTGGTGACAAAAATGTTGACACATTAAGAATAATGCTCCACACAAAAGTGACAAAAAATTGCAGGCACCAAAATTCCGAAAACATTTATTTCAGTAGTGCATTAATCATGGGTGCTACAACACAGGGCATACTGAATCATTAAAATTCTTATTAGACACAAGCACATCTGTTCATTATCGAGTGCACACATTATTCTTGCATTGTATCAGTACTCTGATTGGTCATTTGGCAACAAGATGAGTTTATCTGTTTACATAGGCATTTACCTCTTCTCCAGGGGTGGCCACTGGGTGTTTACAACAACTTAATTTATAATGTATATTATCATTTATTTTAAGTACTAATAACAATAATATTATTTATATTTAATCACATGTTAATATTATTACAGTGGTACTTTGGTTCATGAACTTAATTCTTTCCATGACTCCAAAGCAAATTGGATGAGAATGGAATCAGATTTCCCCATAAGACCAACACTGAATCTAACCACTGAATTTGATTCGGTACCACTGTAATTTATAATTCAATAGTTACATTGTGCTGCAATAGCTGTTCTAAATGAGACTGTCAGCTGAAGGTATTAACTGGGACTTATTTTGGAGTAGGACTTCTATTAGGAGCACTCTAAAAAAATCATGGTAGGTCTTATTTTCTGATTAGATCTTATTGGGGGGATATCCATTAGAAGAAGGGTGTCTGCTTTCCGTATGATCGTGGACAAGGTAACTTAATCTTGCAAAATGTGTGTTTTTCTCATCTGTTACCTGAGGTAGTAGCTACCTCACAGGCTGGTGGTGCAGATTGGGAAGACATAAAGTGCTTAGAAGAGAGCTTGACATCTACCAAATGTTCCAAAAAATATAAGTGGTCATTATCACAACTTAGTGAGTTAGGCTCTATTGATCCTTCCATTTTTCAGGCAAGGAAACAGTCCCTGAGAGGTGGTGTACTTTCAGAAGTCTGTGGTCAGCTAGAGCACTCAGTCTCTTCTAACCTCTAAAATTCAGTGGTGGCAAACCTATGGCACGCATGCAGCAGAGGGCTGTTTGTATCACTGAAAGCTCTAAAAGGTTCGCCATCACTGCTCGAACTGAGAAAGTGCTTCCCCTTAAGGAATCTGGTCTCCTTTGGGCAAAATACCCTGAATTCTTCTAGCTGTTGACCTCAGCTTTTTTCTGGGCAGGTGTGGGACCCAAGGGGCAGTGTCCAAGTTTCTTCTCTAAAGCAGATGAGGCCACAGTCACTGAAGGCTGAAGGCATCCAACAGGTAGAGTGTGATGGAAGACAAGCCGGGAGTTGATCTGGACATCCAGGGTAGAAGCAAAGCGCCTCAGAGGGACAATGAGAGGGTGTGGGACAGGTGCCTTTTGTTTGTCCAGAAGCTGCCTGGGGTGGGTGAGGACAGTGGAAAGCCTAGGAATTAACAGCCCAACAGAGGCAGCCTCCTTCCCCTGTGTGCTCTGTCCTCCCAACAAAGTAGCCTTGCGAGCTATAAATCGCCCAAGCCCTGGGACCTCCACAAAAACCAAAAATGATGGTGATAGGGTGCTTAGGCTGCATGTAAACACCTAGAGCCTGGGGACTAGATGACCAGGGATAAGACCCCAGGCCTGGGGCCTCAGTTTCCCTTACTGTAAAATGGGAATGTAGATCCAAAAGCGCACTCTGAGGGTCTGCTCACTGCTAGGGGTCTTCTGAACACGTTGCACTGAGGGGGCCAGGTTGACGTTGAGAAGTGGACCAGAGGGATCAGGCCCTGGATACTGGAAACCCCGGCTTGCTCCCTTGCTTCTTGCTCAGACCGGCTTTGTAGCTGGGGCAAGTTACTTAGTTTCTCCCGGGTTCAGTTTTCTTAAGTGGAGAAAAAAAGACAGAGGAGAAACAGTCACAGCTCCAGGCTCACTGCGCTCCCCTCTGCTACGCCCCGCCCTGCCTGGCCACATGTGCGAGTGAGTGACAGGCACCCGGCCTCTGCAGTGAGGCTGGAGGGCACGCACCATTTCAAGGCACGAGTGTGGACACACACCAGTGCCCAAGAATGAAGTTCCTTGCCACAGTAAAGAACGCCTGGGCCAGCCATAGATTTGGGCACTTTGGGTTGTGGTGTGCATAGTGGAAAGCGAGGACTCGCTCTCCAAAGGCCGCCACGCTGGAATCCCTTTTGTAAATCAAGGGAAGCCCCTTCAATTCTTTCCTAGAAAAAAAAAATAGCTTTTATAAATTGTATTTGCTTAAAAGGAAGTGATCAGAGACCAGCCCGTTTCCAGGCTGGTGGGGGTGCTTATTTGCATACGGATATGCTATTTATAAACGCACGTCTATTCATTAAAGCAGCTTCCCCAAGGCCCTGAGCTGCTCAGCAAGGTTGTGGCTGCACGGGCGCACCCGCCTCCCGCCCTCTGGTTATACACGACCTTACCAGCGATGAGGTGGCGGGTCAGGGGCCAGGAGAGGGAAGGAGGACTAACCTGGCGCAGGGCGAGGCGATGGGGCCGAGGAGGGGGGCGTTGGGGGGGTTGAAGCCCGCGGAGGTGGGCTCCGGGGCTGCGCCCTGACCCCAGGGGGTGCCCGGGGTGGCTGGGAAGGCTTTAGCTCTCTCACCCAGACCTCGCAATCCAGGCCAGGTAACGACCTCCAGCTGCTCCCCAGCCTTGCAGACTCCTCTGCAGAGAAAGTCTGGCTAGTCCCGGTGGCCGAGCCCGGGTCAGCCCGGGAGGCTCCTGCGGGTCACCAGAGGGAGAGTCCACTCCACGTAGGGCCGCCTGCCTCTCTCCACGCGCCGCCCTCCACCTCTAAGCGCACGCTTTTCTAATGGGATTAGGCTTCACACGGGTCAGGGAACAATTTATTATTCTACTGGCTAGAGCCAAGTTTCTCTTTGAAAAATGGTTACTCCCGGAGTCGGCAATTACTTCAAAATAAATTTACCAAAGACAAAATTGTGCCTCTTGGGTCAGTAAACGACTTGCCTGTTTGGGGCTGAGGAGACAAGGTGTTTATTAAGGACCACCTTCGTTTCCTGTGCAGGTTTTTCAGTTTGAATAATTGTCCAATTAAATATAATTTGGAAGTCAGTGCTAACCCAGTGGCTGGATTGCAGGAGGAAGAATCACTTGGAGGCGTGCATTAATAAATCCCTCGGAGCCCCACCGCTCCCCAAGCCCCTCCTTTGGTTTAATTTTGAGAATTTTTTTTGTCTTCCCACAGCCTATAGCCTCCCATTTGGAAATGAGCTTCTTTCCCCCAAAGACTTCCTAGGCCTTGCTTCCATCTGTCTGTCTGCATCTCTCCAGCAAGCAGGGCATGGGGTTTCTCAGCTGGGACCTGCTCGCTATGCTGGGGCTCACTGGGAGATCCTTTTATGGCCTGTGCACTTGTGGGTTTGCTCTTTCAGTCTTTCATCCATTTAGTCAACAAATACCTACTGAGAACTTCCCCTGAGCCAGGCCTGAGCTGGATGAAGAGAAAAACCAGACGTGGTCCTGTCCCTCAAAGATGACTCAGGTCAGTGAGATAGGGGCGTATGAAAAGGCTGTAGACTCTCAGACCAAATCAGATTTCCCGTAAGGGCAACAGTGAACCTAACCATGGAATCTGATTTGGGTCTCATCCAGTTTGGTTTGTTACCAGAATGGTGGAAAGAATTACATTCTCAAACTGAGGTACCACTGTAGGTGGCGGCCCTGAGGACCCCGCAAGATGCTCAGTCCTCTAGGAGTGGCTTGTGGAGGATGGCTAAGGATCCGAGGATTTCTGCGGCAACATTCTGGCCAGCTGGGTGTGAAGGTACAAAACCCCAGTACAGTGGGCCTGTCCCTGTAGGAAGGGATCAGAGACCTTGTCCTGGGTGTAGAAGCCATCTCTCCTGAGGACATTTTCCTTTCCAGGGACAGAGTCTAGGCCAACCCACTGGCCTAGGAAATGCTCTGGACTCCTTTTCTGGGAACCTATGGCCTCATCTGGAATCCTGTGTGGTTCCCTCTGGAAATTGAAGCCCGGAGCACAGGAGGTGGGGTGCCAGCCCTGGATGGGCAGGGCATTGGCCCACCATAGCTGTTCATGCATTGAACAATGACATACTGAGCACCTTTGTGTACTTAACACTGTTCTAAGCACTGCTGACACCTTGATGACAACAGGGGCACAGACCTCTGCCGACATGAGTGCTGAGATTGTAGTGTGGGGAGACAGACAACCAGCACAAGCAAAGGAAATAGTGTGTCAGTTGTAATGAGTGGTGTTCAACAAGTTACAGTGGGAAAATGGTTAGGGGCACAGGGACTGCGTCACAACTGTGAGTGGGGTGGCTGGCGAACGTTTCACCGAGAAGGTGGCGTTTTAGTAGAGACTTGAGGGTGACCTAGGAAGGAGAAGGAGAAGCGCTTCCTGTGCCTGAAGGTAGACGGCCCCAAGGTGGTAGTGCTGGGAAGAATCTGTGGCGAGGAGGTCAGGGCTGGTGGACTGAGGAACGTGGTGTGGGTCTGGGTTGGGGAGTCACAGAGGAAGAGATGGCAGCAGACACAGGAAGTAAGGGAACAAGTGAGGGCAAGGGCTCTGTCTTCTGGCTTCCCCCTCTAGGTTAGACGCTGCCACAGGCTGCCTCAGAGCGCTGTCTCCACTGTCCACCGTCCCAGAGGCTGCCCACAGGTCCACAGTGGTGTTCCCTGGCCCCTCCCAAGTAAGTGCTGGCTCTCAGGCAGGCTGCAGAGTCCTGTGGGAAGGAGGCACAGAGCTGGGGGTACAGCGCCCCAGCCAGCTGGGCCCCTCGAGCTGCCTCCCCCATTCTTCCTCAGCCCCACAGGGAAGGAAGGAACGGCGTTTGTCTGCCCATATTCACAGCTATGGTGGTGATCCAGGTTGAAAGAAAATCAATAAGATGTGTCCATTTATGTGGCACAAAGGAAGAAAGGTCTGCAGACAGAAATAGGCTGGGATTCACACGCAGGCGACTTAATAAGACTTTCCCCCAGTTTGAAGAGGACGGTAATTTAGATTTGCCTTTGAACGTCTCCTTTTTTGTGCCTCAATAACTCTTAGGATCAGCCTGCTTAGGAAGCCAGGAAAGGAGATTGGCCGCCTTCTTAGAAGACAAGCCCGTTTGGGCAGGCTGCTTGCTTGGAGAAGTTCAAACAGCGGCCTTGAGAAAAGATGAAAGTGCCGCATCAGCACATCCTCGGCCCATTGATCACGATGGCGGCCTGGGCCTGGTGCATTTGGGCTGGGGCGGGACAATGAGAACAAGGCCAGGCTGCTGGGAGGCCTCCTCTGAGCCGCAGCAGCGAGAGAGATGCTCATTACTGGCCGCGGGGCTCAGTGGCCAGGTGGGGGCAGGAAGCAGCTAGGCTCCAACTGCAGAACCCGGGCCCAGCCTGCGAGTCCCACAACCCACACCCAACTTTGGCCCCGAAGGCAGGTGGCCTCCAACCATGGACCGTGGCAGGTAGAGCTCAGGCTGCCTCTCCGGCCCAAGCTTTGCGCACGAGCAGACCTTGTTCATCCCTTTTCACCAGGGATGTCTGCCAAGCAAGTCTAGAACACCTTCAGGGAAGGGAAGAAGCTGAGTCCTGACATCTGTGGGAACACAGAACCCTGCCTCACCGGGCTGTGGGCTGGGCTGGCCCCTACTCTGTGCTACCTGAGTGGGCTCTCTCACCTGGGCTGTCCACCCTGACAGGAAAAGCATGGGTCCCAGGGCTTCGGTAAGCTGGGTGGGTCCTGGCCGCAGAAAGAGGCTCTGGCCACATTCTGTGTTCTTTCACAGACCTCCTTAAGCATCACCTCTGTCATCTCAGGATGAAAGACAGATACCCTGTTTTCAGTGTCCTCGTTGTGGAATGTGCCCTCCCTGCTGCAGTCCTTAGCACAGTGTCATTGACTCAACTCTTGCCACACTGTGCTGCCGCTGACCCAGCCCTGACCACAGATTTTTCCAGAGTGGGCACTGCCCAGAGCATATGCCTGGTGCAGAGCAGGTGCTGTTATGTCCATACGTTACTTCTTCCTCAGCCAGTAGACCCTTCGGGCAGAGCAGCTGGGGGCCTGTGTCCGAGGCAGTTCCAAATCTGTCACGGTCACAGATACCTGGGTGAGCTGTAGGCCCAGCATGTGACGTGGTCTAGCTTCAGCACAAGGCTCTTCCATCTCAGTAACCTGTCCCCCCCCTCAAAGTCCCCCCAGGGCAGCAGAAGAGGCCTGGGGGCAGGAGTCAGGGGATTTCATCCCAAAGGCCAGTTTGCATTTGACCTGGGCAACCCCCTTCTCCCCGTCCCCATTTTCTTCTCTTAGACCCAGGTGCTACACTATCCACGCCTGGTACAACAGCCATCGATCACAGGTAGCCTTGAAGCCCTTGCAACATGGCTAGTCGGAACTGAGATGTTGTGAAAGTGTAAAACACACCCGAGAGTTCTAGGACTGATATACAGAAAAAGAATGTAAGATATCTAGTTAGATTTCCAGAACCACATATGCACAAAGTGGTATGGATCACATGTTGAAATGACAGTGTCTTAGGTTTCATAAACCCAATGATAATATCAGATGGACTAAATGATTAAAATTTATTTAATTTTTTTAAAATGTGACTACTAGAAACTTTAAAATTATACACGTGGCTTTCAGCGTAGTTGCGCCCAGTGTTGGTCTACATCGTCTCTGAGTGGGAAAGTTCCAAGCACCCATGGTATGAGATAGCAGGTGTGCACAGAGCCGTTTTCCCAGGGATGACACCGGCCACTAAGAGAGTCCAGACCTGACTGAGGAAGGGTTAATGCCAGAAGCTGAGCCTTTTGGAAATCTTTAGGCTTTTCTAGTACGGGGAGCCAATGGCCATTGTCCTGGATGAGGTAATGCTTGGAAGGGCTCTCTCACTGGTGGTTGAAGATGTCATTGGTGAGCAGAGGCGGGATCCTCCCAGCACTTCCTTCTTCCCATTCTGAAGTTCATCTGCTATCCGATACTGTTGCCAGAACACGTAACCAAGACTACCTGGTCCCCATAAAGAGCCTGGAGACCCCTGCCGAAAAGGATATCAGAGTGGTTGGAGCTGAGGGGTCCAGACTCTCAGCTGGACCCCTCAGCTCCAACCATTCTGATAACCTTTTGTGGAAGAGTCTGGACCCCTCAGCCCAGGCTCCTCTGACCTGACTGTACTTACACTTCACTCTTCGACTAGAAGGGCCTTTGTTCCCTCTGCCTTCTATGGCGACCTTCTCGTAAAGCTCTGAGGCCCAGCTCACTGGCACCTCCCCAGGGGTCACTCTGCCCCATGGAATTTTCTGCTGGTCCTGTCCTTCTGCTGTACTGGCCCAGTCCTCCTGCTTGTGTCTCCATTTGCCTGGCAGCAGCCCAAGAGTGGGACTGGATGCTGTGTCCTATGCCAGACACAAGCCTGGGCACAGAGCAGGCCCACACTGAAGAAGCATGTGAGCAGATGAGCAGACTCTAGGTTTGGGTCAGCCTTGGAGGAGGGGCAGAGGACAGGTGGACAGAGCAGTGTGACACAGAGAAGCAGTGTGTGTTGGAGGGAACCGGTGAGAGGGGAAGACTGAAGGTCCAGGAAACCTCCCTGGCTCCTACACTGACCCTCTGAGGTGAGAGATCCTCCTGGAGAAATGAACGAACAAGCTGGGCAGCCCGGCCCGGGGGTGCATGAAGGAGCCTTGTGCCTATCACTAGGCCCTGCTGTGTGGCTTCTTGGGCAACCCCAGCGGGAGCCAACAGGGAAATGGGGAAGCTGGCTCAGGGGCCCAGGGGTCCCAGGAGCTCTGCGGTATCTGAGCTACTTCAGAAAGAAAACAGCTAGACACTGGGAGAGAGTGTCCTGTCTGGCGATGGGTAGCTCTCAGTGGCCTCAGAGGCTGGGATCTGAAACAGAAAGCTCTCTTAGGACATGAAAATGTGGGGGGACTGGTGAGAGAGGGCTGCAGAGGCTCAGGGAGGTGAGGCTGTATGGCAGGCTGGGGTGAAGCAGTCCAGCAGGGGGCAGAGTAGGCCTAGGGGTGGGCAGGGACTCAATGGGCATAGGAAGTGAGACTGTGAGAGTGGAGGGAAGTGTTAGAATCCCTGCAGCAGGATGCAGATGTGGCCCTGACAAGGGCAGGTGTGTTGGCACGGCAGCTGGGCTTAGTGCTCTGCCACTTGCCAGCCCTGGGACAACCTCTGTACACTCCTGCAAGCCCAGGGAGTGGAGAACACCATTGTGGCCACCCTGGGGCAGACGTTTGGCTTTCACTGCAGCTAGGTCATTGATGGCCTGTTACACCGCTGCCCCCTCTAAGCCTTGGACTCCTCATCTGCAGACTCCTTGGGGGTCAGGGCCCCGGTGTTCCCACCCTGGAGACCCCAGGCTGTGGCACAGCCTTGCCGCTTTGAGGAGAGGTGGTCATGCCTCTCAGCCTGTGGGTGCAGATCCCAGGAGCTCCTAGGGTGGGCAGATGAAAGGCGCTCACCTCCACCTCCCTCCCCAGCCTCAGGGCCAGTCACTTCACCTCTCCTCCTCTCCTCTGCAAAACTGTAAGAATTATTATTTTTTAAATCCTTATTGGAATGCTAATTTTGATTTTGAGTGTCTGTCATGGGCTCTTTGAAGTTTTTCAGACAAAATGAGTATCTCCTTAACAGAGGGGATTAGCACCTACTTGTTTAGAATCCTCAGACTGAGAGTGACAACCAATTTCAGAATCTGTTGGCTTTAGGGAGGCTGCAGGAAGAAGGGCTGCCTCCCTCCCTGGTGGTCAGCTTTCCATAAATGGCTTAATGGGTTTAGAGTTTAACCCCTCAAACAGGGATCAGAGTCACCAGCTTGAAAGCCAGTGAGCAAGGAGACAGATCTTGCTATTTAAATCCAGCAGGACTTGGTTAGAAGTCTTTCATTCTCTTAAGTTTAAAGACAACAAACCCATTTCCCTTGCAGAATTTAGGACCCACTCCCAATTGCTGCTCCCAGCCTGCTCCGCAAAACACAGGCCTTAGCTCCACAGGTAATTCACGGCTCCGGCTCAGCCCAGGCTGGGATGCTCCTGGCTTTATGATTCTGTCCAATTCGGGAGGGATAATGGGGCAATTTGTAAAGAAAGAAATATAATGAGTTATCACCAAGCCCAGCAAGGACTCGGCAAACTAGGCACTGCCCATCCATCAAGCATCCTAGCGTGGTCGAAGACCAGCAGCGCCAGAAATCTTGTGAGGCCCTTGGGAACACAGCTGCGCCTCTGCCTGGATGTGCGCACCCGGCAGCCACTATAACCTGCTCCCTTAGCTCCAACACCCAAGTCATGGTCCTTATGAGCCAGGTGACCTGGGCAGTGGTGTGAGATCCATGGAAGTAAAAGGGGAGAAGATACATAAGGGTTTGTCCGCCAAAGCAAATTATCATGGAGATCATTTTTCAAAAGAGCATTAGTACTATGTGAGGCCCATCAAAGCCTGAGCCTATGGTGACATTGGCCCAGGATGGCCACTGTTCATCTGTACCAAGGCTGCTAAGGCTATGGCTTGGTCCATCCTTAAGCCTGTCATAGATGATACCAAATCCATCCATGCTACATGATGACAAGCTCCACCAGGACCAAGGGGTGGGACCCCCCCTTAGAGAGCAGGTGACATGCTAGGAGTCCACCATGTGGGGACATCAGGCTGCTAAGTTGAACCGCAGACCCACAAGCAGTCCACCGATCCTCCTTCAGAAGTGCACAGTGAGGCCTTGGAAGGGGACATAAATTTCCAGAGGACTCCTTCTGAGGCATGCCAGCTTGTTACAATGTGTACATCATGGTCTGGGACAGAGTGTGGTTGATGGTGGGGGACAGTAGGGAGTGGTAGGAAGACCAAGGCCTAGATGCCAAGCCTTCAGGCTCAGCACCAGCCCAACTCATTCATCCTTTGTGTTGGGGTCCTGTCCTCCCCTGCCTGGTTACCCACTGCCCTGCTCTAGCTCAGGGCAGAGACCGAGACCCAGGGAAGCTAGGGAAGGAGATCTGCCCCAGGCAGAAGCCTCTCTGGGCTGAGGCGGCCCTGTGCCTCTTTTCCTGCCACACTAGTCTTTGCTGGACCCTGGGGATCTGCCTCACCTCACTGGGCCTTTTGCCAGAACTGAAGGCCCCAAGATCAGCGATGGGACAGGTAGCAGTCTGGCTTCTGCAGGGACTGCTTGACCCTGAACCTAGTGTGATGGGAGCCAGATTTGGTCCCCAGCATGGCCATGTCACATCTATTCTGGTCTCACCTTTTTCCTCTGTTTTTGTAGGCAACCTGGGGATCCCTCAAACCCAGGGAAAGTTAACCCGGAGCCTCAGAAGAGGCAGGTTCCATGCAGGGGGCCAGAGTCATCTCCCTCGTATGGATAACAAATGACAGTACAGCTGGTGCTGACTGTGCGCCAAGTGTGCTTCTGAGGACTGTGTGGTGATTAACTCGCTCCTCTCAATGGTAGTAGCATGAGCTACTATTGGTTTTATTCCCATTTTGCAGATTAGGAAACAGGTTAACTGAGGCTAACCATGAAGGCTAACTAACTTGCTTAAATCATCCCACTAATGATAGAATAAAGGTTCAAATCCACCCAGCCTGTCCAGAGTCCAGCAAAAGCCTGAGACCCAAGCTTGGCACCATCCCTGCCAGTCCTACCATGTAAGGCCAGGCCAAGGGCAAAAAGGCAGATTCCTGGGCAGAGGGGTTCTCCTGAGAAGAGCCATTTGGCTAGCCTGTTGGGCCTTGAGTCCAGGTGCTGAGGTTTTCTCTGTGAGGGATGAGGGAGAGGGAGAGGGCAGTGGACATGGCATTGACTGAGGTTGGAGGAAACCCCAAAGAACCCAATAAGCACCTACATGTGTCACATACCATGTGCAGCACTTCACCTACATTAGTTCACAAAATCTGACAGAGCTGCAGGGTAGGAACTATTGCCTTCACCGAACTGAAAAGACAGAGACTCACCAAGGTTAAGGAACTTGCCCAAGGTCACATAGCTAATAAGGGGCACAGCTGGTTTTCAGACAAGGTCTATCTAGTTTCAAAGCTGGATCTGTGCCTCCAAGCACCAGAGACAGGCAGGTGGGGATGGTGGCGGAGTGGGACAGGGAGGACTCAGGTGACAGTCCCCTGGGAGTGTATTGCTGGCAAGCCAGGAAGTCACACTTAAAGGCAGATGGAGACTTTAAAGGGAAGACTCAGCCTTTGGATGAGTGCAGGCCCGTGTGGAGGCCTCGGGGCCGCAGGGATTGACCTCAACACCTGCCTGTCACTCCAAGCTTCCTCTTGGGCAGCCTGTTGCTCATGAAGGGGAAGGCTGTGCCCTGCCCATGCAGTCCAGGTGTTCTAACCCCTAGGGGCTCCCCTGCTGCTTCAGGTTCCCCTCCGCCATGCCCTCCTGCTGTGTCACACACTTGTAGGTGTCTGTGTATCACAGGGTCGCCACTCCCCACATCTCAGGCTCCTGTCCTGGCGTCCTGTGGCCATCCTGGGAGCGTAAGGGTTACGGCTTCTGCTGCTGAGTGGAGGCTGCTGTTCCCCAGCATTAAGCAGCTTTAGTGTCTCCTACCCCAGCCCTGATTTAAAATTCATAAATGCTAATCCTTCATAATTTACGGTTTAAAAGCAGCCCCACTCACAGGCCCCGTGGCTACAGCTCTGTCAGTGTAATTATGCCGCCAAGCTGAAATTGGACTACTAACTGAGATATTAAACAGGGGGGGAAATCCTCGCGCTGGCAGCCGACCCAATTATTCCAAATAAGCAAACAGATTAGTGAGTAATTTTCCAGTTAAATTTGGTGATTGGTGCCAGAATTGTATGTTAAATATTCAGAAGTAAATAGATTAAAGATGAAATGTGGCCCCCCTCCCTTTTTGTGGGCTTAATTTACTGTGTATATTAAAACTTTTTCATGAGGAGAAAAAAAGTAAAAAAATGATAATTAAAAAATCCAAATAAACCCCTCTGGGCCTCCCGGTGCAGCCTGGCAGAGGCCAGAGCTGGGCCCTCAGCCTCCTCACTTCTCAGCTCTCCCAGGCAGGGCCAGTCACTTCCTATGGCCCACACTCCAGCTCTGTCCAGGGGATATCAAAGCGGGACATGGGATACTAGGCATCTGGGTGGGCCAGGGACTTCCTGGCCCCCATGTGCTGTGTATATATTTCTTTGCAGAGAGATATCCCCAAACCACCAGTGAGAAAGTGCTGGGAAAACCCAGGCAGGGGTGGAGAGGGAGAGGATGCTGGTGGACACTCCCTGTACCTGGGGGACTCAGAACGCTATGCAGTTCTTCGGTCTCTGTGCCCAGGCTGGGTCCCTGCCACCATGCCGCCGCCCCCACCCCCGCCTGGCAATGGCACAGGTCTGCTATTGTGGAGCTGTGGCTGCCCATGTGCAGCCTCTGGGGGGGGCCCTCACCCCTGCATACACACCTACATTCTTTCCCTCTCCTCCTTGATTCTTCTCAGCAACTCACAGATGTGCATCCCACAGGGTGACTCCAATAAACAAATACGGGAATGGAGGCCCAGAGAGGCACATGAGTTGTCCCAGGGTCTGCAGCCCTTTAGGGACAGAAATGAATCTTGAACAGGGTTTTTGGCTGTTCCTCCTGTGTTCTCTCTGCTGCCTCCTAGAGGACACAGGATTCTAGCGCAGGCTTATCACGAGCAGGGGCACAGACAGAGCCAGCAGAGGGGCAGGAGCCCGGAAGCAAATAGCAGGCTGGGTCCACAGAGAGCACAGAGAGCGGAAATGGATGACAGACCATGGGCCCTGCCTAGGAATAAGGTGCTGTGGTGAGAAGGGTCAGCAGGTGGGGCGGAAGAGGGTGAAGCTGGGAGGAGACTGGGAAGGGAGGACAGTGTTGGCTCAGCGCCTCCAGTCTGGGTCCTCACTCCCCACCCCTCCGCATGCCCACTTCAAGCCTGGCACCAGCCTCAGGCACAGCCTCTTCCGGGGCAACTCCCTTTGTCTCAGGGATCCTCCCATGAGCCAAATCCCGAGTCAGGAGAAGGAAGAGGGAGGAAATCTGGGGTACACAAGAGCCGCCTGTCCTCTTCAGAGCTCCCTTCCTCTCCCATCAGAGGTCTCCCTGCAGCCCAGCGATGTCGGGAAGACCTGCTGGCCTGTGGGGCCCAGCTGAGAGGTGGGGGTGGCTCCAACTGCTTCTCCCTACGAGGACACACAGAGGCTGGAATCACAGGATGGCTTGGCCCAGGTCATGGCACCCCACATAAACACAGGCCAGGCAGGCAGGCCTCGGAGCCCACAGTCCAGGCAGAGGAAGATGGTGTTGGAGAACGGAGAGGCCATGTCCTGCCCACCCCGGACCACCCCGCCAGCTCTCTCTGACCTATTAGGCTTGGTTCCCAAACAAGGCGTACAAGGACCCCCTGTGAACCTTTTATGAAATACTCCCCCTATACACATGGAATACCCTGCGGCTTTTAACCAACCTGCACAATGAAGTTGTTTCTCCTAGACCAACGCTTTGAAATTTTTAAAAGGTGGTCGAACCCCTTCTGCAAACAAAATCTTGTATGACGGCCTTTATGCAATGCACGTAAAAGCAAAGCTCAGGTTCCATGTCTTAATTTCCCATTCCCTGCCTCCCACAGCTTGAGTGACCTCCCAGGGAAGCCCTGGAATTCCATTATGGAGGAGGGAGCAATGTGAAGTTGATCTTCCAGCTCTGGGTGCCCAGATTGCTCCTCTCAAAGGTCCCTGTATCAATACGTCCGGCCAGCTGAATGTGCTGTTAAGCGTCAGGACTGTCAGTAAGTAGAGGCAAAGCCATGTCCATCCAGGGGCTCCCGGGACAGTCATTACGGCCTGGAGGGCTTGTCCAGCTGGTGGTCAGCTTTGTCTTTCTCAGAAAGTTTATAAGTAAATTCTTAGAGAATTTCCAAGCAGCCACTAGTTAGGGTTTAGAGAGTGAATGGGCCTTACACCCTTGCAGGGTACAGGCCTCCCTGGTTTCTGCTCTGCGGGGTCGGGGCAGCAAAGGCCTCCCTCTCAGCCCCTTCAGCGAAGAGTGGAGGAAGGGCCTGCATCACTGTCTCTACTCCTGGACTTCGACCAGGGTGCAGGGAACTCAGAGTATACAGATTTCCTAGTTTTTAGTTCTTCTATCTCTAAAGAAAAAAAAAATCCACAAAATAATACAACACAACAATAAATTTATTGAGTACTTACTCCGTAGGGGGACATGACAGGTTACTCATCAGCCTGCCCAGTGGGGGTGCTCCCAGGTGTGCCTGATGACCTCTTTTGACAGAGACAAAAAGTTCTCACTTTCTTCCGCAAGCGCCTGGCCCAACTGAGTCCTGGCATGGCCCCTCCTCTCCTAGTAAACAGAAAGGCTTGTTGCCATAGTAACCAGTCCTCTCCATTTCCACCTTCTCATTGATCTGCTTTGGTTTTGGTAGAAATATAATTTGGCATGAAAAGCTAAGATTATTCCTTAACTAATTTCTGGTATTTTTTAACTGTTTCCTACTTAAGACTTTCCAAGGGAAGAAAGCTTTATTTTCTATGAATATTAAAGATAATCATAACCACCAAATGCATCAGAACATTGTGGTCAAAAGAGATCGCAAGTGGCTTACTTAACCAGCTGTTATGATTCAGAGGCTTCTGGATTCCTTTGCACAAAAGCCCCAGCCCTGTAGGACACAATTAAGCTGCAGGTGGGGCCTCAGTGATTGGGTGGGGAGAGACTTTGCGGTCACGGAGGAGGCTCTCTGTGCAGGGACCCTTGCTGGACCTCGGAGGGACAGTTCCCCTACATGGAGCAACTCTTGCTACATGCTTTTGGTCATCAGAGAACCTATTCTGCTGAGCACCTAGAGGATCACACACATATCATGCATGGATACCTATACGCTTACAGATGCATACAGAGACACCCACAGGAACAAACACACATGCACTCGGATGCGGGGCACCACGCACCAGGCATCCCTTGTGCCCACGGGGCTTTCCAAACACTTCATGTGATACCTACACTGGCAGCTTTTAAGCTACTAACAGTTTGATAATCAACACACAAAATTTCAGAATATTTATCTTGGATCTTGCTGACTCCAGTGGACCACGTCTTTAGGACATTGTGTCCTCCTGTCCAGTTCCGGTTGGTGTGGAAGTGACTTGGCTGAGGTGGTCTGAGCAAGTGGGGAAGCAAGAAGGGGTCTTAACTTGGAGCCTAAATTTGCTGTGGAGGAGGAAGCCATTGCACACCCAGTGGCTGAAGATCCAAGAAGCCCTGAGCGGCTTCAAGGTCCCAGGCAGGCTCTGAGGGGAGGAGCTGTAGGCAATAGATTGGGAACTGCACAAATAAATAACATTATTGCAGCCCCCCCAGGAGGCCCTGGGTTTACTGTTGCTGAGGTCTGATGCAGGGTCAGGGGACCAGTTAGCTGGGACACGAGGAGAGGTTCACACCCACCTTCTCCTACTCCTGCCCCAGAAGCCTGCTCTCAGCCCTCCTGCCCCAAATCATATTACAGAATGATAAAGGGTTTGGGTTGTTCTTGCCTCACCTTCTGGAATTAGAAAAGAGAGCTCTGTCTGGTGGACACCCCACAGCCCAGGTGGGTGTTGCTGAATGCCAGGTCCCTCTCCTGGTTCTGGCCACATAGGAGCTGGAGGTAGGGGTGGTTGTGGACATCGGGCATCCTCTCACTGCTGTGGCATCTTGGCACCACCTGTCCTGATTTTCCTGCAAGGCCTGCGCTCCCTGGATGTGTCCTTCTCAACACCGCCTCAGGGACCTGGCCTGGTGTCACCTCCGCGGCACATTCTCAGCAGAAGGTCCAGGAAAGGCTAGATGTGTGTGAGATGATGCATACAGGGACCTGTGCACATACATAAAGGAAAATAATTTCAAGAAATAATCTCTTACTGAGCACTTATTTTAACAAATGAGGCAGAGTGGTACAATGGTCAGGAACAGAGATACAGAAGCCAGAGTAGCTGGGGGTCATAAGCCTGCTTCTTCCATTTCTCAGCTGTATGATCTGGGGTAAGTGCCTTTTGTCTTTGATCTTCATTCTGTCCATCTATAACATGGGTGCATAAGAATAGGAGCCACTCGACAGTTATGACAAAAACTAAAAGGGTTGCTAGTGTGTCCGAAACACTGAGAGCAGCACCTGGCACAAAGGTAGCATGGCACAGCGTCAGGGTAGCATCCTGACAGTCGTGGGGGACAGGGATTGGCTCCCAGAGACTCCCTCCCACTCCTAAGGGTACCAACATCCACAGATGTTCAAGTCCCGTCTATAAAATTGTGTCGCGCTTGCACAGCACATCCCCACACACACTTTAAATCACCTCTACACCACTTATAAGACTTATACAGTGTAAATGCTATGTAAACAGTTGTTGTACTGTATTGTTTAGGGAATGATGAAGAGGGAAAAAAGTCTGCATTTGCTCAGTACACATGTAACTCTTCCCCAGGTATTTTCAGTCCATGTTGGTTGAATCTGCAGAGCTGGACAAACAGGTACAAAGGGCCAACTGTATTATCATCATTGTTCAATAGTCCACCCAGTGTCAGACACTCAACTAAGAAAAATCTGGAGTTCATTTCATTTAATCCTCACAACAATGCCATGAAGTTGGTGCTATTACTAGTCCCAGTCTATAGACTTAGGGTCTGAAGTTCAGAGAGGTTAAATGACTTTTGCTAGGTCCCACAGAGGTAAGTAGCAGAGCCAAACCTCCAGCTCAGTTTCCAGAGGAACCTTAGTGAAGGTGAAGGTCCTAGCAGCAACCTAAGCCATAGGTAGAACACCAAGCCTTTTTCTTTTTCTTTATTTTATTTTACTTTTTTAAAAATCTCCCGATACTAGGGATTGATTGAACTGAGTGTCTTTGCACTGAGCTATGTGCCCAGCTTCCCTTTATATTTTATTTTGAGACAAAGTCTCACTAAGTTGCTAAGTTGTCCAAGCTGGGCTCAAACTTGTGATGCTTCTGCCTCAGCCTCTCAGATTGCTGGGTTACAAGCACGTGATGCCATGCTTGGCTCCAAGGCCTTGTCTTCAATGAGCAACTCCAAAGACATTGAGCCCTCAAAGACCACCCTAAAATCCACAAGACATGGCAATGATACACCTGTCTCTTATTCACACTTCAGTGGCCATACAGCAAATGAGAAGTCAAAACAAATGCTGGGGCAGCCAGGAAAGGGACTGCTTTGCTGTGAAACCCCAGGTATCTCACCCATCATCCCTGTGCTACCTGGTGACCTAGGCATGGGCATGTTTGGAGTGGAACCTGTCCTGCCAAGAAGAATCTCATGTGGCTGAGCTTGGGACAGCCATAGCCGTCTGGGGTCTTGTTTCAAAATGTTTCTTTCTTCAGTCATTGGTCAGACCTCCATCCTCAACCCTACCCTATTCCCTGGGGTGTCCATCTGTGAGATGTGGCTTGTACCAGGGATGGCCAAACTGTTTTACTGATGTGAACTGCTAAAGCCTTCAGAGCACAAGCACCCCACTTAGAGGACCACTGGCCCAGCCAGGACCCACTGCTTAACTTACTGACTGTGGACTCACCTTGGTGCTGTCAGAACAGCGCAGGGGTGCTGCCACCTTGCTCTGCCCTGGAAGTGCTTGTGTGTGTGTCTGGCTCTCTTGTGGGGACACAGACCCCGCTAGGACAGAAAGCAATGGCAGGCTGCTGGGCAACGCCCTAGGAAGGTGGTGGGAATGGGCTGGAGCCCCCAGCACATGCTCCACTGCTCCTTTACGCTTCAACACAAAACATAAATTCAAAGATAAAACTAAGGATTTCAAAGCAGCAGGCACAGGGCCTGAAACCCAAAGCACAGAGCCCCTCCGGGCCTGCGCCACCACACGCAGGCCACAACCCTGCTTCGCAGCTAGGTGTCACAAGTCTACACCTCCACTTCATCAGGCCCCTGCTTCGTCAGCCCCTCCTGAGTCCTGTCTGTCACCTCTTGTCCCACCGTGTGCCCCATCACACCAACCAACATTCACGTCCCTGCTGCTTTTGGCCTTCCCTCCTTTGCCTGTGTTGCCATCTGCTCAGTGACCCTTCCCACACCTAGGAATGGGGCTGTTCCTATTCCGCCCGTAGGCATCTGTCCATTGGGTCATCAGCCTTGTGATGTCTTTCTTGACCTCTGAGGAAGTGGGGAAGATTCCATTTCTTTTCTCCCCCTGAACATTATGCATGCATTTCCACATTCAGTGCTTACTTGCTCAGTATGTATTCATCGAGCACCTATTATATTTGGTTATAGCCTTGCTGATATTCTGACTCACCCCCAAGGAATAATCAGCTCCCACAGGTCACTGTCTGATTTCTAGTTAGCTTCATAGCCTCAGAGCCTGGAGGCAACTAATAACTATTTTGTTACA
This sequence comes from Dinomys branickii, assembly GCA_004027595.1. NCBI lineage: Eukaryota > Metazoa > Chordata > Mammalia > Rodentia > Dinomyidae > Dinomys > Dinomys branickii. Next base: position 134,751 of record PVLD010001406.1, on the reverse strand, counting down.
GACGAATGAATAAATAGCTGGGATCACCGCTACTCTTCCAGACCCATCTCTGCTGATATTTAAATACAGTACTCTGAACTGGTAACTGGTACTGGTACTGGTACTGGTACTGGTACCAGGGCTTGGAGGCATAAGATGGTAGCCTGGGTGGCCTGTTGGGGTGAGTAGGCCTTTTGAGTAGGGCAACTGGGGCGAGCAGCAGAGGTCAGGGAGGCAGAGGAAGAAAAGGTGGACAGACACCAGAGAGCGCAGGGTCTGGAATGACTTGGAGGCGATGGAGAACCATTGAAGGTTGCAGGTAGTCCGGTTCCTTGACTCTGTTTTGGACTGTGGCTCTGGTTGCGGTCATAAGATGGGTTGGAGGTTACAGAACAAAGAGGGAAATTCACTCATGCAGATATTGAGGTAGGTGGGAAGGTAGTCTGGGCTCAGTAAGACAAGCTGCAAGGGCATGAGAGTGGAGGGAGGGGCTGGGGAGGGTTTTCCAGACCCAGGGGACCCATTCTCTATCACTGTCTCCTGCCCTGTGCCCAGCCACTGGGAATGTGTCCTTCTAAGGCCAACTAGTACCAGACTGCGCCCCACGTTACTTCCAAGTCTGTGGACCTTTGTAAACCATTAGGAAAGGTAATGGCACTCAGTACCATGAGATAAGATGTTTGGTTCTAGATTTGCAGGGCATTTATTTGGTTTCTGGTTATAATACTTGATGTATTTTGTGATTTTTTTTTTAGTAAAAATGTCATGCACTTCACACAGTATTAAATATGTACCCATGTACCATGTACACAAGTGAGTACACGATGCATTTACTAGGGGACCTGTCACGCACGTGTGTACACACAAACATGTGCATCACATATCACCCCCCTCTGTACACATGCGCACATGGGGGTAGGGGTGGAGCAAGGGACAGGGCAGCTCTCATAGTCACCACCCAGAGTGCCCACTGTCACCCTGCTTCTGCGGGGGTCGAACCATCACGACTCCATCCCAGCTGCACCCCTCAGTGTATGACTCTGACCTCATCCTGTTCCCTCGGGGCTTCTGGGCATATGAACCTCACTCCTTCTTTAATCTTATCTTCCTGTCAGCCCTGTCCTCTCTTTATCGGACCCTGACCTCACCTCCGCACTCCCAGTAACACGTTCTGACTTCACACATGTCAGCCTTACGGTGACCTCAGCCATCTCTGAATATGTCTCTGTCCTCTTTGGTCACACCCCAAGCTCTTGCCCTGTGCCCACTAAGGGGCATTGTCACTGTGGGTCTTGGAGGTGAACTGAGCTTCAGGACATCAAGAAAGAAGCAGATGTGACCCACTTACATGCTTTTCCTCTGGCTCAACATATGATCACATATCCTCAGGTGCCTTAAATTGTTTTGGAAAAGAAACAGGATACAAACTGAAAGCGATAGGCGACTCCACGTACTGAAGTCCCCTCGGTCACTACAAAAACATTTAAATTCCCCTCCCCACTTCATCTTGGTGCCTGCACCCTGGAGTTCTGCCTCCATCCCCACTCCCTGCTTCTGGGTGGCATTTGCCCTGCTTCCTGAGGGGACAGGCCCGGAGGCTGGATTCTCACCTGGAAGCCTGGTGGCAGCTGGTGACTGGCTAGGGTGGGGCTCCGGAGCTGGGGGGCAGCCTGGCCTGCGGCAGTGGTCTGACTTTTTTTCATATGTCAAAGCCTGAGGCTTTTCAGTTCTGCTGTCAACTCCCTTCCCACTCTGAATAGGGAAAAGGGACACAGGGTAAGGCATTTCACAGGGTTCTGAGACTGGGCTGGGAACGGCCCGTGGAGTGGACACACAAAGCAGGCAGGGGGCGCCATAGACCCAGGGCCCTCCAGGATCGGCAGCACGGGAGAAGTTTGACCTTCCTGGCTCCCCTGACAGGAAAATCAAAACCAGCTTTCCACTGTTAGAGCAGTGACTCCTTCCGTTATGTCTCCTGCTTCCTCTGTGCTGCTGGGAACCGAAACAGTTCCCCGGCCATGGTCTCTGCCCTAATCTGAGCAGAGGCCCACATACCTAGCAAACACAGGTTCTGGACTCTGCCTTGAACCTGAGCGCCACGTTTAGCTACACTCATCCTGTCTCTCCTTCCCGTGCTTCCTTTTGCGCTGGCACGAGTGTACACACACACACACACACACACACACCTCTCAGGGAATGAGCTTTCAAGTCACCCACATTTTCCAGATGGTGGAAGTGTGGCCATTTAAGGGCAAACTATTTATCATTTTAACCCTTTGAATGAAAACCTTCCTTCCCTAAATGTTTTCAAATCTCCCCCTGACAGTCCATATTTTTATTTCTTTGTATTCAAATAATAGAGATGCAAGGTGAAAATTTGGTAACTACAGGCAATGCTGAAGCCACGGATCGGGAAGGAGATGCACACAGGTGTGCGCGCACCTGGGCTCTATGAGGTTGAGCCCCGATGGCTTGGGGCGGGGAGGGGGGTTCACCTGTGCCCATCGTCATCTGCTCGCTCGGAGAAGGAAGGATAGCTGTATCCAGAATCTTCTTTCTGTTTTGTACCTCATGCAGTTTTCCTCATAGCAGTTATCTCTCTCTCAAATTTTCTGACTTCTTTGTTGTCTGTCTCCACAGCTGAAAGCTGTGCGATTTCAGGCTGTGCTGCTCACATCAGAGTCTTTGTGCACAATGTACCCCTTTTCCAGAACTGTGCAGCGTGCAACTTCTGTAATCACACACAGCTGCCCTGCTGCCTTCTTTCATAAAGAGACAAACTTCATAGCTGATCCAGTGTCCAGAAGATAAGTGATCCAGCGTCCAGAAGGCCTGGAATATAGCAGATGCCTAACAGATATGGTGTTTGTTGAGTAAATTAATGGACATGCTTCTTCTTGAAGGTGTAGCTTCTCATAACCTCTAGACCCTCTCCTAGCCCCAGCTCAGCTGAGAATCAAGAAGGAGCCAGAGTGTTCTCAGTAATACCTATGTCCCACCCAAACCTTACTTTGAGGGTAATTCTTTGAGGGTATGCACTTGGCCAAAGTGTATTGCATCCTCTTTCTCTAGTCATGAAGGTTGGAATTTCTAGTCTTTGTGCTCTAAGGTGGACTCCAAGCTCACTGAAGATGAGGACCAGCGTGAGGAAGTGTGGATGCTGGAGGCAGAGGCCTTGAAAACTATGGTCTGAGGTGTCTATTAGGAGAGGAGACAGAGACACCATAGGTGTCCACCTATAGATCTCAGACATCCCAGTGCTTGAAGATTCTGCATAGGGACAAAAGCCCTATAGCAATGATAGCCAGTAATGCATCAATATATTAATCCTCCAATCATAATGGTGACCTTGGTCATCACCAGAAAATTAAATCCCTTCTGGAATGCTGTCCTTAGGAAAGTATGTGGTATGCATTTTTTATCTGTTTCTTCCAAGTGGTTCCCACCCCAGTCATTCTGCACACTCTGCTGCACGGTCCCACGCTAAACTATCCAACAGCCAGGAGAGCGAGACACCTGTGTTGTCTCCAGTGATTTAGGGTGATCTGTAGGCTCAGTCATGGCACTTTGCTCTCCTATGGCCCCCGCATCTTCTATCCTGGTTTTCTAGCCCTTTCCACCCACCCTTGCTTCTCAGTGGGGCGGATTCTTGTGTTCCCGCAACAATGATTAATTGGCCCTAGCAGTTTAAGAATGCTTATTTGCACACGGTTATGAAGTGTCACAATATGTCTCAAATGCAAGCGGCTTCCATTAGAAGTGGAACGGCAGAGAGGGAAGTGCAAGCAATATTTCCTTAAAAGTTCATCGTAGGCAATGGGGTAGTGTGTGAAGCTAAACAAATCCAGGCAATAATGGAAATGTAGCATGAAATTACTTCTGTAAACAACAACCATTCATTATTTGAACATTTTTCATAAACCAGCAAGCAGGGAGAGGGGCAGGGGCAGTGGGTGGGAGGGAGGCTGCTGCGGGGGGGCAGGGCCTGTGCACCCACTAGAGATTCCGGGTGGAGCTTTCTCGGTGCTCCCTGTGCCCATGCGTCTTGGCAAAAATGCTGAGGCTCGGCTCCATTCTACCCGGCTCCTGCCGTCCGGTTCCCTTTCTTCATTACGCGGCATCAGCGCAGGCAGAGGGAATGTATGATTTAAGGAGGAAAGAGAGACCCACTACTTAATGTTGATTTGGCAGAGTGTATAACCCCGGAGAGAAATGTAAATAGCAGCCTGCAATAACATGACAGCCCACTAATCATATTTACAAACGATATTAAATCTGTCCACACGCAGGCCTGCCTGCGGATTGGCCAGGCCGTAATTGTCATTGTAACCAGCGCCGGCTTATGGGAGGATTTAACTGCAGTGATATAAGGTGAGTCGCGGGCTTATTATGACTTTATTATTACCCGGTTTATGTTTATTAAAACAATTTGTCATGCAGAGCAGAAATGGAGGAATGGGGGCATTAAATCGTGCCATACTCAACCTGGAGAGATGACTCTGGGAATGAATGGCAGCAGGCTCTGATCCTCCCCTCGGTCCCTTGTGGAGCTTGGGGCCCCTCATCCACGGCCACCAGGAGCCCTGACCTGGCTGGGTATGGTCACTCTGCCAAAACCTCAGAGCCCAGTGATACAGAGCTGAAAGTCTTTTCTGCAGCTCCAGCTGCCTTTTAAGTGGGTGTTGGCTCAGGACAGCAATGGGCAGGACCAGGCCCAAGTGACTGCAGGGTGTTTGCAGGACTGGCCACAAGGGCCATCCCTGGGACTCCCCTGCTGGCCAGGGAAGGAGCCAGGCCTTCAAGGGCTCCACAGAGAGAGGAAGCAGAGGCTCAAGGCAAAAGGTTTGAAAGAAGTTTAATAAAAGAGGTTTATATTCTCTGGGGGTCCTTACTGGTTATTATCAAATTTATTTCATCCCCAATCTTTGTTCTTTGGCGAGGCAGGGAACGGGGAGGCAGGGTGGGTGGGCCTGAGAGGAACAGGTCCCCATGACTAGTAAATAATATTCCCTTTCCCCAATCCAATTACCCAAAGCAGAGAGGCACAGGAGGTGGGAGGCCAGGCCAAAGTTCCCCATGAACAGTGGCTGCAGCCTCGTGTGCAGATATAAAACTCACAGCCCCCAGCTGCCAATCCCAGGGAGGCACTGTAGCCAGAGGTGGAGGACCACGGTCCCCAGCCTAGGGGCATCAGAACTGAATCTTAAGACTGTCACAAACAGAAAGGTGACTTGTGGGCAGAGATCCCTGAAGAGAAAAGAGCTGAACAGTGCGAAACCAATCTTCACGGGCCAGGTAGCTGCTTCTTGAGTAAAAATGTCTCTTCCTTCAGAGACTCCAAAGCCCTTACAGTGTCCCTGTGAACACTGAGATTAGAAGGTATCCTTAGTTCTAGGCAGGGGCAGGCCATGTGGAACCCATTGGTGAGTGAGTAGAGCAAAGTCAGGATTGCAACCCTCATCGGCCCCCTTAGCCCTTTGAAGCGAACAACCTATACAACCGTACCGGTGGGACCTACTCCTGCCATCAGCCTCATGGGCTGAATTTTGCATTATTTCAGAAACTTGCTGGCTGAACAAAGTCTTGCATGCCATTAATGTCCTGGGCAATGAAGTAGGGGGTTTCCAGAGGAGACAATGGAGAGCGAGAAAGGATGTTTCCCCATCACTAGCTGCTAGGATGCGTTTGTCAGGTTGCAGTCCTCACAGTGGGAGAGCACAGGACGGGGAGAGACTGTGTACGCTCCCCTCTGGGTTCCTGAGGGCTGCTGCCCGTGGGACGGACATGCAGCGGTGCTCACAGCAGGGGCTGCTCTAAGACCTGCTCTCCCTTCATAGCACCACTTCTCCAGGGCGTGGGATGCCTGGCTCCTACGTGGGCACAGCACCAGCTGGCCACCTCCCGTGCCCTCTGCCCAGCCAAGAAAGCCTGCCTGGGGGTCCTAAGATTGACTGTCTGAGGCTCTGGAGGTCCCCTCCTTGGCCAGAGATCAGTCTTCACTGTGGTTGCCCTCTTGGTTTCCGCCTGACCTGTGCTCCCATACCTCCTGCATGGGAGCCCACTGTCTCCTGGGGTAGCTTCTGTGTATGTCGGAAACCTCCAGCATGCCTCGCTTCCCGGGGGCTCCCCAGGGTCTCTTGCAGCTTCCTTGAGCAGCTCCCGGCAGCAGACTTCTGGATCCTTCCTGTTAGAATCTTGCTTCCTGGAGCTCTGGAGTTCCCCAGGACCCCCTTTGGAATGTAGGTCCCTCCCAGCAAAGAGTGCTCCAGGACTGAGTCCCCCACCCTAAGTGCAGCCCAGGCAGAGGTAAAGGAAGAGGTGGGCCCCCACCCTCAGGGCCTGGCTCTAGGGTGGCTATGAGGACACCTGCTAATTGAGGACCCAATTCTCTAGGCCTGAGGAAGCCTGTGGGCCTTGGGTTCCTTTTGTCTCACTTAAGAAAAGAGTCGCCCAGCAGTGGCTCAGAGGAGGAACAATAACCCTTTATTGCAGCTGCCCTTCTCCTCAAACACTCAACCTGCTGGCCGGCGGGAGAGACGTGCTGGCAAATTAAAAGTCTCTAAACTTTCTTTATGTCTCCTTGGACACTCCTGCAGCTTTAACGCTGAACTGGTTGGCCTGGCTCAGAGACAAAGAGGCCATGCTGGGGTCAGAGCCAAGGCCAAAAGGGCAGGGAGGATCTGAGATGCTGGGTGGGGTGGGCATGGTCTGGATGGGGGCGGCTGGGGGCCCCATGGACTTGCGAAGGCCTCTTGGGGCAGCTGGTGGGGGCAAAGGTGTGGGTCCATGATTTCCACCAGGTTCCATTGATTGTAATGGCAAATGTGAGTGCTCCTGTGGCCTGTTCCCAGTCTTCAAGGAGTCTTAGCCCCCTGCAGCAGCCCCCTGTCCAGATTCCTAAGGTTGACTGTATCTTTGAATGCACTGGTGGGCAGGTCGGCTCTTGTCATGGTGAGCCCTACATACTCCCCCAGTCTTGGCTCAGCCTCTGAGCCCTCTCTCTCTCTGTCTCCCTGTGTCTCTGTCTCTGGCTGTCTGGCTCTCTCTCTGCTGGCCAGGAGGTAGCAGGGCTCAATAGTGAGTGAGATTGGGCCAGTTCCTAGTAAGATCTATTCTCTGGACAATATCAACAGCCCCGCTTTTCAACCCCAAAGTGACAGGGTCTCCTTCTCCCACTATGTGCTGTTGAGCCCAGGGCCATGTTGTCTTTCAGGCAAGAGCAGAGTCACAGAACCAGGCTAAGCCCCACTGGACCATCAAATTCCACATCCCGTAACCATACATGTAACAAATGCCAGGATTTTCCAGGTAAAGATGACTTGGGAAGGGTACTGACCAGGAGGCGGGACAAAGGAGCCCTTTGGGATGCTTGGAAATCTAGAGCTTGATCTGGTGGTTGTCACACAAGCAGACATAGATGTACCAAAATATCTAATCGCTCTGCTGTGGGCAAATGTCGCTGACCTTCTTCTCATTGGCCTGGGCACTCACTACATGGGAATAAGGACCATCCTCGACCCTCCACTGTGTCCTTCCTGGCTCCTGCTAAGGATCTGGCTCCAAAAACTGATAACATAAGAGCCTCCTTTCTGCAGAGCCTAAAAGGACAGCAGGTGCGACCCCACTGCTTCCCAGGAAAACATTTGGCCCTGTTTTACCAATACTCCAGTTACAGTCCCTCTTTTGGTGCCTCTCCCACAGCTATTCTTCTACAGGGGTTGGGGAACCAGGCCAGAACTGGGTTGCCGGGGCTGAGGCAAGGCCTGGAGATTTTGGAGATGTTGGGCATGGAGTCTGGTTTGCAGATGTTCAGAGGGCAGTGTGCTGTCCTTGGCAGGGCAGATTGGAGTTGAAAAGCTGAGCTGCTCGAAGGAAGGCTCAGCACTGAGGCCCTCAGTAAGACTGGCTCTCTGGCAGAAAGAGGACTTGAGGTCTAGGCCAGAGTGCCCTGCGCACATCCAGTGCATGGATGCTGCCCATGGAATACACTGTCTCTCTCAGGCCCCCATAGGACTGGATTTGCAGGCTCCTCTTGGGGGCAGGGCCCCTTTCCTCCATCACTCTATCTGATTGTCCGCTAGGCTAGTTTTTGGCAATTTCTTGCTCCGTTTCTTTAATCCCTGATTCTCTTCAAGCACAGAAGGCAGAAAAAAAAAAAAAGCAGAAGGCCCAAGGCGAGAGGTGTGTATGGGGGGCGGGGAGGCGGAAGCCATGAACGGAAATGGAGGAAGCGGTTCAGCCAAGGCCTGATGCACCTGGGACTGCAAGCGTCTGGGAGGATCCAGACTGGAACTGTGAGACCCAGGGCTAAGCTGGCCTCCTCCTTGACCTCTCCAGGAAGGAAGGTCAGTGTGAACCGTCTGTGTGCTAAGGCTGTGTGCCAAGAGCTTTGGAGTCAGCATCACCAAGGGCAAAAACCAGACACCTGGAGAGAAGATGCTCTCAAGTCTCCTTAGAGTAGCAAACTTCCAAGTTCTGAGTTGAGACTTCAGCAAGAGCAGTCCAGAGCTCAGGCACAGTCTAGGCCAGTGAGGAGGGTGCACAGGCCCCAGAATGGTGACGTCAGTGGATGCTTGAGGCTGGGACAGAGCAGGGTCAGGTGACACTATAGACCCGTATGTATGTCCCTAGTTGCCCTGTCCTGCACGAAAGCCTCAGAAGCCTTCCTGCTCCCAGGGAAGGCATGGGAGGGGTGGCAGCATAAGGGCAAGCTCTGGAGAGCAGAGCTCAGTGGAGTCTGCAGCTTCTTAGAGGAAAAACTGTTGAGATGCTCAAATCAAAGCAGTAATTAGGCCACTTATTTTGCAAAGGTCCAAATTAAATGGAAAATTTGGTGCTAATGAAAATGTTCCATTTTCCCCTTTTATTAAATCTAGCTCTGTGCCTTCCAAGAGTTTGGGAATAGCCAGCCCCTGATGACTTTCTCACAGCCAGTTCATATCCTCTGACTGGAGAGTTGCTAAGACAGAACGCACTCTCAGGGCCTCCAGTTGCTGGCTCAGTTGAAAAATGTCCTTCATAAGGCAGCAGTGTTAACCCACCCCAGCCATCTACTCCTTTAATCCTACCATCTCCGCCAGCCTTTTCTGGCAGACACCATCAACTGTGTGGGAACCCAGAAAGGAGCGGGTAGGGTGTGCTCCCTGCAAGACCGGGCTCTGGTACACCCCTCTTTTTCAAAGATCCTGTGACTCTATCTCTTTAGGCTACGTTCTTCCCGGCAGACTCCTGGGAAGGTTGAGACTCTTAAGATTATGATCAGACCTGCCCTTGGAGTCCACACTTACCAACAAGGGGCAACGGACAACTTAATTTGCCTCTCTGAACTTCATTTTCCTTCTCTCTACATTGAGGGCAGTGCTACTTTACGGCTCTCAGAGTGTGGTGGGAAGAGTTGGTGTGAGGAATTACAGAATCCTGATCCCTAGGTCATTCAGTATCTGTCTGTGACCAAGTCCCTCTTTGAAGCATGGTGTCTGTGGTGTGGGATGGGGGTGTCAGGACATGAGTCCTGGCACTCTCACCTGTCCAGGATTTTGTCTGGAATGTTTGGAAAGGAGACTGTCTCAGGAAACTCACCCGCTCCCATGTGGGCACCAGGGGAAGAGCAGTGTACTGGCCTAGCCAATAAAATGTTTGGTTTGGAAGCATGGTTATCACGTATGGAGAGATGACAGGAGTGCATGTAGAAAGTCCTTCCATACAAGCAAACAAAAGGAGAGGAACAGACATGCGGTGCTACTTTTGGAACTGTCCCTCCAAAGGACTAATTAAAGGCTTGATTTCCAACCTTTATGATACCATTGGAACTTTGAGAGGCAGGATTTAGTGGAAGGAAGTTAGAATGTTAGAGGTCATTGGAGAAATGTCTTTGAAGAGTATGTTGGTATCTTGGCCCTTCGTTGTCTCTCTGTGCTTCCCGGCCGCCATGAACTGAACAGGTCTCTTCCGTCATACCCTTCCACCATGGTGCCACAAACCCTGCCTTACCACAGGCCCAAAACAATAGAGCCAGTTGGTCATGGACTGAGACCTCTAAAACTGTGAACCAAGACAACCATTTCCTTATTTTAAAATGGATTCATCTCAGGTACTAGTTATTGTGATGGAAAGTTGACTAACACAACCACACATACACACACAGGATCAACCCCTTCCCACTGCAGTGGCACCGTCCTAGGCCTTGGCAATGGTGCCCCAAGAGATCTGTGGCTTGAAAATATGCCATATATTTTTATGTAACTCCAGTAAGGACTTTTTAAGAAGATGTTGTATATCCAGCACTGAGATAGAGGAAGTTAGGAAGAAGAGCACCTCTACACACACACACACACACACACATACACACACACCCCTGATACCCAGATGAGACATGAGGATATCGGTTGACTCCTCTTTCATATTTCCATCCTTTGTTATCTCTTTCTATGGTTTCTGTTTTCCTAATTTTCTACATGACCATTCCCTAATTCCTGCCCTGTGAGGTTGCCTTTCCACCTACTTCACTCCAATCTCCTCATCAGGATTATTGTAACAGTCTTTGTACTCCAATCTCTCCTTATCTGGGAGAATTCTTCTAAAATGAAGATTTGGACTTTTGACTGCCTACTTTAATTACTGTAAAACAGCTGGAATATTTAAGGTAAAATGAAACTTGATTATTCACATGTTTCCCTCCTTGGTCACCCGCCAGCCTCCTTCTGGTCATGTTCCCCTTCATAATATCCTCCAGTCACACCAAACAGATGTAGTTTCTCAAATGCAAAGTTATCTCTCATACTTCAAGTAGACATCATTTGTTTTTGCCTTCTTAGGGTTTCTTCTCACTCCTGGGAATAAAATCTTCTCAGGTGAGGATCAGTTCTATATGGTTTGAACAAAGATGCACAGGTGGTTTAGATCTATGCTCTAAGTGTATTCCTAGAACAATAAGACCCTCCATTCTTCAAGGCACAAGGATTAACACACAAATGTGGCATGACTTAAATAGTGTCCATTAGAATTTTCTCTGAGGTTGTTGAATGGAAATTATGAAAAAGCCCACCTCCTGATCATAATACTGAAGCTAGCAGGAAGTGAGATTTTGAGGATCCTATGATTCACTATGCAGAATAAGCCTATCTGAGTGATGAGAGATGGAACTTTGGAACTGGAGTTCCTAGGTCCAGCCATGCCTGAACCCACATCACATGGACTTTTTACTTGTGTAAATGTTCAAACTTTTCTCTCCTTTCCTTTGCCTCAGGTAGTTTGAGTCCTGACTAAGAAAATAATTGAAGTGATTTTCACTTGGTGTTCAACTAATGGCAATTCTCACTTCCCTTGTTTTATTAGAAATATGACAGTTCATTTTAAGACTCATTCTAAATGCCAACTCCTTTGGGAAGTCTTTTTCATAATTTGATTCTGATAATAACCCTTCCTTGTGCTCCCACAGTTTACTTCTTCCTGTGTCATAATTATCCATTGCCACAAAATGTGATCATTTTGATGGCAGGATCCGTGTGTACTTCTCCCTGCCCTCTTCTCAGGACATGGTCCAAGACCAGGTTAACATCTAGAGACAAGACAGAGTATAGACCATGGAATTTAATATAAATATTAAAACCAGGCAAAACTAGTCAACACTCCTAGAGAGAAAGAAGAGAGTATACTTGGAGAGACATATGGAAGATGTCTGAGATCCTGGACCTATACCAATTTTTAACCTTGGTGATGGTTATACTTTCTATATTTCCTTACACTCTGTGTCCCTTCCAGATCTATGGGTTGTGCATCTACAGATTCAATCCACTGAAGATTCAAAAAGTTTTTTAAAAAATTGCATCTGTACTGAACATGGACCAATACTCTCCTTGTCATTATCCTCCAAACACTATAGTATAACAACTATCTACATAGCGTTTACATTATGTCATCAGTAATCTAGAGAATATGTAAAGTAGGTGGTTGAATGTACAGAAGTTACATGCAAACATGTATCATACCATTTTATATAGGGGACTTGAACATCTGTAGATTTTGATATGGGTGGGCAGGATTCTGGGAACCAGTCTCCCATGATTATTGAAGGATGGATGTGTACTGTTTTATACATATGGTAGAGTTTACTACACTGAGAACAATATATGAAGTATTTTCTTTTAAATCTAACTTTTGTAATTCTTTGTGATTTTATTTCACTGGAGTCATAGAGTGTGTTACTAATTATATCAAATTTTTAACATCTGTTTAAATTTCCTTTGTGGCCCATTATATAGTCCAATTTTAAAAATGCTCCACATGTTCTTAAAAATAAGGTACAGGGCTCTAAATATGTACATAACGAATGTTAATTGTGTAATTCAATCATAGCTAGTCAAAACTACGTGCTCTTGCTAATTTTTTTGCCTGTGACATCAGTTTGTAAAAGAAGATTAAAATTTTTCATTGTGATGGTAGGTTCGTCAGTTTCTCTTACTATTCTATCCATTTTTTTACTGTATATTTTCTTTAGTATACTCTGTCTTTCCCCTTGTATGTCTGTCATTTTTAAGGCTTTGTTATTAAGACCAACCAGATTCAACATCACTATAGGTTCTTATATAGCTTTTATTTTTTTGGTACTGGAAGTCAAACTCAGGACCTTATGCCTGCCAGGCAGGCACTTGTGCCACTGAGCTATAATCCCAGCCCCTACAGGTTCTTATAGAGTTGTTCCTTTATTCTCTAAAGTTGCCTTCTTTAAATCTTAAGACTTTTTGCTTTAAAAATCTCTTTTGTTTGCTATTAATGTTATATCATTTCCTTGATGTATTTTCCTATCCTTTTACATCCAAGCTTTCTACATAATTATGTTTTAGTTATTATGCTGCTTATACATAATATAAGTGGATTTTAAAAGTCTTATTGGAGGATATCTAAAAACAAGAGCTTTAATCCATTTAAATTTATTGGGAGTATGATAAACTTCTACTTTTATGCCATTTAAAATTTTTTTCGACATCTTTTTCTTCGGCTCTTCTCCTTCTGTGTTCAGTTGGATTTACTGACTTCTTTTTACTACCTCTTTTCTTCACTATACTGGCTTGGATGTCATGTCTTCTAAAAAGTCTAGATTTAATTAACATTTTTATTCATCTCTACCATGCAAGTTCTTTAAATGTCTTAACTCCCATCCCTCCATCTTCTTGCTGCTGTTATAAAATATTTTAATTCTATCCTGTTTTCAACTGCTTCCAAAGATTAGACTTTATCTTCTGTGACCGGAGTTTCTTTAGATTAACCAAACAGGTTTTCTAAGTTATTTGCTTATTATTCCTTCCTTTCTGTTTCCATTTCCTTCGGGCTAATCTACGTCACTTAGCTGTTATTTCAGAAAGAGTTGTGAGTAGTAAACGAATGCTGACTTTTTCTGACATGTTTATTTTGTTTCTACTCTGAATGGATTATTAATTGCCACTTTCCTTTATTACTTTGAAGATATTATTCCATTCTCTTCTGGAATCAATGTTGCTGGTGAGAAGTCGGCTGCCAGCTCAGCTATTGTCCTTTTGGGGGTTTACTGCTGTCTCTAGTTGCTTTTCTGTTTTACTTGCTCTTCTGAAGTTTCTTCATGATGTATGTCCTTGTGGGTTTTTCTTTTCTTTCTCTTTATCTTAATGAATTTGGGGCTCATTTCCTTCTCCAGCTATGTAAAAGACCTGGGCATATTTTCTTTCTTTCTCATTTTTTTCTTCTCTCTTTTTTCCGAACTAGTATCAGGAATACTTTTCTACTGATTCTCCTACATGGCGCTTCATTTTCCTACATGTCTTCTACCTTCTTGCTGAGCTCATCTTTAGCAAGGGTCAATTTCTATTACAGTATCATGTCCCATGGTTGTCAAAATATTCTTTGCAAGCAGTGTCATAGCTGCTATTCTTAGATCCCCTGGAGCCACTTTCATTCCTCCGGCTTGTAAACTGTGTACCACACAGATGGCATGCATTTGGATTTCACACCTGCCTCAGCCCATGCCCAGTGTCTCAACTTCTTGCGGACTCTTTTCTTTTTATCTCTTCCACTGCCAGAGTCATACAGTGTCCTTTCTTGTTGCATCCTGAGCTTGTAGATTCTGTTCCATTTTCATGTGCATGGCAGCATCTACTGTTCCCAGTCATCTACAAGAGACTTAGTTCCAGCCTTATACTTGACAGGGGTGACAGCCTAACCTTCTGTTTCTTCGTGGGTGTTGACTCCACCATTGGCCCCTCTGGCTTATATTTGTTTGAAAGCCCTCTTCAACCACTACCACCACCACTGTGGAGCACTGCAGCGTCACTTCCTGCTCACTGTTCTAGTAGCACAAACACACTTTACTTCTGGTCCTAGGAATTTCCTTTCTTCTTCTTTTTTAAAATTAGGGCATGTCTGTAGTACATAATGATTACATTTATTACGGGGAGTTGGTACATGCACAAAATACATCTTAATTTTTTTCACCCCCTACCCTACACCTTCCTCCCTGCTCCTTCCAACTTATGGTCCTCTCCCCATTGCGAAAGGTCTATTTTCTCATTTTTCCTCTTCTTTTTTACATGGTGCTATCTTGAATATCCCTACCCATTTTGTTATTTTTATTTAGAGATTTAGTTAAAACTAAAATAAGATGCTTTCTTTCAAACAAGTTAACTTTTTTGTATAGTATTTTGAGACAGAGTCTCACTATGTAGTTCAGGCTGCCCTTGAACATACTACATAGCCAAGGCTGGCTTTGAACTCACAGTGATCCTCCTTGCTCAGCCTCCCAAGTTCTGGAATTACAGGCATGCATCACCACACTTGGCTCAGATATAGGTGCCTTTATTATTTTTATGTTCGATATTTAATTTACTAATGTGCTTGTAGTACTTCCTATGATCATCCATGATTTATTTTTCTTTTCTTTTTTGATACTGGGAATTGAACTCAGAACCTTGTGCTTGCCAGGCAGTCACTGTGCCTTTAAGTTATATCACTGCCCCCCATCCATGATTTCTTGCACCTCATTTTGCTTTCCTTTGGTGTTCTTCTTACTGTTTTTCTTACTAAAGGTATACTTTATTTCAGTGAAGGGTAACAAGAGTATATTAGCTTAGTCTTTGTATATATATAAGGGATTTTAGTTTTCCTGCATTTTAAATTGATAGTTTAGCAGGGTGCAAAATTCCAGGACAAGTACTTTTCCTCGGCACTTGAAGATATTATTTAATTTTTTCTGGCATGTGCTGATGAAGAAGATTCTATTATTGGTCCAATTTGTATTGTTGTTGTATCTTTTTCATTCTGGTAATTTTAAAAGTATCTTTGAAAGTGAAATCTTGATGTCCTTAAGTTATACTTTAATGCTTCTAGATACATATCCATTTTTATTTTTCTAATCCATAAAATGGATATATTTCTAAGTCTGAAAGGTCATGTAATTCTTAACAATGATTTCTTTACATGTTGTTTTTCTATTTTTTCTTTCATTCTCTTCTTATATAACTTTTATTACATGCATGTTAGAGTTCTCTAATCTTATTTACCTGTTTATTGCTCAATTCTCTTTCCTTTTGTGATGTAATTTGAGTGAATTTATCTAGTAGTTTTCAATTCAGTTCTCAATTGCTCTGTTTGGATATTGCCAGTCTTGAGTCTGTTTCATTTATTGAATGTTTATTACTATGTTTTTCCTTTCCCAGATTTACTTGTTTTTTATGCCTGTATTTATTGTGTGATTTTTTTTGTTTTGTTTTCTTTTAATGAGACTTTTTCCTTTACCTCTTTAAACTTCTAAACATTCTTAAAGTATCTGCCAGGCTCTTCTGCCAAATTTGTTACACCTAGAGTGAATTTCTCTTTAGATTGCTAATTTTTTCTTTGCAAGAAATCTCACCATATATCTTGGAATATTGATTTGTAGGATTACTTTAAGTGGGAGTTTATTGTACCCCTCTCTGTCCTTTCCTCTTTGTTTTTCCCCCTCCTCTCCCATTTCCCCTCTTTCTCCTCTCTGCTTTCACCCAGTTTGGTGTGGTACAGGTCATATCCCAGTAATCTGTGGTTCCTTCTCCTCAGTCATAGCAGGACTTCCACACACGTTGTCAGAGTCAGCAAGCAGTTGGACTTCATTCCTGACCACAGAACTGCTTCCTTACTCCTTCCGTTCTTCTGGAACTCTTTAGCCCCCTTTAGCCACCAGAGTTGAGCTATCAGCTGCACTGCTTAATACCATACTAGGACTTAAAAAGATTATAGCTTTGAGTTCTAGTCACCATTTTAACTTTCCTATTCCATTTAGATTCATGAAAATGCTAATTGGTTTGTGGGAGGCAATGGGAATTTAACTCCTAGTTCACTCCTACAGAACCCCTAGTGTGCTCTACCACTGAGCTACATCCCTAGTCCTTTTTACCTTTACATTTTGAAACAAGGTCTTGCTAAGTTTCCCAGGCTAACCTCAAACTTGTGATCCTTCTGCTTCAAACACCTGAGTAGTGGGGATTGCAGACTTATTTCTGAAATTACCTACACTATCATTTCTCCTCATAAAGACTAGATCAGGCAGAGTGTGAACAAACACATTATTCTGTAGTAAACAATACCTGCCCCACAATCTCTATTTAGAAAATATGAGCAGAGGTTGTGATAGGCTCAGCTTGCATCGCTGGGCCCAGGGTGTGTGGTGCCATGACTGGTTCACCTTGGAGCATATGCCCACATTGCGGGTAGAGGGAGGTGGAACACGGGCACCTGGACTGACAACCTCACCATGGCCATATGGGGCAGAGAGAAGTTTCCAAAGGGAAGAGGAACAACTCACCCCATAAAGGAGATGGGATCATGTCCTGAGCAAAACACAGTCATGATTGCAACAGGCCATACCGAGTCATGATTTTCATGATCTGAAGCCCTGGACAACTAAGATTTATTCTTGTGTTTTCATGTTGACACGTTCTGAGTATCCAGTGAAGTGCTGAGTTCTCAGGGGAGCCCAACTGATGAAGTATGACAGGAGAACATGTTAGTACAACCCAAGAAGGAGCCAACCTAGGAAGCTCAGTTTCTTCCAAGGACCACACAGGTCAAGAAGTTGACGATTTGGTCACCCAAAAGGTCCCCTCAGTTGAGACATTTTCTTTACATTTCTTCAAACCGTAGAGATAGTCCAGTGGACAAAGAGGGCTGTGCTTCCAGAATTAAGCAATAAGAAGCCTGGTGCTGAGGTGTGGGCTCAGATGCCATATTGTCTCCACAGTAGGAATAAGTATTTGTTTAAGACTTAGTTTGAATAACTAGCCCAGAGTCAGGGGAGGCTGCGCTGTTGGGTAGGGGCTCTGGTGAGAGAACAGGTGGGCCATGGATCTTGACCAACTAAGGCAGAGACCCCTGGCACCCACCCCACTGCTCTTGGTTGGGGCAGGAAAGATGGAGATTGGTGGGTTGCCAAGTTAGTTTCTACCCTAGCCCCCTAGTCCCCTGTTCGGAGGTCTGCTCAGGACTGCCACTACCACAGTCCCAGTTAATGGCATCTTTCATTTCATTTAGAGCTTGATTTGTTTACAAACTAATAAATATGATTTATAAAATGTGCCCGTGGTTTGCTAATTACTGCACATATGGCGTTTTCATTTTGTAAAACTGGCATTTGCATTCTTTGTAGATTATGACTTTGTGTCCCTAGTGCTAATTAGTCTGATTAGGCAGATAACTTCTCTGTTATAGGCTGAGAGGCCGAAGGCTGGGGCACTGGGGGGGTGAGGGCCAGGGGTGCAGTTGGCCTTGCAGGAAGAAGCCAGGGAGGCCCAGGATTTTGCTGAGGACCCTGGAATGTCAAGCAGCCCATTTTGTGTCCTTCCCCAAATCCAATTAAGCACAGTTCGTTAGCACAAATTTCTTAATCAGGCTTAATCTTCCCACTGAATGCACAATTTCTGGATTGTCACAGAGCTGGGTTAGCCTGCGGGGTGATCAAGGGGCTAGGAGGAACTTTGGCAGAGGAGGCAAGGAAAAGTTGCTGGGTCCTTCCCAGTGGGCTGGTGAGAAGGATGCACAGCACTGGGCTTGTCCACAGCCCCAAACCTTGGATGGCCAAAGGGGATTCTTGGGCTTTTATACCAATTTATGAATCTCCTATAAGAAGCACAAGTTGTCTAGTCTACAAGATCTATCTTCAGGCCCTAGGAAAGCCTTGGAGGTGATGCTTTGCGCTCTGGTGGAGGAACAGGGGAAGGCTGAGCATGAGGCTCCAGCACTTTGGGAGTGGGTCTCAGTACAACCACCTGTCTTTAAAAGGGCAAATGTGGCCGTGTCTGGTGATGAAGACCACTCTAATTTTCTAAAAGGTGTAACACTGAGGTTCTTGTGAAATGAAAGAAGGGAAGAAAACCTCCTGCAAATGATTGGTGTTGGGTCTCTTGGCAACCTTGTTGAGCTTGGCTGGCACCAGATTTGTGTTAGGAAAGTAAGAAAACACATCACTGCTTGCGCCCCAAGTGTTGTGGAGCAATTTGTACCTGCTTCATGAGCTCTAAGGGAGATGACATCACTAAGGCACATTTCCTCCCAGCAATCATTCCATTTTAAGCAGCATCTAGAGAAAGGCCTTTATTGATGAATGTGCAATGGTGGAATTGCAATGGGTGTGCGGGGCAACCAGGGTCTTTGGGCTCCAGATGAAGCCTGGCAGAGATTTCCTAGGGATTCAGAGGTAATGCAGTAGAGGCAATCCTCAGCGCCTAGCCATATATATTGAAAAAAACCTGGTCGACATCTCCAAGCCATTCTTCTCCTATAATGCACCTCTCCTAACCTCTCTTCACACAGGTGGCTCCTTTCCACCCACCAGGGCTCAAGAGGCCTCATTCCTCACTGCACAATCGAAAGATCTTTGCTTCTATGGTTCCCTGTGCTTTTCCTGTCATGACACTTAGCTTGCTGGGTCGTAACGACTAGTTTTATGCCTGTCTTCTCAACCTATGAACCACATGAGAACTGTGATTTTGTTGGTCTCTGCTGTAACTCTAGTGTGGCTGAATTTGCTGGATGAATAAAGACATTGGATGTTGAATATGTGGGCGAATAGATGACTATGAGTTCTTGAAACCACTTCCTCCTGCCTTCCTCCCTGTTTAGGGGATTACAAGGGTCAATGTGGGACAGGGCTAATGTTATGGATTGGATCTTGTCTTGGTTATTTTTCTCTCATTGCTGAAACAAAATACCTCATGCCCAGAATTAAGGAAGGAAAGGTTTGTGGAGGTTTCAGCCCATAATCAGCTGGCTCCAAGGCAGGGTGGCATGGCAGAGTCAACACTTCAAGGGGGCAGAAGGTAGCAACAGAAGCAAGAGCAAAAAGGAGGAGAACAAACCTCTTTTTCTCTCCTATGTTGTAAGCAAGCTACACCCCACCTCTAGGGCAGGTGAAGCACTCACACCATCTCCATGCCCTCCTCTTGCACAGGATGAAGATGTTTACAAAGTGAGGACCCTGGTCCCCTGCTGAGTTACTTAGTTAACCTTCTAAACTTCTCAAACTGACACAATGCATCAACTATTACATCAACTCTTACAGATCTTAAGTGTCTCCCAAAGGCCATGTGTTAGAGGCTTGGACTTCAGCCTCTGGCACTGTTGAGAAGTGGTGGAACCTTTAAGAAGAGGAGGCCTACAATTAAATGCTGATATCCTGTACTCTTAAGTAACTGAATGATTTGAAGATAACAAGAGGCAATGTGTTGGCCATTGTTACCCTCCTATCATATTGTTTCAGATATGGACCACGGACTGAATCCTCTGAAATCATGAACCCAGTTAAACCTTTCTACTTCTAAGTTAACTTACCACAGATATTTGCTACAGTGATGAAAAGTTACCACAGAGTGGGTGGGGCAATGGCAGCAGCACTCACTTGGGCCTGCTTCTCTGTCTCTTTGGCACAGTAGGGTAGGAAGGTGCTAAGATTCTGGGATTGCTTGAGCCCAGGCTGACCTACCTTATGCAGTCAGGAACCTGGGAGGAGCCTCAGGCCTCCCTGTAGATCTGGAGTTCCAGGAGAATCCTGACCTTGAAAAGTGAATATTTGAGACCTAGTTCTATTCCACCATGAAAGGGTCACTTTGCCTGTGTGAGCTTCAGTTTTCTCCTTTAAACAAAAGATATCAAAGGGCCATTCAGGTTTCCTCCCTAAACGTATGATTTAAGGAAATAAAGGTAGGCATCAGCATGTTTATGTGTATGTGTGTGGGCATGTGTTGTGGTGTGTATTCTGGGACATGATGTGTGTGGATAGATTGTGAACATGAAGAGGAGGAAAGCAAATGCTGAGCAAGCCAGGCAAGGCTACACGTGGCAGTGCCTTCAGGACAGCCATGTTTTACCAGCAGTCACGTGTGTCCTGGGGACTCTGTAGGGAGTACCGGAGACCCTCCCCCTCTCCCAGAGTCTGATGTGGAGGAAGTGCCATAAGAGGATTGCATTGGCCCATCTATTTGAATTTCATAACCCATATCCTAGTGTAGGGATATTATTCTTTCTCTTTCTTTAAAAACCTTAAAGCATTCTGCTTTAAAATTGTTTTGAAGTAATAAAAGGATTTTCACAGGCAACAAACGAGTCTCTGGACAGACTGAATGTGAGGCCAAAAGCCAGAGACCAGAATTTACCCCCCATAAAAGCTCCTTTCAAGTGAGACAAAGTGGAAGGACAAGTGTGACTCCTGAACAGGACCTGTGGAGGGGGAGGGGAGAGCTCCCCAGCACCCTACTCCAGAGCCCAGAAACCTTAGATATGGACAAACAGAGGCCCACGACCCCCAAACCTTCCTTTAACCAACTCCTGGTGCTACCTTGGCTACAGCACTGTCACACTGGGCCTCCACCATGGCTCGGTTTCCACCCGCTTTAGGGTCTTCTCCCTGTGCTCTGATTGGCCACAGCTAATGCTGGGGTACAGGACAGAGGGCATTAAAGGTGAAAGCCAAAAGGTAAACATTACAGAGGCAGGACAGAGATCTCGAGCCCAGGGGAGACCTTCTCCTGGGCTCCAGCCCACACACACCACTTCCTGGGTACTTTCTCGTGAATGTCCCACAGGTGTTTCTGACTCCCTTGTCCACAGCTAGATGCCTCACCAGTTCCCAGACCTGGCCTATCGCCTGTGCTCCCTGTTATCAGGATGGCATTGCCCTTCTCCTGATCAGGGCAGAGCCGCCTGGCATCTAGAAGGGAGTGAGATAAGGTCGCTGCCTCCTCCAGAGACTGCAACCTCAGAGATAGGCTGATGGTGAGCTTCCCCTGACCAGAAGTCACTGCTCACCTCCCCCTGGGGTCCAGGTTGTTTGGAATCTGTAGCACATCAAGTTCTAGGAATAGAAAATGAAGGGCCGCAAACCACCCTCAGGAGGTCCATTTCCTAGGCCTTCTTATCCCGTTCAAGGTCTTCCCAGAGGCACTGAAGCGTCTTTCATAACTTCAGTGCTGCCACTTTGGCCTCTTCTTTAGACTAGATTCAGCGGGCAGCAGTAATAATGCACACCTTTGCACAGGTACCCATACTCCCCATGTGTACATATTGATTACGTGCATAGGTGCCACAGAGCACCCCCAAACATGCATAACATCCGGATACACATGTGGCCGAGGAGCTGCACACTCATATCTGTATACAAAAGGAAACTGCACTTGGAAATCTCAATTTGCAGCCTAGGGGTAAAAGCACAATGAGGGCCAATACTGGCTGATGGGCCCACATCTCTAGATAAAATCTTGAGATGAAAAAGAAAAGAAAAAGGAAGTGATAGCACTTATTTCATGAGCTGAGGCCAACAGCCCCCAGGGTCTCTGCCTCTGCGGGCTGCTTACATGTAGGTCATGGGTCACAGGTTGCTCTAGGGGTTGATCAAATCCTGGCACTGGAGGCAAAAGGACTCTGCTATGGTTTGAACATTGAATGTCTCCCAAAAGGCCTGGTGTTAAAGGCTTAGTTCCCAGGGTGATTCTCTTGGGGGATAATGGAGTTTTTGAGAGGTAGGGCTTTGTGGGAGGTGCTGAGGTCATTGGGAACACACCTCTCCAGAGGGCTGTGGCCCTTCTCCTCATCTACACTTCTGCTTCCCAACCATGAGGTGAGCAGTTTCACTCTACCACATGCATCTGCCATGATGTGCTACCTCATCACAAGCCCACAGCTACAGGACCAAGCAACCATGGACCAGACCCTCTAAAACCGTGAGCCAAAATAAACCTTTCTCTTTGTAAGTTGATTGTCTCAGGTGTTTTGTTAGGGTAATGAAAAGCTGACTAACATATGCTCCATACCCAGAGATGCTCTCAGAGCATCTTCTGTGTCTCAGGTTTTTTCTCAACCTTTGGGGGAAGCTATTGTAGTGTGAGGAAAAGTCTCATTGGGTTAGACCTGGGTATTTCATCTATAAGATGGGGGTAGGAATACCTGGCTCTCTTATCTCCAAGGATGATGAGAATCAATGTCAGTGAAAGTTCTTCAAAGCTGTGAGGCCTTGTATATATTTGAGGAATCATTAAGATGCTCTGCTCCAAAGCTTGCCTTGTGGGAGGACACAATGCAGTGTTTTTAAACATGGAGTGAGTTCCCCAAACCGTACCCTCCCCCTCTCCAGTATTTCTGCCGTGGGTTGTCAAAAATGGTAATCTTCTCTCAGGCCTGAAATTATGAGCCTGCTTTATTGGTCAAAGGCCATAATAATTTGAGCTCTTATTTTATAAACTCATTTCTGCACAGTGATATCCTGATAGGAGCAGGAATAATAAATCACAAACATGTCCCTCAAGATTGCATTGTAAATGTCAAACTAGACAGGAAATTGTAATTAAAGAAAGGAAATTGCTACAAAGAAGCACTTGATTTTAAAATGAGCCAAGCATAGAATTTTCTAAGCATTTAATTATAGTCCAATTTCAACTGACTTGGCTTTTGCAGTCATATTTCTTATTATAACTCTTCCACATAATAACCAAATCTCCCTGCTCACATAGGTCTGGCCTGTCAGAGGGTAGGGACATTGCATAAGTACAGGGATTAGGAACTTTATAAGGACAGTAATCACAGTGGAGTCTAGGGTGATGGACACAGGTGCTGGGATTTTAAATCAACCGCACTCAGGCTTTCAGTGAACAGGGGGAGCAACCTCAGACCTCTGTGGGACCAGATTTGGCTGGACTTCAGTATGGTGAGAAATTCACCCAGGTATTTGCTTCTGTTATGAGAAAAGTGGCTCACGCTTCCCTGTTCTGTACCCCTCAGACATGCACAGGAACAATCTGGCCAACCCTCATCTACAGGCCCGATGTTCACAGGCTATGGATTTCCCTAGGCACAGTCCAAACCCTGCATCTGGTACCTGGACATCAGGAGTTTGGGGTGCACCTTCAGCCTGGTACTCAGCGCCTGGAGGCTCTGGAGAAGCCAACCGTGCAGGACATGGTACCAAACAAGCCAAGTTCAAGTTCTAATTCTGCTCTTGACTACGAGTAACGCTAATTCACACAACCTCAGTGAGCCCTGCTTTGCTCATCCGTGAATCGGGGTACTGGTAGTCTTCCTCTCCTAGCTGAATTAGGAAGTGCCTGCTACATGATTAACACATATAAATAGAAGTGATTACCGTTTCCATCACAACTTGAGCCTGTGTTGTGCCCAAAGAGAAAGAGGCGGGATTGGTGGATTCTCTTGATTGATATGGGTGACCCAAAGAGATGGAGCAGGGCCAGTGCAATTAGTGACAGGGAAGGGGCGGCACTCAGACGTGACCCCACACAACGAGGAGGGAGTAAACTGGGTCCAAAAGTCTTTGCTGGCCTAGGAATTGGACTCAAGCCTCCCCACCGTATCTTTTTATCTTTTCATCAACTCTACAGGGCCCAGAAACTAGTTAGCTTTGGGTTTAATCCCTGGTCCTTTCCCACCTGGGACTCCCCAAGCTCACCTGTAGACTTAACCTCTGCCCCTGGAGGGGGAAGGAAGACTTATAACTGGAGGTAGGGATGTCCTTCTTTCTTCTTCAGACAAGTCTAGCTGGCGGTGAGCAGCAGGGTAGGTAAAGTCTGAGGTCAAAACCCTGCTGCTGTCTTAGTGGAAACACTGCCCAAGGAGGTCCTATGGATGAGGATCGAGTAGGTCTGATTGTGCACTGCGCAAGGACCAGGGAAAAACAGGCCTCAACTAAATGCCCCCTTTTTGAATAGTGCAGTGTACAGTCTCCACAACTGACCATGGTGAACCTCAACTCTGGGCCCTGAGATAAATGAAGTTGGGGAAACCACCAGGGTGGTGAGGAGTGCAGAACAGTTTGACGATGAGGACATGAAGTGTTGAAAGTCCTTTGGGTAGAAGTGGAAATCAGAAGTACAAAATCCTACTGTAGAGGTGGTATTAGAACTGCAGGTACAGGGGAGAGGGACTGATGTACTCCTGGTATATGGGGGTTTGTCTCATCTGTGTCCTCAGGCCAGCCAGGGGCATGGCTTCTTGCAGAAAACACTGAGTTCAGCACTGGTCTGTCCTCTAGCAGAGGACCCCTATCTGTATTGGCACTGAGTCGTGCAAGGGTCTCAGTATACAGGGAAGCCTCTCTCTCTCTCTCTCTCTCTCTCTCTCTCTCTGTGTGTGTGTGTGTGTGTGTGTGTGTGTGTTCGCATGCATGTGCACGCCAGTGACATGGGACAAGTTTTCTGGGTTGTGGTCATCTGAGAAGAGTGCTTCATGACAGAACATCACTGAAGGTCACCACAGAGTGCATGTGCTAGAGTAAAGGTTTTCTGAGGAGATGGACCAACCAGGCACAGGAAAGAGGTACAAAAAGACTTTCATTCATTCAAAAAGTATTGATGTGATCATATGCCAGGCACTGTTCTAGGCACTGGAATATTTCAGTGAACAGCACAGATAAAAATCCTTGTCCTTCTGAATCCTTGTCTTTCTGTCCCAGTAGGATGAGGAAAATGACAAGTGCTATCGCCAATTGTATAATAAATGCTATTTAAAAACAATAACAACAACAAAGCAGAGCTGGGCATGGTGACCTGCTTGTGTTCCAGGTACTGGAGGCTGAGGCAGGAGGATGGCAAGTTAGACCCACACATACACCAGTCCCCAGTACCAAAAAGAAGAAAGAAAGAAAAGAAAAGCAGGGAAGGAAATAGGAAGTACCAAGTGGGAGTTGCAATTTTAAATAAGATGTTAGTCAAATTTTTCTGGGGAGATAATATTTGGGCCAAGATGTGAAAGAGGTAGAGGAGCAAGGCAAGCGGAATTCTAGGGATAAGCACTCAAGGCAGACTGAAGAAGCACAAAAGCTCCAAGGTCCAGCATGTGTAAAGCACAGCCATCAAGCCTGTGTAGAGTGAACAGGAAGAAGCAGTAAAAGACGGATGGCAGAAATATAATGGGGACCAGGGTCCACGGGCCTTGTAAGAATTTGCAAAGACTCAGAAATGATCAGGATCTTCCTGACCACATCACTGAGAATAGACTGAATAGGGTCAAGGGTAACAGTCTGCATTCAAATCCTGGCTGAACTTCCCACTAGCTGTGTGACTTCAGCACTCCTTTAGCTCTTCCGGACCTTAGCTTCTCTAATGTAACCCAAGGACTGATCATAAGGTCTGTTTCACAAGATCATGACAAGGTTTAAAATAGTGAGGAACCAGCATTACTATATAAGTGTTTAGGCACCCTATTTCAGAAGAGAGACACAGGTCAGCACTCAGGTCACAAGCTTCCCAGGGAGGCAGAAGGAGGCAGAGGAGCCAGGCAGGCTGAGAGGAAGGTGGCCTAGATTGAGGGGCAGGGCAGGAGGTGAGGAATGGAGAGGACTGGGAGGATGTGAAAGGGTGTACGGGGCGGATTTGGTGATGGGCACATGGGGAAGCTGCGGGAGAGGATGGAGAAATGGGATTGGGTCCTCCTCCTTGCCCTCACAGTGGCCTCTTAGCCCTGTCTCTCCTGAAGCCTCACTGCCCTCTCTGTCCCAGCATGCTCTTCCCTGGCATCTCCACCAATGCTCAGAGGGCCCCTCTGATGGGTCTCTGACAGGATTCAGTCCCCAGTGCTGAGGCACTTAGTACTGGGACCCCAACCAACCATTTTTCATAGTTGGCCTGTATCCCAACCCTGGAGACCCTGACCCCCCTCCCTTAGATGCCACATTTCTCCCACCTCTGCCTGCACGGTCAGACTCCAGGATCCTGTCCTGGAGATCACAGTCCCTCTTCCCCGTCATGGCAGCAATCTGCCGGTTCCTGCCTCAGCACTGGACTACGGCTGAGAGGCAGGCGCCTCACTGTGTGTGACTGGCTTTGCCTGCCCAGGTGACCTCAGGGGCTGCACTGGAGGGAGCCCAGCCTCCGCCCCCACCCTGTGCCACAATCTGGGCCCATGCCAATCCAGTTGTGAAGGAGGCAGGTACGAGCTCTGGATTCTAACTTACTGTCCCACAATTTGTGACCCTTTATAATCGAGGGACCCCAAAGATTTCCTCTGTGAAGACAGATCTTCAACAAGGGACCTCCAACTCCCAGTAAAAATGAGATTTTCATGAGGGTACTCAAATCACCGGGGTAGACTGCCAGGTCTAGCAGCAGAGGGAGCTCGCCTGGCCCACCCTGGGCACATGAAGCCTTTGCTGCCTGAAGAGAGAAGGGGTCCACAGCTCGTTTCATTCCACCCAAGACAGGAGACCATGTCTGAATTTCTCGTCCTAGCCTCCAAATTCCCGTGTCACCCCCATGCAGCCCACGGAGCACGCTGTAGCCAGCCATGCCCTCTTCTCCTCCTGTCCTCCAGCACGGCACTTTCCCAGCCAGTCGGGCACCGCCTCCTCCCAGGAGCAAGTGTCCCGCCTCTCCTTCACCACTCTCCTTTCCCTCCTCTTCAGCCCTGTAGCCGCCCTCCAGCCCTCACTAGGGAGCCCTCAAGGCAGAGAGAGCCTCAGGCTCCAAACCTCAGCCCTGCCCATCCTAAGGCCTTCCAGGGGCTCCTACCAGGCTTCCCTATGGCCATGAGCCTGCCTCTCTGTGTCCCCACATTGGACCGAACTCCGTGAGAATGTGAAGGAGGTACCTGACCCGCATTCACTTAAACGAAGAAAGAACAATTGTCCTCCCTCAGCCTCAAACCCAAAGCCAAGGCTGACGGGGAGGAACTAACCTGGTAGGAACCTCAGGCAGCAGGAGCTGATGGCAGAAGATTCTGAGGCACCAGAGGAGGCCTTCATGGTAGACAAATAGGACCTTCAGCAAGAAGACCCAGCCACATCTAAAGGAAAAGCAACGTCCATTAAGTCCATTAACTTTAACACTGAAATCAATGTTGCAGCCACCAGAAGTAATTAGCGTAATTCACATTTCAGATCAGGAGATTTTTGAAAACCAAGTTTAATTACATTGAAAAATGACAACTTCATTTTCCCTCCTTGGATAGGTTCCCCTGATGTTCCCCACACTTTCATTAAAAAGAGGACTGGTTGCAGGATTTTTTTTTAAATGCTATTAAGCAAAAGAAATACTTTGGCTATTTTAGAGCTAATAAATCAGCTCAGATGCCCACAACACAGTTCAAGAGGATTTGAAATATTTCCTTTCTCATTTCAGGACAGAGTGTGTGGTTTTAGGCCTGAAGGAATCCAGCAGTGAGGGCTCTCAGGCAGCCAGAGTGGCTCTATGAGATCGCCAAATCCATTTTACAGATGAGCAAACTGAGAGCTGGTCAAGTCAGGAGATCTGCTCAAGGTCACCTTGTCCTGTCCTCTGCTAGGATCAAGGGGTGCAGAAATGGTCCCTGCCATTCAGGAGTCGGCTGGGGTGGGCACAGCAGAGACCAGCTTGAGGATTCTGGAAAGGCCAGCTGGGGTCTGAGGTTTGTAGGATCTAGGACTTAGCAGAGGGAAGGAAGAGAAGCTGCCATTCCAGGAGGGTGAGAGGTGACAGCAAAATCCAGGCAACCCCAAGAGACTCGAGCTCATCTGGGCCTGCGTAGAAGATGCTTGCTCAGGCTCTCACAGATGATGAAGTCTGTGGGTGCCATAACTTACTTGCAAACTCCCAGACAGGCCCTCACCTGCACGGGAGGGTATCAGGGTTCCCGGGGAAACCATACAGGGGATCCGGGCAGTCTCCCCGCAACTCCTCCCATCCCATCAACATCCCCTCCTCCAGCAGCCCCCCCTCGGCTCCCACCCGAGCACCTGACCACATCTCTCTGTCGCTCTCTGGTCCCCAGCCATAGTCTCATCATCATCTTCAATTTCAGCTTCCCTCAGATCAACCCATCTCTCAGCCTCTGGCCCCTCCAGCAGATGAATGAGCCTCCCCCAGCCAGGACTGGGTCCCATGTGTTTGTTTAAGAGGCTGCTATGGTGCTAATTGCTGTTTATTCCCGCTCACCAAATGTGCTCGGTTTTGCAGGCATTTGCTTGGATGGCTCTTGAAGCCTGGTCTAGCTTGTTTTCTTGGGGGGGTGGGGATAGGAAAAGCATCCCCCTGACCTGTGTTTCTCAGTACTGCCCTTCTGGGGCCACAGACTAGAACCAGGACCGGGGCCTGTCCCCGTCTCTACCCTGTCCTTCCTTTCTAAAAAGGGGCCCTGGGCTCTGATGTGGATTGGGGGAGTTTAGGTTTGCTGCCAGGGACTGGGACAGTGTTCCCCTCCACGGAACACTGTCTATTTTCCCAGCAGCCCCCACGGCCAGAAAAGCAAGCAATAGCTCATTGGTTGTGCAGTCTGGCCTGCCCTGTTCTCTAAGTAAAGGAACAACCTAGATGAGAATGTTGTGCTTCACTGGATCTCAGAAGATGAGCCAATAAATGTGAGCCATCCCAGCCTTCAGGGATCCCCAAGAGGCCTGCTCAGCCAGGCGGGCCCCCACCTCCAAGCTGCTCCATTGTGTGCGCTTGCAGGCCAGGCTGGGGGACGGGAGGGTCCAGCCTGCCGGGGTCTTCTCATCACAGCCCCTTGCTGAAAGGCGCCTTCCCCCTTCCCTGGGCCCCACCAGCCAGGCCAGGGTCAATGGGATTAAAGGCTCAATTCACGCCAGTCAGTTCTCTGGTAACACGATTTCATTAGAGGCAGGCAGGGAGGAGAATGGACGGAAACAGCTGGTGTATAAATTATAAAGTCTACTTTGTACTGAGTGAGCACACCTTTCCCCAGCCACATGACTAATTAATGTGGCGGGGAGTGGACTTGAAGTCAAATTGCCTTTCCCCCTCTCTCCTGGGGCTTGGTTAACAACAGGTCCCTGCAAAGCTGGGAGAAGGGAAGATTATGCAAAGCTATCATCATATGAAAATAGCATATTAACATACTGCCTGTGAGCTGTGTCCAATCAGTTCCCTCCCAGTGGCGTGTGTACGAAACAATTAGGATGGCATTTCTACCACGCTTCTTTAATACATTTTGGCATTAATATAATCAAGGAGTGGGGGCCTAGACATCTTGCAGGCGAGGTTCTCTGGAACACCCCTGGGACGTTGGGTGGGGAGGGTTAGTAAGATCCTGGGGGGGGGGCAGGGGTGGGACTCAGGCTGAGCTCCTCTGGACCAGAACCTTGGGCACTGTTCTCTGGTCTCAGAGATCTCTGAGCTCTGCCAGCCACCCACAACCTCAGCGTGCCTGACAGCAGAAGCTGCACTCCTCCAGCAAGAGAGCACAGACCCCACGCTCCTCAACCAGCAGCAGCAAATTCCAGAGACAGAGTGAGCCTTTAGATATGCCAGTCATATCTCTTAATCCTCTGCACAAATCCCCCAATGACTTCCCATGTTGCTTCTAATAAAATGTACGCTCCTTAGGGGGGGCCACAATCCATCCCCTGCTCCCTTCTCCCCTCCTGTACCACCTGCAGCCACTTAACTTTTTTTCTCCTCCTCACACACTGAGATCCAACCTGCCTCAGGGCCTTTGAACTTGCTCTTCCCTCTGCCTGGTGTGATTGTTCTTCTTGTCCCACTGGCGTAGGCTGCTCAGGGAGGCCTTCCCCAGACAACCCAAGCTAAATCAGCCCCACCCCAGTTGCCAGCCTCTTCTTTGCTTTGTTTCCATCTCCAATGTCTCAGGTATGAATTTGTCCCCAGTTTATTTGCTGTTTCCCACTACAGAACGTGGCGTCCTAGGGGCCCGTCTGGCCTGTATCTGGAACACTACAGTGGTAACTAGCACATAGCAGGTGCTTAAAAAATTGTTCTTGGGTGAGCGAAGGAACGGCTCCCATCCTGGCATCTGGAAGCTCCAGGGGGGTCAGTAAGACCTAGGTGGGCTCCTGCCTTTGTTGCTGTCCCCTGCATGCCCCTGGGCAACCTGACTCCCCTCTTACTCAGCAAGCCTTTATTCAGCACCTGCTGGTTGCCTAATCTTGAAGAACTGGGAGAAGCAAGAGCCAGATGTGGTTCCTGCCCTGAGGGGCTCACAGCCTAATTGGGGAAGCAAGTTGAGATGCGAGAAAAGACCAGCTGCTTGAGTCAGGACTTGAACACAGGGTGCAGGGTAGGAAAAGGTGGGAGCCCAGAGCTTGGGGCCAGTTTATCACTAATCATCAATCCTCAGATCCATCATCAAACCTCTCCAAACCTCACTGTCCTCATCTGTAAGTCAGATGACAGTCAAAGCCACCCTTGGATCTTATTATGCCCAACTGCCCATTTCAGAGAACAGCAAACTGAGGCCCAGGAATAGGACAGGCCTCATCTAGGCTCAGAGGATGAGTCAGCAGCAAAGCTAGGACCAATGCCCAAAGCAGGGCCTATGGGTTTTAGTGGGGTGACAGATTCTCCACGTCCCTCTGCCATCCATGCCTTGAACAGATTCTGTTCCTCTGGGAGGTCCAGATGGCACCAGGCCCTGATCCCACAGCCCACAGAAAAAGCCAAGAGCCCTGAGCATTCCTTCCTTGCAACACATAGAGAGCATATCTTTGTGAATCCTCCTCTCTCTGAGTGAGCCCCTTGGGCCTGGCTGTGAGACACCCAGAAAAGGGCCTGCCGCTGCTGCCCCCCCAATTTTATATGAATAAAGCCTCATTTCTGTGCAAGACCCAGCACAAACAGCCCAGCTCAGGGCTCTCCTGCCTTAGCCTGCCCTGACACCCTTGAAATTCACCACACTGTGCCCCAGCGTAAGCAGCCACATGGTTCCTGAGTACCACGTGCCAAGCACTGTCCCAGGCTGCGGAAGCAGGCGGGAAAAGTGGACATGGTCTTCCCACAGAGCTCACACACAGGGGAGGGGGACACGCATGACTACTGCTGTGAGCATTATCAAATGGTGGGCGATAGCAGTCCCATAAATGCACAGTGCAACGGGAAAAAGGGACAGTACCCAGGGCGAGGGCCACTGGAGGTGACATGTGAGCAGAGACCTGGGTGGAGTGAGGGGCCAAGGGCTGCGCACAAGTTGGGAGGCCATCAGAAGGAAAAGAAAGCTTCGTGGTCCCGAGCTTTGAGGGTGCTTGTCATATCTGAGGAACAGGAACAGGGAAATAAGTCGTCACAGAGTTAGCTAGTTAGAGCGTAAGAAGGAGCCGAGGTTGGGGGACAGGTGGAGCAGGGAGGCAGAGGGGATGGGGCAGATCACGTCGAGACCCTAGTAAGAGCTTCAGGTTCCACTCCGTGATACATGGGAAGCTGTTAAGGAATGAGATGACATGACCCGACATGTTTTTTAAAAGATTACTCCAGCCCCTATAGGCAAAACCATCTGGACATGTGAGAAGTTGACCAGATCACTGCAACCACTGAAGCAAAGGACAAGAGTCCTTGGATTAGGGCATCACCAGTGGGGAGAAACAACTGGATTCTGCATATATGTTGAAGACACGATTGATAGTTTGCTTTGGGGTCAAATCTGGAGCTG
>PVLD010001406.1:15409-97909 GCA_004027595.1 Dinomys branickii | reverse complement strand
ACTCTCTTGGGCTCAAGTCCAAGACACCTGGCGGGTTGATGCGTTGGCCTAGCTTGGATCAAATGCCTTCTCCAGGGTTCATCACCACATGGGGGTAGGACTACGTCAGAACTTGGTATCTTCCACGGGAACACATGAATAGAGTGATGAGTGGGGGTGCGATACTTGGAAGGCAAGGAGAAAGGGACGCTAAGCAGATCGTTCCCATGGACCTTGGCACCTAGCACGGAGCCTGGCCTTTGGAGGCACAAGACATTTGTCTATACATAAGAGGAACACGAGGGAGGATGGGGAGCTCTGGCCAAACGAAGAAGGAGAAATCTCAACCCCACCTTTACTCACTCACCAGCCTTATCAGGCCTGGGATTATTCTAGGCCATTTTAGGCTAGTAGCTTCCAACTCCCGAGATCCTACTATGCATATTTCCAGGGAAACGCTGGGCTAGGCGGATGCTCTCTGGGGTCATAGGCCTGTGTGTTACTATACTGCTGTAAGATTGCAGGGCCAGCTTGCTCAGGAATGAACTCAGGGACCCTCAGATAAAGCGTGAGATAGCAGGTCCCTAACCCGGGGACCCAGGGACCCAGGGACCTGTCTAGGGTCCTGTGAGATAGTTTGAGAAAAGCAGTCCCTTTCTGTCTATAAGCCTGAACCACATCTTCAGTTTTGGAGAATCTGGTCTACAACTGCAGAAATAGATAGAGAGGATGGGCTTTGCCAGAGATTCTACAGTTGCTGGGCTAAAATGGCCAAAAGGTAGGGTTGGGACAGGTTCTGAGGTCACCAGGTAGGTTCAGGATTGTGAAGCTGCCTCAGATAGAGGCAACAGCTTATCCTAATCCCCATGCCCTCAGCACCTTCCCCAGCTATGCCCTGAGCCAAGCAAGGGCCTTGCACGCTTCTGCATGTCCTTCCCTCATCTGTCCGGGGAACTTGGTGAAGTAAGACGAGAACAGCTAATACATAAGGCTCAGCCTTGGCTGCAGGCCAAGGCCAAGTTTCTGTCTTGTGCAGCTCTTCAGAAACCAGGGTCTTGACAAATCAGAATCTTGAATTGGAAACTAGGAACTTAAAGAAAACATCCTGATTACTTTATTCATGTGGAATCAGAGGCTCAGTATATTAGTTAGGAAAAATAAGTTTCTGTGACAAAGAGACCCCAAGCTGCCCCAAATTGGAACAAGATGGAAGTTTCTCTCTCTCTCTCTCTCTCTCTCTCTCTCTCTCTCTCTCTCTCTCTCTGTCTCCCTAGATTTAAAACTCCAAATTGACAGGACCTCCCTACAAAACCATTCAAGGACCCATGGTCCTTCCATCCTATTTCTGCACATTCCTTAGGGTTTTGTTCTAATCTGCCAAGAATGCCCCGATTCCAGCTGTGGGAAGAGGGGAGAGACGTCAAGCCCTGGACTGGCAGCTTCTGCCTAAGCAAGAGAGGTAAAAGTAGCTCATCTCTTTTCTGCCTATAGATGAGAGACAGTAATTCATGCACACCTATTGCAAAGGGACTTGGGAAATATGGTCTACAGCTGTGTAACCGAGTGCAGGGGGAAGGGGAGGTCAGATGTTGGGGACACTGGTCTGCCATATTTCAGGAAGGGGCAGCCACTTGAAATCTGTAAGAAGTGATATCAGAATCAATATCTAGGTGTGAGATGATGCCACCAAATCTGAGGCCTCGAGGCTGCACCTGTAGGCCATGAGGGTTTGGCTTAGCAGCCTGTTCCCAGGCTGTATGTGGCTCAGTCTGCTCGGCTTGGGCGCATCTAGTGCAGGCTCTGAGTGGTGGTTGCCTATGACCTCCAGCCCTGACAAGACTCAGATAGTCCCATGAGTCACGACAAGAAGTGGCCTGAGCACAGGAGCTCAAAGCTTGGCTTGGAGGAGCCCGGGCAAGTCCTGAGTAGTTTCAGCCAAAGAATATATGCTTCCAGGGAGACAGCTTTTTCCCAAGTTTGTAGCATTTGGGAGCTGGCAGGATCTGTCACACAGGAAAGATGCTGTGCGAGGAGTTGTCCCTTTGGCCTCTTGGATCATGAGGCAGGGGTGAGCAGGAAGACCTTAGTGGAGATGGGGGCAGGGCCCAGAGGGGGACCACGTGTGCTCCCCCACCAGCGCCTCATACCACAGCCCCTGCCTGCAGCATCGGGAGGACTGATTCTGCGCTACATGTGCTGTTGGGACATGTGGCTGTAGCTCCAAGGGGACCACCTGTGTGTGGGTGTGTTCACTCTACTGAGCTTGTCGGGAAACTGCCTGTTCTCTGGGAGTGGGTGAGTCACCACGCTGCTCAGCCCCACAGCCCAGTCAGTCGGAGTCCATGAAGTTCGCAGATCAGGACCAGCCTCAGGAGCACTTGGAAACATCTGGCCTGTCAGACCCAGCCCAGGATTGCTTGGGGTCTCCGGTCCTCAGTGGACAGGTGATGATGAAAGGAGGGAAGGGGACAGATGACCCTTAATTATGAAAAGTGGGGATAATGGTTGGTTGCTGGGTGTTTGTAGCCTCCAGTGACCTTTGGTGAGAGTCACTGTAGGACAGGGGGTGGTAGAGAAATGAAACCATTTCTAGATGGCTGGAGAAGCCTGCAAGCTCCCCAGCAATGCAGATGGCTTTGCCACAGTTAAGTCTCAGAACAAGCTAGCTGGCTAGATAAATGGAAGAGTGGGCGGGGGGCATCTGAGCCAGGCAGACTCTCCCAACTGGAGCCGACATGGGAACCCATGGAGGGCAAGGGCAAGTTTGGAATCTCTGAGCTGGGTAGGACTGCAGAGTCCTCAGCCGACCTGTTTCTCTCCCAAGACGGGAGGCTGGAGAAGATACACGTACTCCTAGCTTAATAGTTTTTCTTTTATCCCTGTCACACAAATAATTACACAAATAACTCTGTAATTAACAAGATTGTTATGATAAATGCTGTAGAGGGCTCTGGAAGGCCATGCCAGGCTGTAACAGAGAGGGAGGTCTAGCCTCATCTCACGGGGAGAGGCCACCCTGACATTAAATCTCACACCTCGGAGGTAAGCAAGAGGAGGTGCAAATGAGAGGAGAGGAAGGACGTTCCAGGCAGAAGCAACAGCACATCTGCAGGCCTGGAGCTGGGTGGGGTTTCAGGCGATGGCAAGGACAATCCCCCGCGTGGTGGGAGCCAGGGCTGGAGGGCAGGCATGTTTCAGGAGAGCCTGCTTGGGCAGAGCCAGTGGGACATGCAGTGAGTGTGAGGCTTACTCCAGAGATGACGGGAAGCCACTGCAAATGTGGGGGTTGGTTGGCAAAATCTGGTTTGTACTTTTTAAATATCTCCTGGCTGCATACACAGCCCCGAGGCTATACTTTAGGGGCTTAGGGTATTAGAACGCAGGCGCTCCCACAGCAGTGTCCAAGAGATCCTGGTTGCTTCCACTGATTAGGATTGGAGGAGGTGTCACAAATGGCTCTCTAATTTGTTCCAAAAGTTTAAACATTATAAATTAGGACCAGATGTGGTGGCACACGCCTGTAATCCTAGCATGTGGGAAGCTGAGGCAGGAGGATCGCCCTGAGTTCATGGCCAGCCTGGACGAGTGAGTTCAAAGCCAGTCTGAACTACATAGCACGACAAACTATCTATGTGTATATACTTATAGGTATTACTTAGTCAGCATAAGTAACTTCAGAAGCGCAGTGGGTACCTGTCCCTTCCCCCTGTACCTTCCATTCTGTCTTGCTAAGGCGCCATTGTTGGTAGCCTGCACAGGGAAGGGTTTTCATGTCCTTTCTCCATGTTCCCCTGAAAAGAGGAAAGGTGTCCTTTCCATGGGGTTATCCTACTTGCTCTTCTGTGAGCTACTTTCTCACTCACAATACAACCTAGACGTGGTGTTTGATTTAGTAAGGGGACATACTGGAGACCGAACCTAGAGCTTTCACACTGAGCTACATCCCCAGCCCCTTTTTAACTTTTTTTTTACTTTGAGACAGGGTCTCACTAAGTTGCTTAGCTGTCCGGGCTGGACTTGAACTTGTCCTCCTCCCCGCTTGGCTGCCCAGGCTGCTGGGATTACAGGTGTGGTCTACCGCTCCCAGCCCTCAGACACGCTTTGTAAGTCAGTGGCTATGGCTCGAACTTATTTTTTAATAGTTCATAACATTCTGTAGCAGGGCTGTAGAACAATGTATTCAATCACTGATCGACACTGATATTCAAATGCTTTCCAATTTTCCACCACAATACACACCGCTGAAATTACAGGGGCATCCTTATAGATGGGTGATTTTTTTCCTGTAGGGTGGATTCCCAAAAGGAAGATTTCTGGGTCAAAAGGCAGATACCTTTGAAATTTTAAAAGATCGTGTTAGGTTACCTGGCCAAATTGTAATGGATAGTGCCAGTTAACTTGCTCAGCAACTAGAATACCTATTTTCTTAAATTTTTAGGAGACCTGAACATTTTCATTCTTGTACTTTTTTTTTTTTTTTTGCAAATCTGATGAATTTAGGTAATGAAAACTTACTTTGCTTTAATTTGCATTTTCCTAACTAATAATGAGAGTAATCATTTTTTTGGTCACTTTAATTTCTGCTGCACTAAATGACCTGTTCACACCCCTTTTCTAATTTTCTTTTAGGCCTTTGTCTTTTCTTTCACAATTTGCAGAAACTCTTTACACACAGCATATTTTCTCTTTTATTTCCACAAGTTTTGCAAGTTTTTTTCTGTAAAATATTGGTATTTGCTTTGTTCATGGAATCTTTTACCATCCACATCTTTAATCAAATAGAGTATATCTTTGTTTTTCTTTGCTACTCCCACAAAATTTATTTGCAGTATTCAGTTCTATTACATTTTTCATTTAAAATATGTTCTGATATTTTAATCATTCCACTTGCATGTGAAAATCACTTGGACCATAATTTTAATATTTAGGGGAGGTAGGGATTGCATTTGTTTCTTTTAGATGGACAACCAGTTAGGGCAGTCATAGAGATATAATTCACATTCCAGACAACTCACCCACAGCTCTATGCACGTTAGTATAGCCACAGATGCATGAATCACCAGAGTCAATTATATGACATTTCTAGAACCTCAAAAAAACACTTCATGCCCTTTAGCCATCAGCTCGTGACTATCCTTAATCCCTGGCAGCTGCTAAGCCACTTTCCGTCTTTATAGGTTTCTAACTCTGGACATCTTATATAAATGAAATTACATCTGTGTGTGTGTTGGTGACTGCTTTCTTTTTCTCACTACAGTGTTCCAAGGTTCATCAATCTTATGGCATGTATCAGTGTCTTATTCCTTTTCAGGACTGAATAATATCTATTCTTAGTCAATGAATGTTTGATTTTTCCGAACTTTTGGCTATTATGAGTAAGAGTGCTGTAAACACTGGTGCACAGGTCTTTATGTGGATATATATTTTAATTTCTCCTGGATATATGCCTCGGAGAGAAACCGGGGGTCATAGGGCGACTCTACATTTAACTTTCTGAGGAACTGCCAACCTGTTTCCCAAAGTGGCTGCGCCGTTTTATATTCTCCCCAGCAGTGTGTGAGGGCTTCAGGGTTTCCATCTTTGCTGGCATCTCTTTTAATCTGAATGTTTTTATTCTACTTCCTAATGGGCATGAAAAAGAATATTACTGTGGTTTTCACATGCATTTCCTCAGTGACCGAGGATGTTAAATATCTTCTCAGGTATTTACTGGCTTATCTGTGCATCTCCCTTGAAGAAATGTTTGCACACAGCAATACCATCTATTAGTCATTTTCTCTAATAAGTTGCAGTACATTCAATTTCTTTACTTGAGCCTACAAATTGGGTCTCTGTTTCTCTGATCTATTTATGTCTTTCTGGTTTATACCATACTGTTAGATTATGGTAGCTTTGTAGTATGCTTTATTTTCTGACAATGTATATTCTCTCCTTTACATATATTTTCTTAATTAGCCTGGGGTATTTTTCAAACACATTGCAAATGAAAACTTTAAAGTTTTAATTGTTTTCCTGATGATTCTAATAAAACTATTAGATTTATATATTCATTTTGAAAGGACTCATTTTTTAGAAGTCACTTTCTGAAAGATAGCTGTAGTTATGTACACTCAGATCTTGTTATATATCCTTTGATACAATTCTGTGACTGTCTTTAAAGAAGACCTTTGCATTTGTAATGGTTGTCTTTAAATTATTCCTGGGTATTTTGTAATTTTGTTGTTACTATAAGGGGCTGGGGATATAGCTCAGTGGAATAAGTGCCTGCCTAGCAAGCGCAGGGTCCTGAGTTCAATCCTCAGTACCGCCAAAAAAAAAAAAAAAATTGTTGTTACTGTAAAAGATCTATTTCTTCATTTCCATTTCTGATATACAGGTGCATTTAGAAAAAGCTTTACAGATTTATACTTATCTTGTATTTAGTTATCTCCTCAGATATCTCATTAATTCTAGTAATTTTTAAACAAAATTTTATTGCATTCTTGATACATAATCATATAATTTATAAGTAGACATATTTATGTCTTTTTTAAAATCAGGTGTTTATTCTATTTCATCTATTTTTTGTTTTATTGTATTAAAGTCTCCCCCAAAATGTGGAATAATAGACCTGATAATGCAGCTGGAGATATAGCTCTATGGTACAGCATTTGCTTAGCATAGGTGAGGTCTGGGGTTGGATCCCCAGCACCAACAAGGAAGGAAGAAATGAAGGAAAGAAAAAAGGGAGGGAGAGGCAGTACACAGTGCAGCCACTGGTCTGTGGACCTTGTTTCCAATTTATGGAAGTAGCTTCAGATTGTCATTGTTCATATAATTAATATTCAGTTCCAGTAGATAGTCTTAACAAATAAAGTACCATAGTTCTTTTTCACTTGTTTTGCTTAATACTTTATTACAAATGTATGCTGAATTTTATCAAATTATTTTTGACATCGGTGACTATAATCACATTTTCCTCTTTATTTATTGATGCAGTGATATACAGAGAGATCTCCTGATACTGAATCATGTTTGCAGTGGTAAAACAAACCTGCCTTGTGGGGATGGTGGCACATGCCTACAACCCAGCACTCTGGGAAGCTGAGGCAGGAAGATTGAAAGTTTGAGATCTGCTTTGGCAATTTAAAGCAACTTAGTGAGCTCCTGTATAAGAAAAAAAAGCTTTTTTGAAAGGGTGGGGTGTGGCTCAGTATGAAGGCCCTGGGTGCAATCTTAGTATTGCAACACACACACACGCACACACACACGCACCTCCTCTGTCTTTAGGTATTATTTTGATATTTCTCCATATCCAGTTAAGTGATCTATTATTCTAGATTTTGCACTCATCTTCAAACTATTTTGTGATTTTTTTTTCCTTTCACTTAAAATTTAATTTGTGTAAAGTTTGGGAATTAAGAAAATGCTGGCTCATAAAACAAACCAGGAAGCTTTGCAACTTTTCTTATCTGGAATAATTTAAAGGTTATTAAAAGCTTGGTTTTAGGTTTGGTGGTAGAGCCCTTGGCTAGCATATTCAAAGCCCTGGGTTCAACCCCAACACCACACACACACACACACACACACACACAATGTTTTTAAAGGTGATATAAAACTTATTATAATGTCATTTATGTCTTGTGACTTTTAATTTTCAGGAAGAAGTTTGTGACAAGTTCTCAGTATGTATCTCAGGCAGGCCTTGAACTCACTATGTAGCCCAGGCTAGCCTCAAACTCATGGCAATCCTCCTGCCTCAGCCTCCAAAGCGCTGGGATTATAGGCATGCACCACCATGCCAGGCCTTAAAATTGGATTGTGATAAAATGCACACACTACATAAACTTCACCAGTCCAACCATTTTTAAATGTACAGTTTAGTAGTATTAACTGCATTCACACTATTTCTCAGCCAAATCATGCAGTATTTCTTTTTGTGGTGAACTCATTTCATTTAGCATCACTTCCTCAAGGTTATCCATGTTGCAGCATGTAGCACAAGTTCCTCCCTTTTTTAAGGTTGACTAATATTCCATTTTATGGATATACTACATTTTGTTTATCTGTTCAGCCAGGGGTGGACAGTTGGGTTATTTCCACCTTTTGGCTATTGTGAACAATGCTGCTGTAGGTGTGAATATACAAATATTTCTTTAAGAACTTGCTTTCAGTTCTTTGGAGAATATATCCAGAAGCAGAATTGCTGGATCATATGGTGCCTTGTGATATTTTAATGGCAGAGTTTTAATTTCTTTTTAAATGTCTTTCATTTATTGAGCTATTCAGGGTTCTGACTTCTATGCTCAGTTTCAACAATTTTCTACCTTCCCCCAGGCTGTCACATTTATTTTCATAGGCTTATTTATATTGTTATAATTCTTCTACCTCTTCTAGACTTGGGATACATCTTTTTATAGTTAATATTGTACACTTTGGCTTTATTTTCTTAGACAGATTTGCCTGGATGTTTTCATTTTGCTGGGTTTTTTTGAAGAAGCAGATTTTGGTTCTACTTTCCTTATTATGATTATTATTATTAAAATATTTGTTTATTTTCTCTTTCATTAACTGCTAACATGAGCCTGATTAATTGCCTTCTACTTTCTTTGGCTTTGTTCTTTTTCTAACTTCTTAAATCTAGTTTGTTTACTCTTGGTCTTCACGTTAACATTCAGAGCATTTAAGGACATACTTCCCTGCACGTAGCTGTGTCCCATGACTTCTGTGTGGCATGCTCTTTTTGTCTTTTCCTTCACTCTCTTATTTGTAATTTCAGTTTTAACCCTATTTTTGATTCAGTAGTAATTTACCGGTATGTTTTTAAATTTTCAGGCAGCTTGTGCTTGTAGCCTCACGGTAAGCTGTGTTTGACATGAACGTTGCTGCTCCTACTCCCGCTCTGCTTGCATTTACTTGGTATATTTTTTGCCGTTGCTTTATTTTCAGTTTTTTTGTCACCTTGTTTTGGGAGTATTTCTCGTAAACAGCATTTGGCTGTGTATTATTTTTTAACTTACTCAGGCAATCTGTTTCATGTAACACACTGATGTACTGAGCTCCACGGCAGTCAGGAGAAGTCAGTAGTCACAGCGGGGCACTGTTCCCATTACTGGTCCATTTTGGATCACATGGACTTTCCCATCATGCCTGTAGGCAGCTCAGACAGGCTGGGACATACCGGCCATACAATGTCAAGTTCCTGATCTCACACTTGTAATTATTAGCCCCATATTCTGATGTTCCAATTCTCCTTTCCAGGACCCTCCACCCTAAAAAGTTATGAGACCTTCCACAACTGCTTGTGTGTGTAACCCAAGCGCCTTCTGGACACCACTAGGTTCCCAGTTCTGGAGATTCATTCTCCAGCAACCCCAGGTTAAGAGGTTGGTAGTGATGGGTTGTAGGAATAGCTGCTGCCTTACAACTAGATCTGCTGCCTGGTTCTCTTGCCATGTTGCTTTGAGCTGCTACCAACCAATGCCACCTAGCTGCTATTTACCTTCTTGACACAGACAGGCAACATCTTAGCTTCTAGTGACCAGTTCTTTCAGAGAGGACTCCCTGTAGGACCCCTAGTGAACAAGCTCTTCATTTGTATCACTGCCCTCTTCTTCCTAGAGTGCTGGTCAGGAGTGGCTCAGGCCCACGCTTGCATCATCTCTGGGACTATTGCTCTTTCCAAACACCAGACCTTACTGCTCAGTCTTGTTCTCCCATAAAAATCCCCTCTCAGGACCCTCATTGCCTCCCCCCCAAACATGTCCCTCCCATGGGAATCTCATTCCTTAAGGCAGGTCTTGCCGTTGCAGGTCTTCCCTTTCCAGGTCTCAGCCCCAGCTAGGAACTAGGCTCAGAGGCTTTCACCAGGAGCTGCTGGTGTGCAGACATACAGAGATAGAGCTGGGCCACCTGATGACTTCAGGCTGCTCTCTCTCTTTCTCTCTCTCCCTCTATCTCTGAACACCAAGGGACTGGTCTTTTAAAAGCTCACACAGGCCCTTGCCACAAGTGCAGGCGGGACAGAGAGCTTGAGTACTCACCTCTCAGGCTGTTTTCTGCATGTAAACTTTGCTAGACTAGAGATACCCAGTTGCAGGGCCATGCTAGTCCGAATGGCACTTTTGTGCCAATTAGCAAAAGGTGCCATCCCTGGGTGGGTGCAGCCTAAGCTATGCACGCAAAGAGAATTTTGATCCCCACTCGCTCCCTTGACTAGATGCCCACATACAAGGAGCAGCTAGTACCAATTTAGGCAGTAGCCCTGCCTGGCTACACAGAGAACTAAAGAGTGAGAGCGTGAGAATCCAAATGCTGGGTGTGGGAAAGAGCAGGCTCCTGGGCACTGTTCCCATGCCATCTATTCAAGATCCTAGGAAAAAGTGTTTCTCTGGGGTCTCTGCTTCTAAGCCTCCCTTCTTGAATCCCAAGTCCAGAAAAACAGAGTTCCCTCCCTGATCCTCAGTGCCATTTTCCTAGGGAGCTTCTTGATACCCTCTGGTGCTCCCCCTCTAGAGGAGGGCTGAAACCCTGCCCTCAGACCTCAAGCGAATATTGCCCAAACCACAAGCAACCCTGCTCTTCAGGCAGAGCTATCCCCTTGAAGGAAGAAGGGGACCTGTTTCCCTGGAGGACTGTGAGAGTCAGGCAGGGGCTGTCTGTGCAGGGAAGGGTCCCCGGGGCAGTCCCCTAAAGTACATCAGCCCAGGGGCACAAGAATTATGGGGGTGAAACCAAAAGGTACCAGCTGGAAGCAGCCCCAGGTCACAAGGCACCTGAGTGGACAGGATGAGCACTTAAAACTTTATCTGTGAACAATGGAGAGCTGTCCAGGATTTTTTTGAGCAAGAGGAGCTAAGCCAGATCTTGGCACCAGGAAGATAACTCTAGTCGTTGTGCAGGATGGTGAACCCAGGCATGGTGTGGCTATGATCGGTGGCCCAGAGCTAGCGAGCAATTAAGAGCAGCCAATTTGGGCAAGGATTCTGAAGAACCCCTTTTCTTCACTACATTGAATATAATTCACGGAATCATTTCACAAACTTTCCCAGCCCTTCTGTGGGTCCATGTGCAAGGAGCAGGAGAATCAGCACGAGCCCCCCACCCCGCCTTCTCTCCACCCCTCAGTCAGGATGTGTTTTGATAAGTGGGGGCTCAGGGAAAGCATAAGGGTGACTAACTGTGCCTCTCTGACCAATTAAAATTTTTAAAAAGCTGCTATGGTAGGAGCGAATATTAGTTTCCTGATTTATAAAGCCAAATGGATTAAGCTCATTCATTGCCTGAGGAAACAAAAAGGAAATCTTCAATACCTCTGTGTACATTGAGACCAGGAACAATACCGGTCTTTAGAAAGCAGAAACCTAATTTGGGGGAATCAATTACCTTCTGTGTCCCTGCTTCTATGGGCTCTCTCACTGGCTCTCTCAATAGAGATTTCCTGGGAGGTAAAATGTGGAGAAATTGGTCAACCCTAAGCACACCCTCTGTACAGCCTTGGGAGACAGGAGGCTGGGAAGGGGGCATGGCGTGGGTGGAAATGCAAGGTGTGCTTGGGTGTTAGCACAGGTGGAAACGGGGGGGTGGGCTGGAGCCTTGGAATAAAAGTGGAGAGTTAGGGGAGCAGGGTTGGTACCAGCAGGGGTAGGGAGAGGGCAAAGAAGCAGAGGTGGGAACCTGAGCTTGGAGCCGGGCTGAGGTGGTGGGTACAGGGGAAGCAAAACCCAGCGCGCACGCAGGAACAGGTGCCTGGGGAGGGGTGTATATTGTGGTCCATCCTGGCCCCAGCATCAGCTACATCCCGATTTCTCTAGATCTGTCTGAGCATGCAGCGGGCAATGGCTGGGCAATCGTGGCAGAATTAAGGGGATGGAGCGCCTGCCGGGGAGGCACAGTCTCACATCATACACAGAAGCACTCTTGCAATCTTACACGCATTCCTGTGCTGGGTGGGCTCCAACCCTGTCCATAGCCCCAGCCGCAGGGGCACACTAGAGGGGATGCGTACCCATAGGGCCTCACAACCACATGCAGGGAGTCGCACTCTCACAACGCAGGGGGCAGGGTCACAGGCCGCGATCGCACACCTGGCGCCCTCTCCTCTCCTGCTCTCCTGTTAAACTCGCAGTGACCCGCCACCCCACTGTGGCACGCAGCCTCTCTCTCTCTCCCTCTCTCTCTTTCCTTCTCTCTCTCTCTCCCTCGCTCTCTTGCATGCACACACACACACACACACACACACACACACACACACACACACACACACACACACTGGCGCACTGTCACACACGCACACACTCGCACACAGTCCCTCACACGCACACACTCTGGCTGTGCCTTTGTGTTTTGTCAGAATTAATGAGAAAAGTTCCCGTGCCCTGCGGGTAATTAGTGTCCTTGGAGTTAAATAAGCTAATGGCGAGCACCTCTGGCCCAAGCAATTATGTTTGTGTATTGAATAATTGATTCAAAGGGGGGGGAAGGGCCCGCTAATCAGATCTGAGCATAATGAATTGATTTAATTAACAGGGGAATCTGAGGGGCCCTGGGAAACGCAGGCTGCACTCTGCCGAGGCGAGCGCGGCCAGCTCGAAGCGGGAACCCGCGCGCTGCCGCGGCTCGGATCGGTTCCGGCTCCGGCCTGGCCCGGCGGGACGGCGGCTCCGGGTCCCCGCGGGCTCCGCGCCCCGCCCCGCCCCGCCCGACCTCGAGCCGGGTCCGGGTCTCTCTTCCCGTGGCCCTGCTCGCAGGGCTGCGCTCCGGGCGCCTGTGCGTCCGTCCGGGGCGGCGGCCGCGGTTCGCGGGACGCGGAGCCCTCGCTGGGCCGCAGGGAGCAGCGCAGGCGGGGGG
This sequence comes from Dinomys branickii, assembly GCA_004027595.1. Lineage (NCBI taxonomy): Eukaryota > Metazoa > Chordata > Mammalia > Rodentia > Dinomyidae > Dinomys > Dinomys branickii. The sequence continues at coordinate 85,102 of PVLD010001406.1, read as the reverse complement.
CGGCGGGAGTCCGACTCTGCGTCCTCGGCCGGTGCCTGGCTGGAGCGGCCGGGCACCATGGTGTTGGACCGGGAGGACGGTAGGTGTAGGCGCGCCGCGCGGGCGTCTGGGACTCGTGGGCGTGGGACAGCGGTGGCGGCGGCAGCGCGGGCTCGGGTGCGGCTCCTGCCCGGACGCTGCGGACTGTTGGTGGCCGGCTCCCTGCGAGCTCCGCGGCTGGACGTGTGCGCGCGCGCACGAGGGTGTGTCAGGGGTGCTTCGGGGTTCCTCACCGGACAAGCAAGTCTCCCCGACCACCTGGAGATCGGCAGCCGCGTACTCTGGGGCCAAGAACTTTCTTCTTACTGGCTCTTGGGCATCGCGTGCAACTGGACTGCCCCCGCGACCTGAGCCGCGGGCTTCCCTGGCGGTGCCAGTCTCTGGCCTGTCTAGGTGGCTGCATGTCCCCCTTGTGCACCCTAATATGGAAGGGACCCTCCCATGTGGGTGCCCAGAGAACTTGCGGGTGAGGATGCAGTCCAGTCAGTGAAGACCTGGGGCCCAGGCCAGGGACTTTCCGGCTGCAGGATAGATGATCCTGTCCTGTTCCTGAGGGCTGGGCAGGACACATGCCTTCAGTTCCCTCAGCCTGTGGTGGGAGGCGCCTCGGTGATAGGGCAGGTGGGTGGGCCACCAAAGAATCAGGTTCAGCTAGAGGCAGACTTCATTACCTTGAAGTTAATGAAGTTCTGGGTCTTCAAGGTCTTTCAGTTGCCAGGTCCCTGCTGATAATTTTGCATTAGTAATCTTCTATTCCTTTCCTCAACCCCAAACCGTAGGAAGCGTTGATCCTCACAAAATCTGGATCCACTCCAGATCCAACTAACATGGGTCCTGCTGCCGGTCTCTTAGGAAAACTCACCGCTCTGGATGCCTGTGGACCATTCTAAGGGGCTGGGACAGGCTTCGGCGCCTGGAGAGTGAAGTGGTGCGGCTGGGGACTCAGAAATTTGGGGTTGGGAGGCAGTGGTTGGTCCGAAGAGAAAGGGTCTCGCTGGCCTTCCCCTCTAGTCCCTTGTCTCCCTACCACCTGCCCTGTGGTGATCAATTGTCTGGGGTTTAGCACTGAAAGTCCTGCAGCATAGGAAGCCTCTCAGTCTCGGTGCAAGCTCACAACTTTCTCGGGTTGATGTGCGGGGGGAGGGGGGGTGTGGATTGGCCTTCTTCAAGGGGTACAGTAGTCTGGTTTTCTGGGGTGCCCATTTGGCTTGGACCTCTAAAAGGTCTGACGATTTATGACCGCAGTTTCTCAGAAGGCCCATCTGGGTTCTCTAAAATCCAAAGGAGGCAAAGTTTGCAGTTATGCATGTCACCACTCTGGCTGCTTGCAAATTCCTGTGCACCAGCTGCTCTTGTGTAGTAGTGGACAGGACAGGGCAGGGCATTTGAACTTGGCCAGCAGGCATCCTACCCTGGCTGCAGTGCAAAGGTGCACTCTATCCTGTTAACTGCAGTGGCCACAGGGAAGGGGCCCTTGTCACCCTGAATAGTTCTCTGGGTCCACCCTGTAACCCCATCTTGCAGACAGCCACATTGTGTTGAGAGCAGAGCCCTCAGGTTGAGGCACATCTGACAGCCACCGTGAAAAGTTCTGAAATATCTAATCTGCCCAGGCCCTCAGGCACTGAGTCCTGCACCCACCCACCCACCCCCAGCACAGGAACCCCGCTCAGGACTTTCCTGCCAGGCAGAAGGACATACTGCTGGGACCTGCCCAGAAATTTGTAAAGCATCCAGTAGCACCCCCTTTCTCCTCAGAATAACCTTGGGGTCTGATCAACTGGCTTCCCTCTGCTGTTCCCAGAGGCATTTCAAGGACATTGTTGAGCACTCTTGGCATGTTGAGGTGAGAGTACATGCTCATCACCTGCGGAATGTGTTGAGTAAAATCTGTCATTTCCAGCCCCACGGGATCTGAGGATTCCACTCTGCTGTTGTGGGTGTGTCCCTGGGCCTGGACTCAGGTGAGCAAGGGGGTGGGAGTTACCTCCGAGCTAAGGAGGAGGCGCCCAGCGAGTAAGGCTCATGTTTTCCTCTATCTACTCTGCAGACTCCTTCCTAGCTGGGAGATCAGGTCACCAAAGCCCTGGGCCACCCTGTAACCCAGCTGTGGAGGCTCCTCTCCATATCATCTTGGGAGCACCCCGTTGTCAGCTGGGGGGAGCAGATAAAGCCGGTTGTGGGCACAAGTGGACCTCATGCACAGCACTACTCCTGCAGACATGCCCCACTTCTTCTGCAGCCCACTGCTCAGCACCCCAGGCTTGGGCACAGGGCTCCTGACTCCCCCAAAGGATATCAGACATGAGGCTGCCAACTGGGTACCTTGGGGGTTATGACATTGGGACAGAGAGACTCAGGAGCAACAGACAAGAGAGTGGGCAAATGCCCCACCCCCCCATGCCCAGCCAGTTGAATCCTAGTTTGTGGGTCAGTCAGGCTCAGATCCTGAAAATGAGATGCAGCCCCTGAAGATCATGTGTAAGGCTGTGGCCCTTATGGAGCAAATGCCTGCAGGTAAAACAGAGGTTACCGTAGCAAGAAGCTGGCCTTGCCAGGTCCTGTGCTTGCTACATCATCTGGCCCCCCGCACAGCCCAGGGTGAGGGGCTGGCACCAAATGTGCCAGTAGCAGCAGTGCTGAAGCCTCCCTTCGACCTAGAGGGCACAGCTTTGGCTGCAGTGGCAGGAGAAAGATCAAGCTTGCAGTCCTGAGGGACACCGAGTCTGAGAAAAATGATATATTTAACATCAAATATACTCAAGGACTATTAGGATTAAGTATTCAAGATGAAGGGGAAAGCAAAACCCTCTGAGCTGCGGATAAGGCATCTCATTAGAAGCAGCTACTCTTCTGTTTCCTCAAAGCCAGACTTCCCTGCCCGGGAGAGAAGATGAGCTGCAGCCCCCTCTCTCCACCCCCCATCAAACCCGGGGACCTCCCCAAGTGTCAGGGGCAAGACATAGCCTCTGGGTCTTCTTTGTACCAGATAATCCTCCCCCATTTTCCAGAGAACCACAGTTTAGAGAGCACACGCACATACATTACCTTATCTGATAATGAGACAGCAACCTTATGGAGAGGAAAGTAGGTTGCCCCTGTGACACTCAACCAAGGTCAGAGAGACAAAGTAACCCCCCGTCTGCCATTATTAATTGGCAGAGATGAGGTAGAATCCCATGGTGACCCTTTACCTCTCCAGGGACTGTTTCCTTCTTGCCTGGGTCCAGTTCTCACAAGTGACTCCCAGGACCAAGCCATAGCATGTCTTTCTGGAGCTCTCCACGAGCTGGAGAACAAGTATTTGCATCCTAGAGCTCTGTACTGTCTTGGATGGGGGACAGTAAGACTTTAAAGATAGGTGCCCTTCCTGGAATAGGTAGCCTGGGCAACAGGCCCAGGGCTCTGGGGAGAAGCAGGGTCCAGGAGAAGAGACAAACAGTACCGTCCTTCCTGCCGTATGAGTTACAGGGCAAGAATTCTCCACTCAGTAACGGCAGCAGGAATCTTGATTTTATTCACGGCTGTGTCCCCAGTGTCTGAGAATAGTGCTTGGCACATAATACATGCTCAATAAATATCTGTGGAAGGAGAAAAGCTTTCGAGGCTGTGCTGCACTTGCTCAAAGAGAAGCTGAGGCAAGCTCCCCCTTTCCATGGATCAAAGTGCTCTTGGGGACATGCTGAGGTCAGGGGTGGTTCTGTAGGACTCACAGTAGGAGATTTTGTGCCCTGCAGAGGTTTAACTTCGCCAACAATCTGAAAAACAAGAAACCTTGGAGAGGTCTTGTAGGAGGGAGGGAAGGGATGAGAAACATCGTCCTCGTAAGGAAGCAGAAATCAAGGCCAAGGGGCTGGGAGGAACAGTCTGGGGTCTTTCACTATACTCATGGCAGACCAGGACCTTAGGACCCCCGCGGAGCCACGCGCAGAAATACGGCCAAAATCCCTCCAGATGGCGCTGCGGAGCCGGGCAGCCGCGCGTCTCCACTCCCCATTAACCCGGGAGGGAGGGGGGCCTCGGGAAATGTGTGCATTTATTCAGTAGCAGGAGTGCAAACCTCATACATTGAGGGAGAAAGGCAGCGGGAGGCGGTCGCCGAGATTCCCCCATCTCTTTGAATATAATTTTAGATCGAGATTCAGATTAAATCCGAGGGGAAAACACTTTATGAGGCTGAAAGCTGTGTCGTTGCCAGAGCCAGGGTTATGAGCTATCAAATGCAATTACATTAAGATAGATTATACTGGGCAAATTGAGCCATTTAGAAGGTGAGAATCAAAGAAACGGCTCTGATCCTCTCTTCCCTCTTGTCTCTCCCTCTCCCTCTCTTTCTCTAAATTGCAGTTCGTAGTTCTTGCAATTCTGAGGCACAAAAGTAGGTGAGACTGCTTTTGTATCTGCGAAGTGCTTCACTCCTGAATGTAATTCTAGCTGAGTGCAATCTAGGTTAAGAGCCGGACAAGCGGGTAATTAGAGCCCGCTCGCTGCCTGCCCAAGGACCGACCGCCCCGCCAAGAGCGCCCGAGTCGGCGCCCTTCTCCCGGCCGAGCCGAGCTGCGGCTGGACACGGAGCGCCCGAGATGATGGTGCTGGACAAGGAGGACGGTAGGTGGCGGCCGGGTCCCGACGCCCCCACCCCTCGCCCCCCGCCGCGGCAAGCGGGAACACACTCGGGACGGGGGCGCACACGCCGGCTCTGCGGGGGTTGCCGGGCTGCGGCGGCAGCGGGGCGGGTGGGGTGAGCAGCCCCGGGCTCCGGCCGCCTGCCGAGCGCGGGCCGCGTGCTGCGCTGCGGGCCGCGAGGAGGCTCGGCTGCGGGCATCTCCGCGCCGCGGCGGCTCGCGTGGAGCGTTTGGTCTCGGCAGCTGCTCCTCTCCGCGCAGCCATCACCCTGCGCCGGCCGCGTAACCCCGGAGGCGCTCAGCGCCAGACAAATCAGCGGCTTCGGGGAGAATCGGACTCCAGAGCGGGGAGTGAGCGGAGCGCGGAAGCACAGAGCAGAGCTGGGGTGCCCCGCACGCGACGGGAAGGCCGGCTGGGCCCTGGGGGGGGGGGACGGCTGCCCACGAGCGTGACTCGTCAGTAAGACGCCTGCTGGGTTGGCCCATGGTTCTCTGTCTCCCTGAGCGCCGAGCCCAGAGTTTGGCCCAGAGGAAGAAAGTGTCCCGCCGCCCGCCATCGGCGACAGTGGCGTGGACCTTCCTTGGCCAGGAGCCTCGGTGTGCTCACAGAAGACCACAAGGCCCAGAGGTCAGAGCACGGGAGCCCACGGCAACTGGAGGTCACTTGCAGGAGGCCCCACAAATCCCAGAGCTCTCCTGGCTGGGAGGGCCTTGTGGAAGTGTTGGAAGTGTCCTAGACAGTTAGGGCGTCCAGTCCCCTTTGGGATACAGTGCAGCATGTGTTGTGTGACCAAAGATAGTCCCCTTGTGGCCAGAGAGTGACTACTCCCAGGCAGTGGCCACTTGTGCCCTTAAGTAAGGCTCGTGTTTTGTGGGTGCTATAAGAAAGCTGGACGTTATTGTGGGTGCCCACGCTGAGAGGGTGGGTTCTCTGAGAGTCGGTGGGCATCCCCCACAGCGACTGGCCCCCGCTGGGCCCAGCCCCTGCTGCCGGCAGCACAGTGGTGTTGCCAGGACATAGCTGCTTGTGAAGACTCGAAGTTAAGTGACTTGCTCAAGGTCACACAGGATGTTGTTCACTCTGCTGCGGCCCTGTGCTGCTGCCCCTGCTTACCTGTACCTTCTGAGGCATCAGCAGGGAGGGGTCTTTAAAATGTAGGGGATCCCTGGGGCTGGTGAGTTCTCCACATGCACGTAGGAAGAGAGGAAAGCGGCGGAACTGAATGCTTCTATGCTGGCTTTTCTGCGAACTTCTATTCATGGACCTTGCCCTGGAGCCCATGTGGGCTATCAGAGGACTGGGCTGGTACAGTTTTATATAGAATGAAAAGGGAAGACAGGGAGGGAGGAGAACTTAATTTAGCTCCTTTCATCACTAACACCACGTTCCCTAGGGTCGGTCATGGCCATCTCTAGACTCCTTTTTCCCTCTCAGTATAAAGGAAGAGCTCATGGAAGCCAGTGCAAAGGGTCACCCTGTGGGGAGAATGTGGAAATCGGAGTGCATCTTTAACTGGTGTTATTCAGCATACTCGGCTCCCTGGGCCTAAACCAGAAATCCCAAAGACCCAAGCTCTGTACATGAGAGTCCTCAGGCCAGGGAGATGGTCTCGTGCTAACAAGATGGCACCTCATCTCCCAGCCAGGGTCTGGAGATGGATCTTTGTCCAGGTCCCCTAGAATCCCTTGGGCTCTGTGATAATACTAAGCTGTACAAATGAGCCCTAGTAGGAATGGGTCTCTGAGTCTCCAAACTGCAGTGCACCTGAGCCCCCTGGGTGTTGTGCTCCCCCTGGCACAGCTGCAGAGGGGAGCTCAAGATGCCTTTGGGTTCCCAGGCTGACCAGTCTAAATATGCTGCCTGCTACTACTGACAGTACTGGCTCTGGGGCCCATCACAGTATCAGAAGGGCGGGTGCCTGTGGTCCTGAGCAGCCAGGAATTCTTGTCCCAGCCAGCCTAGAGCTAAGCTCTTCAACATAGAAATCCGAGCTCCACTCTGTTAGGGCTTAGTCTCCCCCAGTTCCAAGACCAGGAAGGTGGCACCTACAATGGGAGAGGGGGAAAGGCTCACCTGCCCCTTCACACCCACTGCCTAACTCCTCCTGTGCACCTGTGCCCTCCCAGCAGGTGGCCGTCTGAGCAGGGTGGCAGCCTTGGCCCCCTTGGTGCTAGGGGTGTGCTCTCCAGGCCTGCGCCTCGCACCCTTTGTCTGGCTGCAGCAGGGACTCGGGGCGCCTATTAGCCACCCCCAACGCCTTTTCTCCACCTGGCAGTATCTTGTCGGGAGAGGCTAGGGCTCCTTTGGTTGAAGTCAGGTCTGCCAGCTGCCGAGGACCAAAGCTCTTGCTCTGCTGGGCTGCAGGGCTTTCATGTTGTACTTCTGAAAGATAATAAAATATCAATCGTTTTGCTGTAGCAACGGGTTTAAGAGACTTTCTGAAGTATTGAATCGTCAGAAAAAAAATTTTTTTTTTGCTTTTAAGCACAGTGCATTATTAATAAAGTAATCCATTAGGTCAAGCAGTGAAGGGTCACCACAGAGACAGAAAGATCTGTTTTGCAAACGGTTAAACTTCAAGTTTTAAGATTAATTGCTTTCATTTGGACGCTTGCTCTTGGCCTAGCTATCTCCTCTTTACTGGAACTCAGGGTCCGGGCTTTCTAAATGCTGCCGGGTCTGTCAGCGAAAGGGAGCCAAGCTCCAACTTTCCCGGAGACACAGCTCTTCTTCTCCTGGCACCTGAAACTTAGGCTGGCACCAGGCTGTGGGCATTGGGAGAGATTTCAAGTCCCAGGGAAGCAAAAGGAGCCACTGCCCTGGACCCTATGAATCTATTAGGCCTGGCTGTTGGTGAAGAAGTCCTTGAGGAGAGACAGACGGAATGCTGGGAGCTTGGGCCACAGGCACCTGGGCAGGAGAGGACACTGAGGGCACCTGGCTAGGGGCGGGTACTGGCATGTTTCTGGTGTGTGGTGGAGAAAGGCTAGGTTGGGTATAAACTGCCTCTGGAAATGCCCAGCAGGACAGCTGTAGTGACCACAGGAAGCAGCCAGCAGACTGTAGAACTAAACACCAGACATGATTCCTAGAGCATTTTTAATAAGTAAAGCATACTTAAGAGAGTGGAGATGCGCCTACAAGGACCAGACAGCGGTCTTCAATTGTTAATGACCACTAGCAGCAAAGCCCCTGCAGTGGACTTGCTTCATTTGGCTAAATCAGGTACTGACCAGCCCCAGCTTGGGCACCAGCAGGACTCCCTGGGATATATTAGTACACTGTGCACCACTGAGAGTCCTGGGGGACTCTCCTGACGGTGTGGCCCAATCCTCCATGACTGTGCAGCAGGGGGTCCTGATGCTGGGCCATGCTGGACACCCCAGCCCATCGCCAGGAAGGCAGAGCCCCATAGCACTGTTACAGGCCTTGTAAGACTGGCAGGGTGGGGATCAGACCTAGCACTCACCTGGTGCCTAGAAAGGGGTTGTCTCCATCTGTACCTTCCATAACCCACCTCCTTGCTGGGAATGAGGCGGCCCAAATCTTGAACAGCATGTATAGCTGCTTCCCATTCCTGCCCAAACTCAGCCAGGCAGAGTCTCTAAAGATGGGTCCCCCCACCCCCTCCCAGAGTATTGGGGAAAGAGGCAAGTGTTTCTCTCAGTTCCCTGCTCTTCCATTCATTTGGCCACACAGAGCACTAAGTGCGGGGGGGACGACAGGGAAACAACATAAATTGGTCTGTCGTCCAGAATCCATGTCTCACTAATGTACCCAGATTAACTCAACTGTAAATTGTCTCCTTGGATGGCGGTGTCTTGCTAAAAGTTTCCCATATGATTCATGATTTGGATTGCTTTTAACGGCTATTGGCTAAGCAAGCCGGTGACTGTACAAGGTGATGCAATTGGCATTAGCGAGGGGAGGCACGGGAGCGTGTAATGCAGTCAATACTGCATTAACTACTGATGCCCAATTACAGGGAGCAGGAGAGAGCCTTTCAGGAGCATTAGGACTGGGGGAAGCTGAGATCACTGGCCGCTGCTTGCCTAAAAGCTTCACCCTTTGCATGCCAGGGGCTCAGCGCTGGTGCGGCCTCTCACTTGGCCTCTGGGGCTGTGGGAACTGCCTTTCTCTCTTGCTGTCTTTCTGAACATGCCCCATGAAGACACACAAGGCAACCTGCATTTTTCTAGGACTGAGACCTCCCTCTCATCTCTCCTAAGAATGGATTCCCTGCTTACCCCACGTCCTGGTAGTCAGACCAGGTGAAGGTCCCACCCTCTCCCACTTAAGGAGCCTCTAAATGGGCCTCATTTGTGAGCAGCACCTCAAGGAAGGCTGTTTTGGTCTCTCCCCCTTGGGACAGATTGTTGATGGCCGGTCAACATTGGCAGCCAACCTTTGGTCATGGATGAAGGAGACACGAGGTTCAGACACAGCCTGGCCAGGCGGCCGGCTCCAGGCCGTCCTAGCTGGGAAATAGCTGTAGTTGGACAGGCTGGGCTGTCTTTAAGTAGAAGAGAGATCTGTGGTGATATAGCTAGAGGTAGCTGCGGTAGGGAGTAAATTGAGCCATGTTGGGGTCCTGAGCAGACACATGCCCAGAGACTTAGGGGCTCTTTACAGAATTGACAAAGCTACCTCCATGGCCGGGAGACCAAGGATGCTTTTTGAATTCATCTCCAGGACTATTGCCCTTCAAGAAAGCCCTGAGCAGGGACATTAAGAAGATTGGGAGGAGTTAGGACAGAAGGAGCAGAAAAGGACATGATGGGTGCTGCAGAGTGCCAGGTGTCCTACCACCCGCTGCCACTGTCATCATCATGCTAAGCTATCCAGGTGCACTCTGCCCACTGTGGGTTTGCCTTCCATGCCCACTCAGTGTGGTAATTGCTTTGTCTTCATACCTTTGCCTCTATACTTCTCATCTCTACAGTGACCTCATCTGACTAGATTGCTATCAGCATTACATGAGACACTGTCCATGTGCATACTTGATCAGCAGGAAGCTTGTCTCTGTGGGAGGCAACATCGTTCCCTGTGCAGTTTCAGTGTGACCTGGGTCCGGGCTAGCACCTTCCTTGTTCACTGCTGAGCACTGGTCCCTCATCCTCCTCTTATTCATCCACGTTGCCCCAGGTCACTGTTGTCTGGGAGGCAATCTGGCCTCACTTCTCAACACTGCCCAGATCCCCAAGGCAGGTAGCGTTGAGGAAAAAAGCCTCCTCATTATTCTTTGCAAGTCCCTCAACATATAGGGGACAAAAGAAGGCAAGAGAGTTGTCCAGGGTTACATGAGAGTTAGATTACAGAGCCTCAGCATCTTTCTGGGTTCCGTGCCCAGCTGCTATGCCTTCTGCCCTAACTCTAAGACATTTGATGAGGTTGTGAGAGGAAACTCAGCTGCACTGCCACAGTGTGATTGGTTGTCCCAGTCACAGCCCTAGCTAGCCTACCAACAACTCAGGGGTGGGGTTCTGTCCCAGATGTATGTCTTCCTGGAAGTGCAGAAGGGCACTAAGATGTCCTAGAACTTTTGGGTCACAGAAACCCCAGAGGTGCATATGCTGTGTAGTGCATTCTGACTCCTGCTTAGGTGACCTGTATGGAGTTGAAAAACATTGAGTCATGCAGGGCATCCTCCCACCCCCAGGCTCACCTTCTTGTGGTACTGCTAGTGAATTTTCCTGGCAGGTCCGTAGTCAGGATGGGACCACACATGCAGTGAACATGTACTGGCTTGCAAGAGCTGATTTCCTGCATCTCTTCCCAACTCTGAGTTCAGTGACATCTCATCAGCAGGTTGCAATCAGCCGTGGTGGATTGCATTCTTATGGGGCTCTGGACCTATCCCTTTCTGTTCTGCCACCACCGTCCTTCCATCCCACCTACCATCTGTCTCCTGGTGCTCATTACAATCAGGCTGGGCCGGGCTCTGCCACCCTGTTGCTCTGCCTGGGACTGACTGCCACCTCTACCATCACACTAAGCTATGCGTGTCTAATATGTCCACACGAGTTTGTGTTTCTTGAAGACCTAGCATTGGCCTCTCTACCTTTCCTCCTGTTGTCTCTCTTGCATGGCATGCCCTTTCCCCTCTCTTTGGCTAGGCTAAGAGATACATCCACCTAGCAACAAGGTTGTCTGTCATTGGCTGGGATGTACTTATTTTGTGTTCTACAACAGGAACCCACAGTGACTGACACAACTGGGGACAAATTCAAAGCAGGTGGTGTGAGAGGGGTGAGCAGGCTGGACTGTGCTGCAGGGCCACATGCCCAGTGTGAAGGCCTACTGGACGCAGTCATTAGGTCCTATCTCCTGGCCCTTCCTCTGAAGATCAACTGTGCCCTGCTGTTTATAGTTGCAGTATGCTGGCAGGGTTCAGAAGACCTGAGTTCTAGTCCCAGTTGAGTGCTGTGTGATTTCAGACAACTTACTGTACCTCACTTTTTCTCACCACTGCAATGGGAGCAACACCTAGCTGGCACCTACTGTGCACGTATTCATCTGATATACCAGGAAGCCTCTTGGTTCTATTAGCTTTGCCCCCTGCACAGTCACAGTGATGCTTAGGGTTCAGTGGGTCTTTAGAGATCATGCGGTAGCTCTCACTTACTGAGCACTTTGCAGAGAGGCACTGCACTCTGCCTACGTGTCAGTTATTGCTGTGCCGCCAGCCATCCCCAAACCCAGAGGCTCAAAACGACAAGCATTTATTTTGCTGAGAAAATCTGTGGGTCAGTGATTTAGGCTGGGCTTGGCTGAGCCGTTTTTCTCAGAGCAGGCATCTGGGCTCAGTCACACCTGGAGGATGGAGGATGGCTGCTCAGCTGGACACTAGGATGACAGCATTGTGTGTCCCTTACTGTCTAGCAGCCTCATCTGGCTTGTTCCCGTGGCAGAGAAGGGTCTAGAGACAGTGGAAGCACACTTCTTGAGGTCAAGGTTGGCATGTGCATGGTGTCACTTCTGCTGCAGTCCATCGGCTAGCATGAATCACAAAGCCAGCCCTTGGTCAAGGGATAGAGCGGCACATTCTACTCTTGAAGTAGGAGGTGAAAAGTTATTTCACAAGGGGTACAGTACAGGCAGGAGTGGAGTTTTGTAGTCAATCTACTGTGCATCTTCTGTGTATGATCTCGTTTAGTTCCCAAAGTAACCTTAGAGAGAAGCTACTAGTATTATTCTCATTTCACAGGCGAGAAAGCTGTAGTACAAAGAGCTTCAGTATTGGTCTCTGGCCCCACAGCTGGCTAGCACCAGAATTCAGACGGTGACCACACAGTTGTATGCTCTTTCTCTGTGCTCTGCTGGCCCCCTTTTGTAGTGATCAGATTTGGGGTCTGGGGAGGACATCGGGTGAGTGGGAAGAATCTTAAAGAGGACAGCCTGGGGTGGAAGGGAGCTTGCTGTGTGGGCAGTTTGTTGGGGCAGCTTCTCTCAGAGCTCTGTCCCATTCCTGCAAGAGCCATGAAGAACAGCCTCCTCCTCCTCCCTAATGCCCAGCCTCCTCTGCCTCTTGCAGCTTTTCCTCTTTGCCCAGATGAGAAGCGGGTAAAGCTTGGTGGTTAGCAGAGCTAACTTAAATCAGGCATATATTCAGATTCGGCAGAGTGGGGACCGATTCATTGGTTGGCCCCTCACCTCAAAACAGGGCAGTAAGTGGGCTGGTGAGAGGCCTGTGTACATTCATAAACCAGCTGATTGAAAAGCAATATTTCAGATAAATACAAGCCAGCGATCTATCAGTGGTTGTAATAAAACCCAGGCTTCAGGCTGTGATTTTATTTTGAAATAATAAGAATTGCTTGATTCTTTTTACTTGAGTTACCATGGTAATTCCGGCATGGAGCAGTGTTATATTGATTTAGAAAGTGGACAGTAATATTTCTTTTGTGTTATTCTGTTTCTAGGCCCTGATTTCTAATTTCCACTTGGAGATTACTTTTATAAATTTCTTAAGTCCTTCCACTTTTTTTCCCCTCTCACAGTATAATTTTCCTCTCATACGCCGCTATGTTCTGAGCTTATTGGTTTGCTCTTATTTTAAATTAAACTTGCTGGTTTCAAATATTGAAATGACATCTTTGTCTGTGTCTGTACTTTGGTTTAGCAAAATATTACAGTCTGACGCTTTCTGCTTAATAATTTAAGGGAGGCATTCTGTCGGCCCTCACTGGGTGCTGATAACTTACGACTCAGCCCACACAGGCCTTAAACTCCTGACATTTTAATATTGTGTGGTGGGAGCGGCCGCCCCTCCGCTTGGAGTCTCAGTGGAAAGAAATCCATGTGGTACCCCAGAAGGGAGTTTTAATAATTCACCTTTGCTGGTTGGCATGATGACTTGGTAGAGACAGGGGAGGGAGACTCACTTTGCCCAGACAAGTGGGAGCAGCGCTGGGCTGGGCGCCTGTAGCCCACAGCCGGTGCCCTGCTGCCTCCCACCTTTTTCTCCGGGTCTTTCAGAACCTGCATCCCTGGAGACAGATTGAGCCTTCTGAGCATGATTAGGTGGGGGCTGCCTGTGGGTGCCGTAAGAAGGTTTGAACTTGTTTTTCCCATTTGAAAAACCAGTGGCACCACTAGGAAGGGCCTTGAGTCAGATAAATTGGGTTCAGATCCTGCCTCTGCTGCTTAGTAACTCTAGTGAGTAACTTGCAATAGTAATTCTGACAAGCAGGACAGTGAGAATGACGGCAGCCACCCTTTGCATCTGCTGAGACTCCCTCAGGCAACACGTGGCCCATTCTGTGGATAGCGCAATTCCCTAGCCTTCCTTGGGGTTTTGATGAGAACAGGAATGAAAAGGAGCCATTGCTGGGACATCACTGCCGATCCAGGCTGTGGGGCAGAGAGCTGTCTGCAGGGCCCCCACCATGGCCTGAAGACAGGTTCCTCGGTCCTGAGTGTGCAGGCCAGTGTCCCCTATGTGTGTAAGCCAGTGTGACAGTGTATTGTAATGCTGGGTAACAAATTACTTTAGCACTTACCGCAATACACATTATTCTCTCATTTCTGTGGGACAGGACCTGAGGACGGCTCCACTGGGTCCTCTGAGCTTCTCACAGTCTGTAATCAAGGTGTCTGCCTGGGCTGCAGTTCTATCTCTAGATTCATCTAGAGAAGGAGTTGCTTTTGAGCTCCCTCATTTGGCTGCTGTCAGGACACAGTTTCTTATGGGCTGACAGACCGGGGGCTTCAGTTCCTTGCAGGCTGCCCTGGCTTCCCTGTGGCATGGATTTCTCCAACATGGCAGCTTGCTTTCTTCAAGCCCAGCAAGAGAGTGTCTGCTCATGAGGAGGAAGTCACAGTCTTATAACCTAATCGCAGCTGAGACACTTCATCAGTATTTTTGCTGTGTTTCCTTTCTTGGAAGCAAGTTGATGGGTCCAGCCCATATTAGAGGAAACGGGGTGGCTTTTATAAAAGGTATGAATACCAGGAGACAGGGGATTACTTGGGTCTGCTTAGCAACTGACCGGCCATGAGAGGTCAGCCTCTAGAGTATCAATCTCAGGCTCCAGCTGATCAGCAGGGTGGCTGCTCCCAAAGACCACTAAGTTACCAGCTTTACCCCATTCCCAAGAGGGCTGCTTCTTCAGGCCACAGATGTCTCCAAGCCACAGTTTTCAGAGGAATACATTGTGATCAGAGAGGGCAAAACACCTGCCTGGCATACCCCTAGCAAGTTGGCGTGGGACGGAGTTTGGCAGGATGTCTGTGCCTGCCGTGAGCCTTGCAAAGTGGTGATAAAGACACTCCCAAGTCATCACGGCCCTGGTGGTGAGAGATGATGAGAGGATGGCACCCTGTGTGTGTGTGTGTGTGTGTGTGTGTGTGTGTGTGTGTGTGTGTCTCGGTCTTTGGTTCTTTTATTCATAGATGGTAAGTGTGCTATGATTAGCAGCTATCCAGTGGGACCCATTTGCCTAGGGCCTCTCTGTATCTTTGCAGTGACCAGACTCTTGGAGGAGGTGGGGTAGGTCCCTTCTTGAGCCGGCCTTCCTGCAACTGTTGACTAAAGGCCTCCATTCCCCCTGGGGGTTGGCAGGTGGGCGAGGTGAAGACTGCTAACAGGTGAGGTAGCCTGCACAGAGGCAGCTTCTCTGTTCCTTGGGAGCGGGCAGAGCGCCTGTGGGTGGGAGAACTCCTGTAAGCCGTCCAGGGAACGTGGGGCTGGGTGCTGGAGCTCCCACATCCTCAGCATGGACGTGTGTCACTGGGCAGATCCCTTGTCTTCACTGTCTTGACTTCCCCATTTATATTGCCGGAGTGGTTGGCTGCTGTAATACCCAGTGCAGCTGTAGTGGAAAGGGCACCCATGGAAAGTTCTTCCTCTTTCCTTAGTCTCCAGGAAGCAGGAGACTCAGAGTTCCCAGGTGAGAGTGTTTGTGCCCCTTCTCTTCACACTTGAGGAAGTTCCCTTGTCCCTGACATTACCTGGTATAGTCTGAATAGGAGGCAAACGGGTCCCTTGGAGTAGTCCTTAAGCTTTATGGTTAGGGGTGAAGTCATAGACCTGGGCTAACAGCACAGTGGTCACTTTCCTTCTTTTCTGGCCAGGGAAACTGAGGCCCTCAATGTTATGTGATTCCTGCTCAGTTGAGTGTCTCTGAAATACTTTCTGAGTTGAAAAGTCTGGAGCCCAGCAGAGGCTGCTTGTAACCAACCTGGAGCCCAAGGGCTATACCCCACCTCATTAACTATCAGTTGAATGCTGTCTCTTCCAGGCAGCTGTGTTCCCCCAGCCAGAAGCCATTTCCCATGTGTGAGGTCCCTTGTTGGTAGGGGCAGGGCTCTGGGGGACAGTGGGCAGTGGGCAGGGCTCCCTGGGGCACCTAGTTCCAACCTGGCACCTCACCCAAGAGCAGAGTGCAATGTTCTCACCTGCCTTTTTCCCCAAGGATGTTTTTATACAATGCTTTGATTCTCCGAGTGCTTTATCAGATTAGTGCAAAAATGTGCCTTATACATGAGAATAATATCTCATTAGTACTATCAAGAATGCAAAAAAAAGGATTGAGGAAAAATTAAAATTGGTTGACATAATTAGCACAAAGTAAAACTGGCAACAGCTAAGACTGCACCTGGTAAAATATGTTATTGACTAAAAATTGACAGAAGAATCAAATCTTTCTGACAAAATTTAGATCTACAGAAGTTGGCTCTGAAAACATTTTCTGGTAAAAATAATTGGCACAAAAGAAATCTCAAGAGTGGCAAAAGCTCTAATTTGTGAGATCTGATCTCAGCCAAAAACTGATCCTGAACCAAATAGTCACTTAAAATTTTAAAAGTAATTGATCCCAATAAAAATAATCCCAATAAAATAAAAAAGGGGCAGAGGAAGAAATGGCTTCATACTATGGAATAGAAACATGACCTCCACGATAAGGCTTATGAGAACTATTTTCTTGATGCAAAATCTTCAGTGTTGGTCTAATTGTTAAAATGCAAGTGTTGGGGACCAGCCCCTACTAAGAGATGCTTAGCAAATATTTGTTGAATGATGAATAAATGAATGTGTTAACAGGTAAAGGGGCTCAGAGAGAGTTGAAAGGATTCCTTTGTTCTAGAGAGCACAGGTGACACTGCTGGGGTGGTAGTTGGGGCTGGCAAGCCACACAGCACAGAGCTGTGTAGGTCATGGGTAACCATGGGGGTTTGTGCTACGATCAGAGAGACAGTCTTCAGATAGAATCAAGACTTACAGTCAGAACCACATGTTACTCAGAGCATTTGGGCTACTCTATGGAAAATAATTTGGGACAGGTAGAACTAGAAGCAGAGAAAGTATGTGGTTTGTGGGGGGGCTTCCTTTTCAGCTTTATAAGTGCCTACTCCTGACCATCTCTAGCTCTGCCTTTTCCAGCTCCTTCCTGCCTCCCTTCAGTTGCCTCCTGAACTTGCAGTCTGGGGTAATAGAGGAAAGGGTGGGGAGAGGGCAGAATTGGTCAGAGGGAGGTAGTGGGAGCCTCCCTCAAGGGGAGAGAACCCCCAAGATCACTGGCCCAGACCATGGCAGCTTTGGAATCTTTAGAAGTTTTTAAAAAAATTCCCTAAGCTCGTGACTAATGACTGCAGAGGTGGTTTGCTTGGGCTTGGGAGCTAAGGGGACAAGCAGAGTAATTTTGTCATCAAGGCAAACAAGCATAGGTCTGTCAGACCCACATTTATTTTTTAGAATATTTCTATTGATGAATTACTAATCTTAATTCTATGAGTTTTAGTCTATTAAACAATGAGTATTTAACAGGAAAGAAATAACAAAAATAAAATATTGCGTTTTTAATATTTATTGTTTGTAAAAAAGCATCAAGATTTTCAAAATTGACTGCTTTTTGGTGCACTAAGTTGAAAAAGGAACAACACAAATAAATTCTTATATGAATACAATGAAAATACCAATAGCACTTTACAAGAAGAATCCTTCTGCACACATGGCCACAGCACATGCCCTACACATGTATCATTTACACTGACAGCACATGTGTTTTGCTTTCCTGGACTTTTTGTAAGATATACTTGACATCTCAGTGGTCTCGCTGTTTTGTCAGGAGGTTCTTACTATATTATACAGTGTGTAGTTAACAGGAACATAAAGTATCAATAAAAGAAAGTGCTATATTCTTAATATGTGTTGTGCATTTAGAATAAACATCACCATTTTCACATCAGTTGTATACTTGCTTACAGAACCTGAAAGATAACATCAGGAATAAATTCTCCTGTGCATGACAGTGAAGATACCAGCAGAACTCTAGCACAAAAATAAGTTTTGCTTCACCCGTCACACCCAAAGCAGCCTTCCCACAGGACAACTGCATGTTCCGTGCGCGTGTCTCGCTCACACTGACGGCACATGTGCTCAGCTTTCCTTTCCTGTGTGGCAGTCTTGTCACCTTCATCCTCTTCCTGTTTTGTCAGGCACTTCCTACTATATTGTCTGACATGCACTTAGCAGGAAAATAAGATATCAATAAAATAAAATATCAAGTATCACTTACACTGATAGCACATACATTTTGTTTTCCAATACTACCTTGTAGGGCACAGCTGACATCTTTTTCCTTTCTCCGTTGTCATAGTAGGTCTTTGTGATCCTGTGCCTGCCTGTCAGCTCACCAGTGTGCTCTATAATTTTTTTGCACAGTTCCCCAGGCAGAAACATTTTGTTTTTCTGCTGCTGTAAATGAACTCTTATGAGCGCCTGTCCCAGTCCTCTAAGAAAATTTCTCTGTGGTATTTTTCACTTGTTATTTTCTTTGTAAGTGATCAGGTTATTTACACCACACATGTTTAGGACTGAATAAACTATACCCACTGGCCAGTGCTTTGTGTTTCAGATGACATCATAGTGGCCTCATAGTGCATCAACAACATGCCCTCCACCTTTGGCTTTATTGTAGAAAGTTTCTATCTCAGGTTTCCATTTTGTCAAGGTTTTCTATCAATATTTCTATCATGGTGAAATGTTAACATCAGCAATATCAGTTTGTTTTTCTTTGTCATATATGAGGCCATGTTATATCTTTCTGAAATCCAAAGATTATACTGTATACTTCTCTGTTTTGGAATTGCAACATTTCCTTTGGAATTTCTGCTTTGTTCCTATGTACACAGTTCCTGCACTGGTCAACTTGTACTCTGTTAGCAAATGTAACATCAGTTGGAAACAAGTAAACCAATTGTCCAATGTCATATTCTGATTAGTTTGGGAGGTGGGAGCAACAAGTCTGTTCACAGTATCACTCGATTTATTACTATACGCGTAAGGACCTGATGGCTGAATTCCAGCATAAATGTCTAAATTGAAAGTATGATAAGTCTTTGCAACTACAAGGGCATAACTTTTTATGCCATATTTTGACCCATCACTTTTCCATAAGTGTTTTACATTCCTGTGACCAGCATGGGAAATCACTGCTAAGTACTGCAGACCTTTGAATGCTTTAAGTTCAGCTAGTGAGATATCATAATAAATACATTTTTAACGTGGCTACTGGTGCATACAGAATGGTTTACTTGCATTTCAGCCTCTGTATATTTCAGAGCATCTTGTAGCATTTTGCCTATTACAGTTTCCAACACTGACTGGCACTGACTGGTATTCTGTCCAATAGGTTCCATCCCTGCCAAGACCTTCACTCTATTTCCAGATGCAGTTCTAACATTGGATTGTTTCATTTGTTGTGTGACCATTTTGTAACATTTCAAGTAGTCAGATATTTACTGACATAGCTGTTTTCTTTGTTGTCAAGGAGATCTGCATTCCCTGTGTCTGGATCAGTCCATTCTTCTCCATTTCACTGTCACAGGAACCTTGGCTCACATGGCCAATATCGAAGTCATCGTCATCATCATCACGATCCATCTGCCTCACTCTTCTGTTACAAAAGCATGTGTGTCACCATAATGGATCATTGTTATCATCTGATGAGTCACCTTTGACCTCCTCCAAAACTTGCAAATCTGGTTCTTCATGTGTCATTATACTGACTTGTGCTACTTCTACTGGAAAAATCAAAGCTTTTCTTTTAATAAATCCTGGAGTGGTGTGGGTCTATCGGACCCTCTGTAAATGCTCAGGTGAATATATGCAAAACCAGTTAGCCAGAGCATAAGGTGGGTACAAATCCAATTTTACCATTCTTGGGTGTGTGCATACCGCTTGCCACTCATCATACCAAGAAGGTAAACACATAGATTGCTTCCTGTGTCTCTCAGGGAAAGGTGCTGAGATGCGCAGTTGGCTTCTGTTATGCTAAAATACAAATTTACAGTAGAAGAGCAAGGAATGGGGCCGATGGACCCAGTCTTATATATAACCAGTGTGGATTTTGATTCCAGTCCTACTCTGCTGTCTCCTGACTGTGAGATCTCAGACAAATGTTCTGAGATCTTTATCCGACAATAGAGTGAAGGTCTTGGCAGGGATGAAACCTTTTGGACAGAATACCAGTCAGTGCCAGTCAATGTTGGAAAATGTAATAGGCAGAATGCTACAAGATCCTCTAAAATACGCAAAGGCTGAAATGCAAGTAAACCTTTCTGTATGCACCAGTAGCCACATTAAAAATGTATTTATTATGATACCTCACTAGCTGAACTTAAAGCATTCAAAGGTCTGCAGTACTTAGCAGTGATTTCCCATGCTGGTCACAGGAATGTAAAACACTTATGGAAAAGTGATGGGTCAACAACTGCTGTGTGACCCTGGGAAAACCACTGAACTGCTCTGGGTCTTAGGTTCCTCACACACAAATTAAAGCCCAGAACCTCCACCCTGTCCTCTTCTCAGGAAAATGGAGACTGTCATTGTCTTGGTGGGTGGTGCTGGGTGGTGCTCATTTGAGGGACTGTTGGTGAGAACACAATGGCTCCACAAAGTGAAGAGCCCTGTGACACCTATCCCTGCAGCTTGTTATCCCTCAGAAGTTTGCTCTCTTATGGAGACATTAGGGAGTAGTAGCCCTAAAGGGCAGCTTCCCGTGACCATGTCATTGTGAGTCCATGGAGACCCATTGAAC
Source organism: Dinomys branickii (assembly GCA_004027595.1). NCBI lineage: Eukaryota > Metazoa > Chordata > Mammalia > Rodentia > Dinomyidae > Dinomys > Dinomys branickii. Next base: position 64,895 of record PVLD010001406.1, on the reverse strand, counting down.
CAGCCTCCTGTCTAAGACATGGGCATGTCAGGCTGGTCTGTGTCTGCTCAGATGAGGTTGCATGGCCACTGCCACTCTCAGCCTAACCCCAGTCATTCCCCTGGTACCAGGCAGGTGGATATACGCTCTGCCACGGTATGCAGCTGCTTCTCCTGCCAGACAGGGTCCTTCATCTTTTTTTAGTCACCCTCTTAGACTAGCCATAAAAGGACAGCATCTCTTGCTTGGGCACAGTGCTCTCTCCATCCGAAGGCACCCTGGTTACCTTCCTTCCTGGCCTCATGCTCCAGATAGGAGCTGGCACATCTTTCCCTGAGCTAGGCTCGCAGGCCCTGAGAAAGGGCAGCATTCCACCCCTAGCCTCCATTCTGCCCCATTCACCCCATTATGTCTGTCCGTTTGTGTCCTTGGGGTGCCCAGTGTAAGAGAGGCTCAAGGTCCTGAAAGAGGATCCGCTCCCTGAGGGAGGGCACTTTGTAGAGGGGGGATCGGCTCTGACTGATGCAGAAATTTCAACAGAGAACTGAGAAGAGAAAACAGAGATACAGTGGTGAAAGGAAATGGGTCAGAGAACAAATGGGTCCTGTAGGGTCTGAGTTTCCTGGGGTGCCGGGGCCGGGAAGATGGCTGGAGTCAGGTTTCTGGGTGGGGAGGGGAAACTGAGGAAGGAGGAAGGGGGGCTGTGGAGCGCTTTCTTCCCCGCAGAGCAGCAGGCAAGAGCTAGGGTTTCTCCTGTTCTCAAGGGAATATTTAATCATTGCTTGTTTTGTTACATAACAGCTTTATTGAGATATAATTTGCATATCACAAAATTAACTTTTTAAAAACATAAAATCTAGTAGCTTTTAATACATTCTCAGAGTTGTACAATCACCATCATTTTCTAATTTGAGAACATTTTCATCACTTCCGAAAGAAACCCTGTACCCATTAGCAGTCACTCCCAGTCCTCCCTCCCTGGAAACCACTAATCTACTTTCTGTCTCTATGGATTTGTCTATTCTGGGCATTTCATATAAATGGAATCACACAATATGTGATTCTGTATCTGACATCTTTCCTAGCATAATGTTTGCAAGGTTCATCCGTGTTGTAGCATATGTCACTACTTCATTCTTTTTTATGGTCAAATAATACTCCATTACATGTGTATACCATATTCTGTTTATCTGTTTGTCAGTTGATGGGTGTTTTGGTTACTTCCAGTTTTTCATTATTATGAATGATGTTGCCAGAAAATTCATTTGTAAGTTTTTGTGTAAACCTACGTTTTCCTTTCCCTTAGATGTATACTTAGGAGTAGAATTACTAGATCAGGTGAAAACTCTTAGTTTAGGGATATTTGATTTTAAATTCAAAGGAAGAGTGCCAGAGTGTTTGGGAGAGGCTGTCTGAGATTCTGGAAGAGAAATGACTCATAGCTTAGAGTTTGCTAAGTTCCTTGAGTTCCATGGAACCTTGGGTAAGTTTGTTCCCTTGTTGGCTTCAGTCTTCCAATCTATGAAGTGGGGTTGGTACTGCTTACCTCAAGGACTTTTTTAAAGTTAACTACTTCTGTATTGTGTTAGGGTTGCAAAGTGCTCTGCTGACATTAGCTGCTTTCAGTTTTTCACCCTGTGGGTTGTGCATTATTGCTCTAGTTATCCTGACGGAGAAGTTGAGGCTCAGAGGCTAAAGGACTTGACCAAGTTCACTTTGTTGATCAATGTCAGAGCCTGAACTTGAACAAAGACATGTGAGAATCCAAGCCCAAAGCTGAACCTGTCTCAGATGCGTCTGAGGGCAAGACAAGCCCTTGCCTAAGCAGCCACTATGTTCTCTGCCGCATCCTGGGCATGGGAATTCAGGGTCCAGGCACAGCTACGTGAAGGCCCCAAGGCCAAACATGCTGTCAAAGCAGAAACAAGGTCATCACAAAAGGCTGCTTTTTTACCTGTGGGACTTCAACCAAGTAGTTCTACCTTTTTGAGTCTCAATTTCCCCATCCATAAAACTGAAGCACTAATTACATCACACAGCCCTGGAAAGTCTTCGGTGAGATATTGATAAAAAGTGCCAGGCACAGAGAAGGCAGCAGGTAGAAGGTTCCAGAATGTACAAGGCGGGGCGAGGAGGTCATGGGCATGGCAACCATCAGGGCTTGGCTTCTGCTGCTCAGAGCAAGCTTGAAGGCGGACTCTCACTCCAAGTGGCAGGAAGGGGAACAGAAGGTGAAGGTTCCCCAGACTGGCCCAGTGTTTTCTAGCCTGGGGCTGCTCAGACCAGGAGGGGCTGGCAGATCCCCAGGGATCTCTGTCCAGAGGAGAGTTGTGGACAGCCTCTGTTGTTACCCAGAATGCTCACCCCTGCCCACCTGCAGCTGAGAGAGAGGGGGGCTTGCATGACTGCCTCTGTTAGCCCGAGTGGCAATAAAACACTTTAAATTTATTGTGACATTTGGATTTAATTAAAAAGTACACACTTAGGGAAGTAGAACATAATGGGGAGAGAGGCAGGGTGGCTTTGCCCCTCCTTTCTTCCCCAAACTAATTAGCGTTGTATTTTAAATTGTTTATGTGCCACTAATCATCGTAATAAATCATTTATACTGAAAAAGACACACTTGGCTGTGCCTGCCGCGCAGGTTCCGCTCGCCGGGCTCTATCGTGAACAAATTGATCTGGAAGTGAATTTATTAACCACTGGGGAAGAAATCATTAGTGCTTTCTCTAAACATTCCCCAGGTACGCTTTATTGCCGCAGTTTATGCTGTAACTAAAGGGAGCATTACCAGGCCCATGTTGTAATTTCCATGCAAAGTCTGCAGCCCACTCCCAAGGAAGAGAGAGGGTGGGGCTAGGAATCGCAGCCTCCTCTCCACTATGTGGCCCAGGGTCCCCCAGCCTCCTTTCCCAAAGGGGCTCCCTGCAAAGCCTCTGCAGGACCAAGGCCTTGGTGCTCCGTCCTGATGTCTGTACTGCAGAACGCCTCACAGGCCTTTGTAATTCTGTCTCAGGAGTTGGTCTAAAGGTGAGCAGTGGCCTGAGGTATGGCGAACTGGGGGATGGGGATGCTGTGGGATCCCTGGGGTTAGAGAAGCTTGTGCTAGGCCAGCTTCCCTCCCCAGAGACTGATAAGACATCAACTGTGAGTTTGTTGTTGGCTGTGAAGAACAGTGTAGCTTCACGGGGACCCAGGCAGGGGCAGGAGTGCCCCCTGGGGCCACCTGGAGCATCCCCTGTTGGCCAAAGCCTCCAGAGCCTTCCTCTGCAGGTCTTCTTCAGAGGTTGGCCAGATTACTCTGTTCTCCTCAGGTTCCCTGTGAGACCCACTGCCTCGTGCATCCCTGTGATCTCAAAGGGCAGGGTCCAGACCAGTACTGAGTACCCCAGACGTAGCCTGAAAGGTGACAGACAAAGTGATCGTCAGCTCCTGGCTGCAGGCACCACACAGTGGGTAACTCAGCCTGCAGCCACTCCACCAGCCAGGCTGCCTCACTGACCCACACAGAGGCCTCAGTTTCACTTCCCAGGGCCACATCCCAGGATGCTCACAGCAGGATGCTGGCCAGCTTTCAGAAAGAGAAATTCACTTGTAAAGAGGGATCCTCTCCCTAGGAGTCCAAGGCTCATCTAGGGTACAAATCCCTAACTATCTGATTCCAAAAACCTCATTCTAAACAGTGTCAGCCACTGGATTCCCTGGAACCTAGCCACACAGGCCTCATTTTCAGCTCCTCTCCTCCGGGTCTGCAAAGAGGCTACAGAAGTTCCCAGGACCGCAGAAGAAACCTCCAGGCTATGTAGTGCTGTCCCAGCAGGAGCCCAAGAACTTCGTATCCCTGCTGTCCTGGGTTCAGAGTACAGGGTCTCCCCAACCCTCTCTTCCCTCACCCAGCCCAGTGGCTAGCAGATGGGCTCTGGGTACTTTGAGAAGGAAGCAGGACCCAGCAGCTGGCCAGGCCGAGCCTGCCTGAGGGTCCCCTCTTTGCCCCTGGAGAACACATTTAAAAGTTTGAATTCAAAATTGATTTTGAAGGGCTCTAATCTCCGATCCCCTGGTGCTCACGGTGTGTCTGCAGCTCCTGCCAGACTCTCGTTTTCTGGTTCATCGCGTTGGTACTCACGGCCCTGATGCTGTGAAATTGAGACTCGTCTGAGAGTCTGTATCCTCCTCCTCTTCTGTGGAGATTGCAGGCCCCTTGGGAGTCCTGTTTCATTAGATGGGTGACGTGGGCCTTGCAGGTGCCCAGGGAGAAGCTGAGTTGCTGTCTGGGGAACACAGCTTCCAGACGCTTCCCTGCTGGTTCCCACAGCTGTGCAGTTCCAGGAAGCATCCTGCTCAGGAATCTCAGAGGTGGCTCCAGAGGCCCAGGATGGCATGGAGGCTGAGAGTTTCAGACAGGGAAAGGCCTGGGCCTGGAGTTTTTCCCTAGCAAACTCCACGGGCTGTTTCCTTTCTCCGGCCCCCAGAGGCTCAGACTAGCTGGGAGGGAAGAGTGGTGGTCTTTATAAGCTCCCAGGACCTTGAGGCAGGAGTGAGGAAGGCTACCTCTGTGCTGGAGCAGATTGGGGCCCAGGCCGGAGCTGCAGACGAAAAGACTGCGCTGCTGGCTTTACACCTTGCTCTGCCTTGTCACTGCCCGAGAAGGGCTGGAGTATCTATGTGTGAAGGGTTGCCTCATGGGTCTTCAGGCACTGAGGACAGAATTCTGCCGCTCCTTTATTGAAGGGGTAAAGGAAAGGTTTGTATTTGTATGAGCACTGCCATTTCTCAGCTGGAGCTCTGGCATACATCTGTTAAAAATCTCAGCTGTGGCAGGTAGGACCTGGGCGCTGCTGTAGTGGCATCTGTATTTTTTGGGGGGCAGGACTGCATAGCCACAGGTGCCATGGGGTGTCTGGCACGCAAGCAGTGCCAAGCCTGATGAAGGCCCCATCTCTAGGGAGCCCGCCTGTCTGAATCAGCCCGCTCTGGGCAGCAGACTCTTGCCAAGAATATCTGGATGGAATCCACTTGTTCTCTACATTCATGAATTGAACCGATGTCTAAAATGTAACTGCTATGGGGCTCAACACCGAGCACACAATAGGGGACAAGACAAGGAGGGCCCCCAGCACAGGGCCGTCTGATCCTAGGAGAGAAGCCAATCCTTTTCCCAGTAAACTCACTAACGAAAAGCAAAATGATTACAAATTATGATGAAAAACTCAGAAGAAAACGATCAGGCAGAGGGGCAGCTCATTTAAGAAAATCAGGAAGGGATGGTCTCTCTGGTGAGGAGACATTTAAGCCAAAGATCAAGAATGACAAGTTGCCCGCTAATGAAAAAGCAGGAAGGCGTTTGCGTGAGCACCGGAAGGAGATCTGGAGTGTAGCAGGAACACAGCCTGGGAAAAGGAGAGGGGAACTAGAGCATATGAGGCAAGATAAAGAGTGGGGGGCTGCTATATTCAGCCCACCAGAATCTGTGGAAGGGCTCCAAGTTGCTCTCATTTGCTTGGAAAGGCCTCTCCCACAGCTGAGTGAATGATTATGGTCACCAGATGCCAGGACCCTGGTGGAGATTATGCTGATATTGTGGTGAAATATGGCAGGGGCTGTGGACATGGGAAGAAGCAGGTGGGGTAGGGAGTAGAAGGGGCGAGGAAGACATCGAGTCCCCACAGGAGCATCTGGGTGGATGGTGGTGTGGGCACCATACGGGGAAGCCATATGTAAGGACACGCGGCCAGGTTTGTGGGAAGATAGCAGGGGTGCTCTTCTGAATCTGTCGATTTCGAGATGCAGCGGAGAATACAGGCATGCTCGGAGGACTGGAAGAGGATGTCTGCTCCTCTCATGGAGAGGGAGAACATGCTGCAGATAACTGTGCAGTTAACATAAACCTCGTTCCCAGCGATGAACTCCAGAGAGCCTGTGTAGCTGCTGAGGCCCAAGGGTTTAAGGTCCTCAAAACTGTTGGAAGCTGCTAGAAGAGATCCCACAGGACCCTGGCCCAGAGTCCCGACCTGCCCTCAGACCTTCCTGTAAGTTCTCAATGGAGTCCTCGCTAGGGTCTGAATGTTTACAGTCTGTCCTTTCATCCATATGTTGTGGCCCAACCTTTGAAGTGATAGGAGAAAATAGGACTCTTGGGAAATGATGAGGTCACGAGCATGGAGCCTTGCGAATGGGATTAGCTTCTTTATCAACGGGGCCCAGAGGGCTCCTTCATACCATCTGCTGGGCAAGTTTATGTCGACAAGACAGCCATCTGTGAACCAAGAAGCAGGCTTCCACCAGAGGCAGAATCTGCCAGCACCCTGATCTTGGAATTCTTGGCCTTTGGGCTATAGAAAATGAGTTTCTGTTGCTTATAAACCACCCTGGCTATAATATTCTGTTACAGAAGCCTGAATGGACCTAGAGGGTCCCTTGAGACTGTTGTCTCCCCCCTGGCTGTGCCCTTCATCTCTGGACACTGCAAGGTCATGGCAGGTGCAGGCTTTAGGTATAGCATCCCTAAGGACACATTTGCCCCGTCAAGACTTGCTGCAGAAATCCCTCCAGCTTCCTTCTCTTGCACAGGAAATGGCCCCTCTGGGGGCTCTGATCTGCTCAGCCTGAACAAGTGCTGTCTCTGATGTTTCCCCCTGCAAGAGGTATTTCAGAGCCACCTCCTTTATAGTAGGGTCCAAATCAGATCCCAGTGAAAGTCTGCTTTCCCCATCTCTTAGGAAAAAGATGACAGGATGCTATTTATGGCCACAGGACTGAGTAGGAAGGACATCGGTGCTTCCTGATGGACAGCAGCATGCATCTGTGGCTGGCTTGGCCATTCCCAGGCTTGCCCACCGTGGACACATTGCATGATTTCCTTGCCCTCAGGGTCATCGTGAGCGTGAATTAGCTGGTGTAATGCTCTTGGCCCATAGCAGCACTCAGTAAGAGGCAGTGTGGTTTATTATCGTCCAGGTGAATGTGACAACAGTGGCTGCAGATGCTGGGGATGCAACTGGGCAGTCTTTTCCCTAGACTGTCCCCCTGTGGTGGGCCACAGAGACCCAGTGGCTGCTGGTACTTCAGAGGTCAGCATCTCTGGACTCACTAGCAATGTCTTACTGCATGCTAGGACCCCCTAGATCCCTCCATCCTTCATTCACACACAAGCCCACTGCTGCGGCCCTGAGCCTGGGAATCCCAGCTCTCCCCACTCACTCTATGACAGCTCGGCCTTTCCCCAGCACATGTGACATTCCAGGCTCCTTTGCCCCTTTCAAGACTGCAGTGCAAACATCCGGACCCTGCTCCTGTTGGCTTCCCGCCCTCTTCCCGACTTTATGCCCTCTTTGTACTGCATTTCTGCCCCATATCCCTTGTTGCCCCCACCCAGAAGCCCTTCCAAAATCCCGTGGCAGCCTCAGCTTGGGAAGAACTAACAGGTGACAGGACCCAGTCAACGGCCCCAGAGTGTAAAGACAGCGCTTGAGGGGCAGCCCTCCCTTCCAGTTCTAGTCCCAGCCTTTCTGGCATCTTTGGGCATCCAGACTGCACAGGAGACCCAAGACCCTGGCCCCTTCCACACACAGGCTCCAGGCTGGCATGGATGAGCTCTGGAGCGCCCTCAGTTCTTAGTACATCTCCCCTTCCTCCCGGTGAGCACAGTTCTCCTATCAGTTCAGTCTTGCCTGCTGTGAACTAATATGACTGGAATTATGTATATATAGTATGAACCACCTGTGTCTGGCATCTTTCATGCTGTCTGATTCATCCAGGTAGTATAGGTTAGTAATTCATTCCTTTTCATTGCTGTATGCTATTCCATAGCATAAATATACCATAATCTGCTGTCTTACTCTTATTGATCTTTATATTATTTTCAGCTTGGAGCTATTATTAAGAAAGGGTCTATGAACATTTTTGTGCATCTGTTTTAGAGGATATACATTCTCTTTCTGGTGGGCATATATTTAGGAATAGACCTGTTCGGCCATAATATAATACTCTGTAAGTTCTCTTGGCTGGTGGCTTTAAGCTGTTATGTCAAACACTGTAACATATGTTTTTGTGTGTTATTTAAATTAATCATCATATAATCCTTTAAAGTAGTCACCGCATTTAGTGGGTGAGTAAACTGAGGCAGAGGTGGGAAGGGATGGAGCCGGACTGCAAGCCCAGCCTGTGTGCCTGCAGGGCCCCTAGTCTTTAAGTACGCACCACCCTATTGCTCCTCTCAGAAGCCCTGGAGGGGCAGAGCCTGAGTCCAGGGCACCAGCCCTTTCTGAGCAAAATTCTCCAAGAACGGGCTTGCAGAAGGGGTGGTAATGAGCGTGTCCTAGGTGTTTTGTGGCCATGCATTTCAACAGTTGTTCTCCTTGCCTTTTGATTCCAAATGAGTAGGAAATGCTGTTAGCTCAGGCCTTGCCTGCCGCGTGGCAGGGCCCTGGGAGAGGAGACCAGTGAGACAAGAAATTGTGGAGATAAAACTGGTGTGAAATGCAGGGCTTCGCACAAGGCTGGGTGTGCCTGTGTGAAATGAAGTTACTTCTGAGAAAACAAGATTTAAAGAGATTCTGCAGAATTAGATTACACTTTCAAATTTCCTTATTAAAGGGGATTGATGCTTGGGAGGGGCCGTTGGCAGGCTCTGCTGGGATCCCACTCTGCAGTGGTCACGGGTCTGGGTACGGGCTGGGGCTGGCAAAGGAGCCTGCAGGTGTGAGGGACCCAGACCAACGAAGTGCGCTGACTCCCACCCCAGCAGCTAGATGGGTGTGAGGACTGTGGGATCAAGCGCTGGGCAATCCAAGGCTTGGTGTGAGTGTGCACAAGTGAACCTAAGGGGCTCACAGTCTTCCATTTCTAGGCCTCCTGTGTGTGGGCTTTGTTCAAGTCAGAGCTTGGTTTTGGATTATGATCTACTTTTTGGGACTGTCATCTTTTAAAAGACAGTCAACATGCTTGTGATATGTTCCAGTGAATATATTTATTTGTGCCTGGATGTATACAGTGGTACCTCGGTACACCAATGCTTTTGTTTGCGAAGAGTTTGGTTTGCAAACAAAAGCGTTTGGCAAAATTTTGTTTTTGTTTGCAAACTCTACTTTGAGTGACAAACGCAACCATGGCTATCTTTTCCAAAATCATGGAAGAAATTCAGTTCGTGAACCGAGGTACCTCTGTATTTACATGAGCAGACAAAACCTACACCTGGGTATGTATGTACTCTCATGCAATTTACTGAACACCTAGCATTTGCCTCCACTGGGCTGAGCACACCGGAATAAAGCTCTTGTGGGGAGAATAAAACCAATACCGCCCCTTGTATGTCTCTTGTATACTGTGTGCTCACATGTACATGGGTATTTCATCCTTTTCACGTGTTTCTTGCAGCTCTGTGGCCCACAACTGCATACTTTCCAGTGTCTCCTAATTCTGTGAAGTCTCCTGCTTGGATCTCTTTGCACCTCAGCATACAGCCTTGCTCTGTAGCAGAGGAGTCAAGTTCTTGGGCCCAGGAGACAGACTGCCAGGGTTCAAGGCCTAGCTCTGTCTCCTAGTAACTGTGACACAAAGCTTGTTGCCCTCCTTGTGCCTCAGTTTTCTTATTGTTACAAGGGGAATAATCAATCATAGGACCTGCTGCACAAGGCAGTTATGAGCGAAGCCCTTCAATGCTGAGCACCGGTAGGTACTCCATGATTACTTCTGGGTTTTGATCAGTATGTTACAGTTCTATAAAGGGACATACTTGCTTTTAGCAAGTATTTATTTATATAATAAAAATAATTTTATGATATAGAGACCTCATGTCTGAAACTAATGTAATCAAAAGTCTCATATTTAGAAAATTTGGGTGAAAAGTGCACAAGAATTCTTATTATTCTGGCAACTCTGCTGGAAGTTTGAAATTATGTCGCTATAAAAAAGTTAAAAAGACAAAAGTGTCCAAACTGGGAGGGCACCTAGGGTAAGCGTCCACTGCCCTACACCCTGGTGCCAGACTGTGGTACGGCCTCGGGGTGATAGCCTTGCCACAATCTAGGTGGAAAGAGACTAGGTGGCCCCCATTTCTCAGATGCAGCTGAGAAAGGGGAAGTGGTCTACTGCAGGCTCCCAGCTGCCCCAGGGTCTGAGCTCCTAGCTTCAGGCCTGCTGTTGATGCTGACCTTTGTGGGAGAGAAGGGATGGGTAGGCAGAGGCATTTCTTCCGGCCCTAGCAGAGAAGAAAGCTGCTCCCCTGGTGTTCTAGGAAGGATGGTGTTCCAGGGTTCTGCTGGGAGCAGGTCCAGCAGAGCCAAGCAGGATACACTGTCATGTGGGAAGGTCCGCAGATGGCTGGTGGCATCCCCAGTACTGACCATAGTGGTCACTAGCAAAGGAAACACAGAGCATGGCCTGGAGTGACCTGGATCTGGGTGCGGTGGGAGATTGGCTTTCGGAGGCGCTCACTGGGTGGGGACAAGGGTGCCCCCAGCAACCCAGGCAACTGTCCAAGCTATAGGCGCCACTGGGCCTGGCAGCCCTTGTGCTGGGCCCCCCGGAAGAATCTTCACGCTGGACTGAGGGACCACCTGGGTTGGGCAGGAGCTGCCGAGGCCTCTGGTCTGGCGTGGTGGATATCGGTGGAGGTCCACGTGAAGAGAGCTTCTCTCCTGGCTGGAGGGGGAGCAAGGGAGGGACAGGGTGACCCTTGACAGTCCCTCCCTATCACCAGGACCATCTGGCTTTGCCCCAGATTACAGAACTGAGGGTCAGTGTCTGGCAGCCGATGAGTCAGCCCAGGAAGCTTCTCCCTGCAGCCTGGCTGCCTCCCTCTCAGCTCGGCCGCCACCCTGCCCTGGCGGAAGTAGAGATTGGAGTTTGGCCAGTCTTACTTGAACACCTCTCCCCTCTCCCCTGAGACTCGGGGGTCACACGGGCTGAGTGAACTGGTTATTTTGCTGGGCTCAGAAGGTGCACCTAAGCACGTGGCTGGGTGCATGTGTCTGCACACATATGCTCTATTGTAAAATATTGGTGTTTTCATGGGTGAGTAGTAATTACTGGGTAATGCTTTAAAACCTTTCTGAAGGAGTGCAAAGCTGTTTTTTTTTTTTTCTGAAGTCAGGAGTACATTAAAAGGATTACCATGTAGATTTGATTTTTAGATAACACTAAAATGGATCCCAAATGGACTTCAGCAGAGGGATGCTATCTCCTTAATGGAAAGTGCATGGCCCGAGGCTGAGCTCCCAGAGCCAGGCAGGGGGAGGGAGGGAGGCAGGAGGAGTGTCTGCAGGGGGCAGGCTGGCAGGCTGGGGACTGAAAGCCTGGCCCCTCTGGGGAGCAGCTTCCTCCACTTGGGAGCAGGAGACTGTGGGTGCCCCCTTAAAGCCCCTTCCCCTTCCCAGAGTTGTTTGTGAGCCTCCTGGCCTGGCTGTGTAGCAGACACTGTACTGCTCCCTAAGGCAGAAAGACACCCTTGTCCTGCTGGACCCCCAGAACTCATCCACCTCCAGTGAGAAGGGACTATTTCGGTTTCCCTAACTGGGCAGCTGAGGAACCTGAGGCCCAGGGAGACCAGGGCATTCACTTTGGACCACCTGGCTAGACGTGGCCAATCCAGAAACCAGTTTGAGTGTAGACTATGGCACGCTCTGGGGTAGGCTTGTCTCAGGATTCCTAGGTAAAGAATTCTTAAGAGTCCCTATTTCCCTGGCCATGGTATTCTATGTCTCAGGGGACATGGGACACTGGCAGAGACTTTGTGAGCGCTTTGTGGAGCCCTGTCTAGCACCCACAGGAGGAGTGGCCAGGCCCTGTGGAAAGCCCAGGTATAGCAGGCCCCACTCTGAATGCACCAGAGAGGGAGAACTCAGGGGAACCAGGGCCAGCTCATGGCATTGCTTCCTATGGCTTCCAAGGGATCCTGTAGGTGCCAGGTCCTGCTAGGGAGGGGTTGCCAGCCAGCTATGAGTGTAGGCCCCTGGCGGGGTTCAGGACCACAGGAAGAAACCCAGTCCTGTTGCCCACTCAGGGGAACTCTGGGGACGCCAGCTGTGGAGGGGCTGTGTCAGGGGCTGGGTCGAGATCCATGCTGTGTTGGCTCCGGAATCCCTCCACAGGCCCTGGGAACGGTAGTACCGCTCTGAGGGTTCCAGGCCTTCCCCACATCCAGCTGTTGTAGCCTCGTCCCTATTTTCCTGCACCTGGTACCTCCCTGTAGGCCAGGCCTTGGCAAGCGCTTTACAGGTCCTGAAGCTCTCAAGGGTCCTGTCCAAAGGCTCCTCAAGAGCTCTGTGCCCTGGCTGGGTCCTGCCAGTGGAGACCCAGGCAGGCCTGAGGACAGCATCCTCCTGAGCCCCATTACACTCCCAGACCAATTAACCTTTAGAGCTGCATTAAGGAAATTAGGCAGCAAACTTCCCAGCGAACAGACCCTGCGGGGACTAGAAGTAGGAGGGAGCCAGCTGACCCTTGTGTGCTACAGCCTTCCGTGAGGCCTCCTGCCTGCCCTGACTGGTCCCTCGCTTCCCAGCTTGCTGCAGGCCTGGCTCCCTCCCTGCAGAGTGGGCTGTTGGATTAGCCCAGGTGCTGCCCCTTCTCCAACAGTCTGAGGAGGCAGTTTTGTCTGAGGAGGAGCACAGAAGGGAAGAAGTCCTGGGGCCAGTTGGATTGGTAGCACACACTAGCCCCTGGGCATCTGGGCCTCATTGTCCCCATCTGTGGACTGAGGGCGTTTGACTGCAAGAATTGAGGGTCCTCTGAGCTGGCGCCTGTGGATTCTGGGACTGAGGCCTGTGGGTGGTCAGTTCACCCCCTCAGCCTCTAGAAAGGCCACATCTGCAGATGGAGGAGGAAAGGGGGAAAGCGGCCCAGGGGCTCAGCCTCTGGGTGTGAAGGGAGGGGCAGAGAGAGGCTGGGAATGGGCGGCTATGGGGCTGGGAGCCAAACTCTAGCCCTGGAGAGAGCAGCGTCCTTTGGAGAGGATGAGGCCTGTAGGAAAGACTCTAGGCCCGGTAGGAATGCTGGGGAGGTAGAGAGAGGCGGGCTTTGTCGCCTGCCCCACCCACCTGTCTTTGATCAGGGAAAGAATCACCCCAGCCACATGCCCTGCTTTCACGAGGGGTTGGTGCTCAGGCAAGTCTCGCAGGCGACCTGCCTGGCCAAGTCACAGGCTGAGTATCTGAACCCCTTGTTCTCCCCTGAAGCTCATGGCTCCTGGTCAGCATTTGCCCCACCCCCTCCTCAGCTGCCCCGCCCTGTGGCTCCGGGGGAAGCGACTGTGTCCCTGTGCATGTCCGTGCCCAAACCACACTGTGTGCTTGTGTGCATGGGGGTATGTGAGTCTAGACACCCCCTGCTGGGAGGCTCTGCCCTTGTGGCGAGCACTGCATTCAGAACCCCAGCCCATCTTCTCTTTCTTTTCCTCCCTTCCATCCCTCCATCCCTCGTCTGTGTGTGTGTGTGTGTGTGTGTGTGTGTGTGTGTGTGTATCCTGGAAGAAAGAACAGCTCCAGAGCCTCTGGGCCTCCTTTCCTGGGCAGGTAGAGGTTGGGCTCTGGCTGAAGCCTTACTGAGAGGAGAGTCTCAAAGTCTGGGCCAGCTGCCTCTCTGGGTGTGCCAGAAGCTCTGGACCCTTCTACTCCCTCCTGTGAGTGTCCTGGGAGCCTCCCAGTTTCTTCCTGACATGAGCACAGTTTGGCACATGTAGACAGAAGAGCTTGGCCTGACTGGCTCGAAATGGTCAAACACATCGACCGCTGCACTGTGAATAAGACTTGAGTTGGCCACAAAGACCTGGAAACTCTAGCAGACCTGTTTGTAGGCCCACTGCTGAGTGCCTGCAGGATGGTGGCCGTGTGAGGAGGGCTTTCGGCCTCCCTGCGTCAGACCACACAGGAACTGCTCGGCAGGGCTGGGCCTGGGCTGTGTGTGCGCCCTGGACCAGAGCAGACGTGCCCTGCTGCTGCCTGGTGCTGCCTGTACCCTCTGGAGTGATCTTTGCAGGGCCAGGGGACAAGCTCTGCCGTGTTGCCCAGAGGGCAGGCTCTAAGGCCAGAAGAGGCCTCCGCTGGGTAGAAAGTTGGCAGTGAGAACTCCTGGGAGCCCCAAGGCTAGGACAGGCAGCAGAGACAAGCAGGAAACTTCCATCCCCAGAAGAGGGGTGTGCCCAGAGGCCCAGAGCCCTGTCAGGCCCTGCGTCCGCCCACCCCTCTGTGCACCTGCAGGTGCGCCGATGCTCTCCGTCCAACCCAAAGGGAAGCAGAAGGGCTGTGCAGGCTGTAACCGCAAGATCAAGGACCGCTACCTGCTGAAGGCGCTGGACAAGTACTGGCACGAGGACTGCCTCAAGTGTGCCTGCTGCGATTGCCGCCTGGGCGAGGTGGGCTCCACCCTCTACACCAAGGCCAACCTCATCCTGTGCCGGCGCGACTACCTGAGGTGGGTCCGCCAGCCTCCCCGGCCCTGGTCTGCTCCCCGATCACCCCCTGCTTCCAGGCCCAGGGGCCTTTGCTGCACTCCAGGCCCAGTGCTCTTCACTGTCCCAACTCCTGCCCTGCATCCCAGAGACACTGGAGGGCAGGGCCTGGTCTTTAGCTCCTTGGACTCAGTGTCCAGAAGGCCCAAGTGGGCATTTCCAGCCATTGGGCACCTGAGATAAGGTTTACAAGGGCACCAGCAGCCTGGCTCCAGCCTTTGCCAGGTGTTTCTGAGCCACCTCTTTCTGGAATCTGGGAGGGGATAACCCAGGAGGCCTACCAGGGGCTGAAGGAGCAGTCAGGGAAGCTCAGACACATCCGGGCCCTTCCTTCCTGATAGTCTCCTACCCACCTTCCTCCCAGTGCTCAGTTCCTCCCTTCCCAGGAGGTGGGTGCTTGGCATTAGCTGTCCTATTTGCTTTGGGAGCCTGGCTGTGTAGCCACAGCCTTGGATAAGAACCATTCATACTGGAGTGAACTTGACTCAGCTGGTAGTCTTTGGCTTCTAACCTTCTGTGGCCTCAGTTTACTCCCCCTGGAAAATGGTAAAAGGAATAGTGCTTCCCTGCCTCACATTCTTCCGAGCTCCAGCTCACCTGCCCCCACAACCTGGATCCTGTCTCCTGGGGCTGCCTTCCCCTGTTAACCCTCCCTTAGGCCATTTATGACATCAGCAAGGCTGGAAGGAGGCTGCAAAGCTGGGGCCTTGGCTGAGACCCAGTGCCTGCATTTGGCTCTGTCGCAAGCTCCTGGATGGTGGCCGCCTTGTGGGGAGGAAGGCCCATCGCATTAATTAACAGGTCAGGGCAAGGGCTTGTGTAGCTCCCTCCGCTCAAATCAGGGCAAGTTGGAAGGGGCAGGGTTAGCAGCAGAAGCTCCCCAACTTCCCGTTGAGCATGAGATTTACCTGTTGGCACTTTTTCTTTTAATTCCTGCCCTTTTCAACAACTTTTAAAAAGTGATGCCATAAAACAGGAGCTGTGGATTAGAGCTTCTGGCCAAGGCTGGAGAGGGAGGTGGGCTTTGAAGAGTGCTCCTGGAGATTCCATCGCTAGAGGGCCTGGAATGAGCCTCCAGGTCTGGACGTGTTGGGCATCCCCAGAGCAGCTGAATCTACTAGGCCAGGGAGAGGTGGCAGCCCATCTGATGGCCCCCAGATCCCCAGAGTGGGATAGGATTGTCAGGAGAGCAGAAGTACCTGTGACATGCTAGGCCCTGACAGCTATTGGGGGCTAAAGGTTTTTTCCTGCACTCTGGTAGAGGTGAGGAATGACTTTGGGGGCCAGAAAGGGCAGTGGACCAGAGTAGGGCTGTGGCGTCCTTGGTCTTCCAGAGCTTACCCCACTGCAGCAATGGTTCACTGGGCTCAGGGCAGGAAAGGCCCCTGTTGGCAGGCAGAGGCTGTGGCCCAGCCTTTGTCTTCTTTTATTTGAGCCACCAGGCAGCTCAGGCTGATGAAAAATGAGGCCAGGCTCCTCTGCAGGTGCCTGAGGTTGAGGTGGATGGATTGGGGAGTAGAGGGGCCTCCCACGCACCGCTTGGCCCCCTTGCCTCGCTCAGGGCTTACAGCAAAGAAGCAAGAAGGAGCACGGGGTTCAGACCACTGGGGCCCCTCACCAGAACTGGCCTGCATGGGGAGGAACTGGACTTCTGGTCCTAGAGCTCTGCAGCCAGCAGCTGAGAGGAGAGAGACCTGCCTCAGAGGCCACTGTGCCAGATGTCCGTGGGTCTTCCTCTGGGCGTCAGTTCTGTTTGAGGAACATCTTTGGACGGAATCATCTGGTCCAGTGTCCTCATGTTACATAAGGGGAAACTGAGGTGCAGAGAAAGAAAAAGAACTTAAGCAGTGGTATGAGTTCATAGCAGAAAAAATGCTTTAATAAAGCGCTAATTTTACAGATAGGGAGGCTGTCCCACGTAGTGGTGTGGAGCACCCCCACCCCCACCTGAGGAGCCAGGCCCAAGTTGATTACCTCTCCATGACTCACTCCTGTCATCTGGAAAATGGGGGCTCAGATAGCTATCCACCCCAGAGTTGTTGTTGCGGTCAAATAAGGTCATCTTTGTAAATTCCTAGAGTAGTGCCTGACAGATGAGGGGACCCTCCCCTTCTCCCCAGCTGTTGGCCAAATGGGCCGTGGTACAGAGTTTGCAACAGCTTCGTAACTACTGCCACGAGAGGTGTGTTTGGGTCTTTATTTGACAGCTGAGATAAAGGAGACTCAGGAAAACTCTGTGACTTGCCTGAGGACACACAGCCCATGATGCGCACACTGCCCCTAAATCGTAGGCTTGTGTGAGTCTGAAGCCTTTGCTCAGAGACCAGCCTGGTGTTCACCTGCAGCCCCCGGGGTACTTGAGGGACCCCAGCGGGAACCTGGGAAGGGTCTTGGGGTGGCCAGTGTCAACCAGCGCCTGACCCCCTGCACAGCCTTCCTGGTGGGGCAGAGTGCAAATTTTCCCAAAGCCCTTATCTCTTGGTAGGCTCTAGGTAACACCTCTACTCCCTTCGCCCCCTTGCCCAGGTCTACCTGCCATGCCCACAGGGCTGGGGAATGGGCAGGGCCCTGCGTGGAGGTAGCCACCTTAGCTCCCAGTTCTGTGGCAGGCCCCTGAGTCCTCTGCGCCCTTCCCTCACAGGCTCTTTGGCACCACAGGAAACTGTGCTGCCTGCAGCAAGCTGATCCCAGCCTTTGAGATGGTGATGCGGGCCCGGGACAACGTGTATCACCTTGACTGCTTTGCCTGCCAGCTGTGTAACCAGAGGTGAGGCTGCTCCATGGCTGACCTGGCACACCCTGAGACCTGAGCCCAAGCCTGAGCCTGGGCGGTCTGGGGGTGCTGCGGTGGCATGCGTGTAAGTGTGGTTGCTCTGTGTGTGTGTGGCTGTGTGCCTGTTGTGAGCATGCCTATGTGTCTGTGTTTCATGTGGGCCTACACATTATAGTCCACTATATGTACCCCAATCCTGGCTGCACACATTTGTTTGGGACATTTCTGTTGAACGCAGTAATGGGGAATGCATGAGTTTCCTGTGTCTGACTGGTGTGAGTATACACATGCATGTATATGTTTTTAAATGTCCTTGGACAGGTGGGTGCACGTACATGGATTTAATATTTACATGTATGCATCTGTAAATGTCCATGTGCAAATACATGCCTATACTGTGTGTACCTGTTGAGGTGAGTATGCGTGTGTACACGTGTTAAAAATGCACGAGAAGGTCAGGTATGCATGCCTTTTGTCCTGTGTGTAATTGTGTGCATGTGTGTACAAAATAGTGAGAAAGGGCTCTCGGACATGCAAGGTGAAACCCTTCCACTAACTCCTGACCTCATTCTGGTTTGGACCCAGCCTCTTTTGTGATCGTTTGGGCCCTACTCATTGCCCTAGCCCTATGGAAGGTTATGGGGACCGAAGGAGCCAGAACCCTTCACCTCTGGCTAGGGCCTAACACCATGAAGAAGGCCTTCTTTATGGCTTTGGGCCAGGTAGGAACTCATACAAGTGTTCCCAGAGGGTGTGGTCCAAGCTGGTCTGGCTGGGGACTTCGGCCAGATCCCCGCTAGGAGAGCTTGGTGAAGTTACAGAGCCACCTGGTGGCAAAACTGGGTTCTGCTGCCACTGGGCCAGTGACCCTGGGGCTTAACCGAGGCCTCACCCTGAGGACTGAGAAGGACTGGAATGCCCCAGTACTTGGGGAGGACTAGGCAGCCAAAGCATGATCTTTCTTCTAGCAGAAGAAGCAGTGGAGCAGGTTACCCCGTGGAAGAATGTCCCAAGTGATACACAGTTTCTGTTCAGAGGAAGCGCGCCCTTTACTGGCCATCTTCTTAAATTGGGGAAGGGAACAGGGGGATGGAAAAAAATCACCCATTTATTCCTCCCTCCTCTCCCATCTCTCTATTTCTTTGTTTCTGTTTATTTCTCTAGGGCTGGGAAAAGCTGTTCCTCTACCTCTCTACCAAACCTCTCTCACCAGCCCTTCCCCCACCTCCACAGCAGATCTGCGGGTGGGAGGCCTGTGGCCCAGGGTAACTGACCGGGCCTACTGTGGGACCCTTGTGATCCCTTCTGGGAAGTTCAAGGTGCAAATTCCCCAGCACAGCATCTCCTGGATGCCCCACCTACTGGTCAGGCTGGGTCCCACTACCCACCAGGACCCCTCCTGTAGCTTCTCTTTCCTGCTTGGATTTTCCAGATTTTGTGTGGGGGACAAATTCTTCCTGAAGAACAACATGATCTTGTGTCAGATGGACTATGAGGAGGGGCAGCTCAACGGCACCTTTGAATCCCAGGTTCAGTAACACCCGGCGCCCGGCCTCCAGGCCCATCCAGCCTTCTGCCCGCCTGCCCGCCCTCCTGGCAGGCCAGCCAGCCACCTGCCGCCATGGGCTGGCCAGCTGCTGTCCTGCTGAATCGGAACTTCTCCATCCTGGATGGGAGGGTGGCCCTTCCTCTACCACCACCGCCCCCTGTGTGTGACCCCTCCTGGGGCCGGGCTGGGCCTGTACAGTCTGTCTTCTGTATATAAATGGGAACATTTATTTTATGAGAAATGTAATGCAATTTTATTACTGGCGTGGATTAAACTTATGAATGTTTCCGCGGATATTACTCTGTGTGTTCACATGACTGACATGGACCTGGGGGGTCCCCTCTCCTCTGGCCCTCAGGGGCACAGAGCTGGTGTGGTCCTTCAGCTGGTGTGATGTACCGTTGCTGAGCAGGACAGCACTGGGTTGGCTTTTGGGAGAAGCTGGAAGGAAACAACACAATCCCCCATCCCCAGCTGCCAATGGGGTGTTAAACCTTCTGAGAGAGCATACCCCTAGCCCTGAGCAGGCCCCTGAAAGAGGAGCAGGTTGAAGCCCTGTGTTCCTTTGACCCACCTCCTCACTGGGGCCTCATATCTCCTGGCCAGATGGGGACCCAGTTCTACTCCAAGACACGACCCAAATCCTGAGCCCCATGTCATGGAAATGTACTGTTGAGACGCCTCTTCCCTTTCAGGGTGACAGTGTGTGCTTTCTCAGGACAGATCTGGGGTGAGCAAGAACAAATCTTTTCCTGTAACTTAGTCCATGCAGGCTGGAGACAGTCAGTCAGCAAGTCTCTGTCTAATCTATGTAGCAACGCTGTGCTGTAAGCCAGGCCGACCCATAGCGAATCAGACACAAAAGTTGAATGATAGATGAGACACAGTGCCTGCCCTTGAGCAGCTTGCTGTGAGCCTGGAAGGTAGAGGCCAGCAAGGGAGAAAGCCAGAGAAAAACAAAACCCTACTATGGTGAGAACAGTGCTGTGTGAAGACCTGGGTCAGGCCAGTTGCCCCCAGAAGACACAGGCCACTTGCAACGACTCTGGAGAATTGGAGACAGACAAGCCAGTGGACACATGATCAGATGGACACAGGTGCCAGCAAGCAGAAGAGAGAGACAGGCAAGCCAGCAGGCATTCAGCCCAGGCCTGAAGACAGCCAGACCAGCAGCAGACAGGTAGATACAGTGGCACTTTCCACTGATCTGGCTCAGCTAGGTTCACGCTGGGCAGCAGGGATTCTACCACAGTGCCAAGCACAGAGGTAGTATATCACTGAGCAGTATTAAAAAGAAAGGACCCCAAGCTTAAACAGAGAGGAGGCTTGGTTAGATAGCTTCTTTGGCCATGAGGCCACTTGCTCCTCTAACCCAGGGGCTATGTTCACCCTATCCACAGCCCAAAGCCCAAAGCCCACATCCTAGGGTTGATGGACCTGGAATACTGCTTCAAATTCTCTGTGCTCCTGGGCAGGGAACTGGCTGGGCCGACCATCACATCATCCTGCCCCAGGCCACGCCCTCCACTGTGAGGAGGGAGGCTAGCAGGGCTCTCTGCTGTGCTGGGAGGAGGCTACCTCTCCAAGCTACGGTTTTCTGGCCAGGGGCTCAGTCCATGAGACAGAATGGCGAAGGCATAGGATCTGGGGTAGGATTCTCAACTTTGTATAGTGGAGCGGCACCCATGTATGAGAGACCAGTCAGTTTGGCTCAAATGGGTGTTTGTGTGCGACGTGGATTTCATATAGCTGTGGAACCGGGGAGCTGTCCCTGTGCAACAATAGAAGGATATGAATGAGTTTGGGTGCATAGAGACAGGGGTAGCTGGAGTCTGTAATGAGGAAATTTTCTTGACTGGAAAAAACAAATCCTTTCCCCAAATTGTAACAGAGCCTCCAGTGCCAGATTCTCCCTGGGCCCTTAGTTCTAGGATGGCTGTGCCCATGCCAAGGGCCCCAACTCCTAACTTCAGAGTTTGCTGCAGATAAAGTTGTAAGAAAGTTAATTACATGGTTATGGAGAGATAACAGAGCCACTCCAATGCAGTTTCTGGGCAATTACAATTGTTTCCAGCAGAGGTACCATATTGCAGCCATGAAATAACATGTCATTGTGCAGTAATTATGTAATTAACTTGTCTCACCACTCTAGGTTGCGCAATTAATTCACTCACAATGAGATAGACTCAGAACCAGGCAAGCAGGGTTTGAAAGCTCCCAGGAGCCGAGCTGGCCTTCTAGGAAGACCCCAGACTCACCCTGCCCACTGTAGACCTCGCTCCCTAGGGAGCTTCCCCAGCTCAGCATGACAGGAAACGTGCCAAGATCAGAGCATGGACCCCATTATTCCTGTCTCACCACTTTTATCCAAGAAATGGGGTTGATCTGCTTCCCAGGTCAGCCACAAGGCTCAGGTTGATACTGTCCACCCTGGATATCATGAGGTTCTGCAGAGGAAACCCCTCTCCAGAGGGTCCTGTATCAGTCCATGCTTTGAAGAAGAGGCCACATGGATCTTGCTTCAACAGGTGTGAAACCTTAGGAGGGTGAGAACGTGGGTGGCAGCAGAGACCAAGCTCTCTCTAGAAGGGCAGTCAAGGCAGGGCTGGAATGACTGCTGGGGCCTGGGGATTATGCACCTGGAGAGGACTCACTCACAACGCGGTACAGTAAAGGCCTGATCTTCCTCCTCAGCCACTGCTAGAAGAAACTTGGTTGAGGGCTGGGCATTAGTTGCCTTGGCCTGGTTTTCCCTGGGTCTGCAGCTCACCACAGATGACTGGGGACAGGAGGACAGAGACAGATAAGTTGGATGTGAAAAGCTATTTACTCAGCTGCACACAAATCTTCTCTTCCCACAACCGGTCCATGTGGCCCCATCTCCCAACCTATCTTCCTTGGTGGCATGGCAACAGGGACACCATAACAGGGTGTCTGGGCCTCACTGACTATGGCACCTGCTTGCGTCCCCAGTCCTTGGTCTAAAGCTGGATCACACAGTCTATGTTCAGAAAAAGTTTGATTCCAATCTTAATGGTGGTGTGGGACCCATCAAGAAATATTACAGGGGTCCTGTCTCCTCCAGGTCTTGGTTCCAGGAACCTTGCCCACATCCTGAGACCCACCATAGCTGCAGGCAGAATCTACATGATATTCCTGCCAGGGATCTCATCTCTACAAAGAGACAGTTACTTTCTCCTTTATTACTGTCAGAGTCCGTTCAAGGTAAGTATGGCACTGAGTGACCCCTGGTGCCCCCTGTCTGTGAGGGCGGGCTCAAGTGAGATGCTCTACAACTGCAACTGTCACCCTTGGAGGAAATGCCGGTGAGAGAATGCCGTTCGTCTATGAGTCGATATTCAGCAACCCGCTACCTCTAAAACTAGAATTACCTGAAAATGAATGTGTAAAGATGAGCTGATAGGGAGATGGGTTGGTTTAGAAAAATACTTGGTCAAGCCTGCTTTATCAAGAGAAAAAAATCAGACCAAGCATCTGTGTGTGTCTGTACGTGTGTGTGTGTGTGTGTGTGTGTGTGTGTGTGTGTGTGTGTGTGCTTCCTAAGCAAACTTACCAGGGAAACACTTTTATATGGCTTTATCCCCAAAAGGATGGGAACTTACTGTCCCTGGAAAATAAGCTCAATAGTGTCCCAGATCTTTTCAGACTCATGGTACCATCAAAGTAGATTACTCTGGAATTGGTTCCCTTTGGTGCCACTTCTGTCACCCAGTAACAACCATCCTTCCAGTGAGTCTGCCCCCAACTTAGCAGCATCTCCCTACTCCTGCCACCTTGTTGCTCTCCCCTCAAACCCAGGGCCCTATCGCTGGGCCTGCTCTGTGAGCAGAGTGGGGGACCTTGTTAACACATACTATAGAAATGATCCCTGAAAGTATAGCCTAAGGGGGGGCCTTGTTGAGGGCCTGGGGTTTCCTACAGTTTGGACTCTCCCAAATAGTTTTATTCTGGCACCAACCTTCTCCTTCGCAAGAGCTGATGGAAACCCTCTGTGCTTCTGGGGCTCCCCCAAACACAGGCTTCTTTCTCTCTCTGACCATAGGCTGCACACCTGCCCAAAGTTCCTAGTGCTTGCTGCTCAGACCCTGATCTCAGATTTCATGTACTCCCAGGCCAAACAGCCAGGTCCCCAGACTGTTTTACTAACCCTGGGCTTTGCAGCATAGTTGGCCTTTTCAGGGGAAGTCCCGCCCTTTAGGGGTTCAAGTGCCCTTTGGCTGCCTGTGGCACTTGGGTTGGGGTTAGCACTTCCTTGGTTCCCAAGCCTTCTCTGGGATACAACCAGATTACAGAGATCTGCTTGTCCAGAAGACCCAGCCTGATAGTCATGGAGTCTTATCACTGGGCCTGCTCTGTGAGCAGAGTGGGGGGCCTTGTTGAGGGCCTGGGGTTTCCTATAGTTTTTACAAGTTCAACTTTGTCTCCCTGAATCTGAGGATCTGGTTCTGGGGCAGTCCCGTGCCACACCTCTTGTTCTAGTGGGTCTCCCTGTTGTACTTGAGAAATAACAAGGATCTCCTAGTAGTAGGTCAAAGACTTCTCGGATTTCTCTCAGGCTTCCTGCCCATCAGCCAGCACAGATACTGGGTGGCATCAGACCCAAAACATAGAGATGGGAAGAAGAGCAGAGGTAGAGATGAGAGGGTATGGGGTGGGGAGAAAAACAGGGAGGAAGACGGGGGGGGGCAGTGAAGGAGGGGGAGAGAGAGAGGCAGCTGGAGGACTGAAGGGCTGCAGAGAGGCGAGGAGTGAGGATGGACACGGAAGAAAGGACTGTGGTGTAGCGATTAGGTGCGTGGGCCTAGGAGCCAGATTACGTGGGTTCAGATACAGCTGCCCCACCTCAGCTGTGAGTCTGGGACAGGTTGCTTGGCTTTCACAGAGGAGGACCCCTGTCTTTAAAGAGGGAGGGTGTTGACAGTGCCTACTTCATGGCTGCCCTGAGCAGTAGAAGACGGTCACGTGGACAATGCCTTCGGTCACAGCTGACCCCTGGTGAGCCCCAGACACTGCTGGGATGGTTCATGTTACACAAGCACCCCAGGGGCCGGGTCTGATGCCTGGGCCCACTTCCAGGGCAGTTCCTGAGCCCTCTTGGAGGAGGCCTGGCTTGGCAGCAGCATCAACTTCACTACCACAGCTGTTCTGGCACCTGAGTACTCTCTGGAGGGGCACTGCAACCCAGACCAGTGGGAAAAATGCAACCCAAGCATGCAAAAGTTGACTTTCATACATAAAAAAAGTCCTGGACCATTTAAGACTCTCTGCATCTCTATCTCCATTTCACAGTTGAAAAAACTGAGGCTCAAAGAGTTGTTCTAATAGGTAATAGAATCTGAATTTGAACTTAGGCCCATCTGACTTCAAATTCCACACAGGTAACTCCCATGGGTAACTGCAGGGCCTAACTGACCATGTCAGTGGGTCTAGCCTGCCTTGGTGGCAAGTGCTGGGTGCTGCATGGGAGAAATGATGTAGGCAGCTTGTGCAGTCCCTGGGCTGGAAGTTTATCAGTGACACCGACCCCATGCACCACTAGGCAACTAGTCTGGAAGCCAGTCCATCAAGCAATCAACACACAGGAAGCTGGTGCCTGCTACATAGGGCTGGGTACCGAGGGTTAGAATCACAGGTGAGGAAGCTCACCTGTATACAAGGCCCCTTCCATTAATAGTCTAGTGGAGGCAAACAATAAACAAACACATAGATAATAACAAGCTAGAGATTGCCAAGTGGAAGACAGTGGCTGGAAGAAAGCCTGTTTAGACAGAGTGAGTGCAGATGACCTCTGCTTATCCATCCTTAGAGACCTTGTTTGGGGAAATTGAGGCTGAGAAAGAAAGTGGTGGCCAGGGCTGCACTGAAGCCAGCTAGACTGGGGACCTATTTCCTCAGCCCTCATCCTGGCCTGGGACTCTGCTTCCTGAATCCTGTGTCTTGCATTCCAGCAGAGGACACTGCTTGGGCACATGGTGGGCAGAAGAGAGGAAGTGCCACGTGGCCCTCACACCTATGCTGAGCTTCTCTCCCTTTGTTTTCCAGGTTAATAAGAAATATTATTCCTTAAAATGCTAAGAAGTTGGGTTTACATTCTTGGCTCCTGTCACCAGCCTTCCAGTCCCATAATGCCACCAACGGGGGACACATTGGCTGGAACTATAGCTTCTGGGGATTCTGGTGTGATTGTCCTGAACACTTGGAATTACTACCCTGCACAGAAGATGCATCCAGAAAGCAGGTTGCTCTGCAGATTCTGCACAACTAGTTTTCTAGGGAAAAAGACAATTTGCTATAGAAGCAGGAATTTGCAATGCTCAGAAGGCCACAGGACATCGGGAGCTGGCAGAACCAGCTTCCTTTTCCTTCAAGACTCTGCTCCAATTAACCTGGCTGGTTTGTTCTAGTGGGGGAGGAGCGTTTAAATGAAGCTCAGCCTCTGGGCTTCTGTCGCTCTTCCTGGCTCCTGAGGTCCAGAGATGGTCTGAGGCGGCAGGGTTTCTACCTGGGGCTCACAGGCTGAGGCGTGAGGGCTCCTATTTGTTGGCAGTGACTTGCTGCATTAGGCGCCCCCTGGAGGAAGTGTGTGTTGCTGTCTCCTCTGCTCGCACCATTGCTGGTTTTTTTTCATGCAGGGCTGTGAGTTTCTAAAACCCAGTCACGGTGACAGTAGGACCCTCATGGCTTGTCTGAGAATGCCAGGAGGCCACTGTGTATCCCTAGTCTCTCTCTTCGAGTATAGTGAAGCTGACCTCACACAAAGGGCTAGGTGATCACTAGTTCCCTGGGACTCAGGAGAACTTGGACCCCTTCCTCAAATTCTCCTGAGCCGGCTGCTCCTCACCTAGGGCACAGCTGGCCCAAGGCCGTCCTTCCCCTCTCCTGCATCTGCCTGCTCACTTAGGGCCTATTTGGAAGTTAATCCCAGTGTTCATTAAGTGACCCTCTCCTCCTGCCCCTCTGCTTTCATTAGAGACAAGAGAGCTAATTACCAGCCCCTCTGAGGCCCTACTACAGGCCATTTAGAGCTGACGCAGCCCTTGAAATGATTTAAAAATCCCATTTTCCTGCAATGAAATGGGCTACCCTTCCCTCCTCATTAAGGCTAATTACTAAACACTTCCCATCCATACAGGGCCCTGCTTTTGCCCTCCACCCAGCCCCACATCAGCAGGGAGTCCCCCACGGAATCTTCTTGGGCAGCAACAGAGGCTCTTCCCCCCTGGGCAAACATCCCAGCAAGGCCAGGAGGGCTGAGTAGGGGGGAACTGGCCAGGATGAGCTCAGACTGGTAGGTTGAATGGAGGGGTGTTGAGGAGGAGGGAAATATCTGAATAGTGGGCAGGTACCTGTGCCTCTGGGGCCTTTGAGCTGCAAACTTCCTGCCCAAATCCAGGACTTGAACATGCTGTATGCGAGGGGAAGCCTGTACGGGCTGCAGGGCTCCATGGAGCTCTCCATGGTTCTGTAGCTTCCTGGACAGCGCCCTTTGGCTCATGAACAGATAGATGCACAAAGTGGACGAGTTCCTGGAAAGCACCTCCTTGCCTTATGATGATTTTTCCTCTGCAAAACAGGCACTCACTACCTCCAGAGGCAGTCCCACCCTAGAAAGGTAGGCACTGCCTAGGTACCTCTGCAAAAGGATGCTGACCCCGTCTCTTATGGTGACCTTTGTCTTCTTCCCTTCTGTCCCTTGCTGAAGTGGAAAACCTAGAATCAGAAGAGTGGAAAAACCACACCAAAATGTGCGTTCTTAGCTTCAGCCTTACTGTCCTCGCTCACCTCCGTTTTGAGACAGTACCTGAAACTCTCAAGTGAAAGGAGGAGACATTTGAGACATTTCATGGTCTGCAGCATGGTGGAAGGGCCTGGGTGGAGGAAGGCAGCTCATGTCATGGCAGCCAGAATGCAGAGAGTGAAAGGAGGGACTGGGCAGGGAGATACACCTGGGTGACCCACCTCTTCTGACCAACCCCCACCTCGTAACATCACGCTTAGCTCTAATGTTCCATAGTTCAATCACCTTCCAAAAAGTGCATGAGGTTCTTGGAGGATACCTAGGTATAAACCATAATAAGCCCCTGTCTGGCTGTCTATCTATCACCTATCTCTCTTTGTTTCATAACATTGTTTTAAACTTAGAGCCTCTAACAGACTCTGGACTCCATTGGGCTCTGTTTTCCTCTGTTTCACTGAGCTGCGCTACAGAAGCTGTAAGATCCCTCCCCTTCCTACATCCCGGAAGCCCATCAGTCCCCTTCCAAGGGTACGAGCTGGCCCTACATGCTTTCTTCCCAGCTTCACCAGCAGAACGTGCGTGCTGGTGTTTATTTTGGTCTGGTAACGTTGTAACCACGTTACTTGGTAAACTCCTGCTAACTGAGCCCTGTTGAAGGGGGACTATAAGGGGAGAAGCATGATCTGTTTTGTTGGAAACCCCAAGGCTTCCCCAAATCTCTGGGTCAAGCGGGGATCAGATGCTACCTTCCACCACTAGTTTTGTCTCTGGTTACCCTCAATACCGGCAGCACTTTGAAGAGTGAGGCACTGCATTCTAACTCCCTTGTCTCTTCCTGAACGGTCCTATACATCTGGTTTTGCTTTCAGACATTTGGAAGTGTTTGGATAAGGAAGAAACGCTCTATGGAGGGAGGAGTACCAGCTCCACAGTCCCCACATGAATGCAGGTTTTGAGCTCCTGCTCTAATGTGGGGAGGTCCAGATTCCCCATTATTCCTGTTCCCAAACAGAAGGGATGTGACCTCTATTGTCTCCTGTGCACAGCCTACCTACATTACGGTGCATTTTGTTTCCTCATCTGTAACGTGAAAAAGTAGCCCTGACAGTGGTCTAGTGATCAAGGTAGAAAAAAGTCAGGCTCATTTTATACCTCCACCCATCTGTCCCCTACATCCCTCTATGCCTCCCCTATCCATCTTTCTACCTGTTCAAGGTCTCCTGTGTGTCTAATGTAGCATATGGCAAGGGAGATGCAAAAGACCTGTCCTCAAGAAATATCACAGAAGGGAGGGGAAAAAAATCATCACTCAATATGGTCTATGTTATGTCAGAGCTATGAAAAGAGACTCCAAAAGGGGTGGAAGGCGACTAATGGCCCAGGAAAAGGGAGTCTGAGGAAAGGATACTCGAAATGTCAAACATAGGAAGATGAACACATCACCAGGCACTGGGTAACGGCACCAAAGTGTGACAGAGCAGGGGCTGGCTGAAGGGTGGTCCAGAGCTCAGTGCACCTGCAGTACAGAGCACAGAAGCCTTGGAGCAGAGCAGCAAAGCTGCTGGTGGGAGCTCTCATGCCGGCTGAGGGAGACAGGCCTTTTCCCCAAGACCACAGGGAAAGGTCAAAGCTTTGTAGGTGGAACAAGGACATGATCAGACCTACGCACTTTGAGAGACTGCTCTGGGGTGACAGAAAGGGTGAATCAGAAGGAGCAGATGTTAGGGCTGGGGACAAGGCAGACACTGGGGGTGGGGACACGTGCAGCTTCTATTGCCCACGTGAGGAATGAGTTTTGCATGACTTGCTGTTTGTGATCCCCTGCTGAAATTTTTGTTTTATATACATCAAAAAGCAGAACACTTGGGGATACAGAGGTCAAATGCTCTCACCCAGCCAGAAGAGCCTAGGTCTGATTTTTCTCTTTTCAGAAAACCCTGCCTCTTGCATCTCCTCCCAGGGCCTTTTATCCACTCTTTTTCTAGGGCATCTTCAATCACAGAGTAGAAAATGGCTGAAAGAGAGGTGTTTGCATTGGGCAAATAATTTATTATCAGATGAAATGCATTATGATCGCCCCCTCAGTACCTTCCTCCAACCAGAGAGAGTGGGACTCATTGAGAAATAAATTGAGAATGATGCCAGTATCCTAAAAATGGCTCCGCTTGGGGCATTTCTTGTGAATGGAGGGTCCAACTGCAATAAAAATATTAGAAATGAATTAAATACTTAGTACAATAGCTCCAGGTGATAATTACTGGAGAGAAATAAGAACCAGGTAACTAGGAGGAATATGTATTCCTCTGGTGAGAATGAGCTTTGTGGCAGAGGTGAATTCCTAGAGGGTAAATTCAAGGGGACTAAGGCACCCATGGCTGAGAGATTTACCTGTAGCTAAATCATGAACATCTTCCTTTCACTCACAGGAACACGAGAACATCTCTCAAGATAGCCTTCAGTGGACATTTGGGTGCATTTAAACCTCCATTGCACACATGATCGGTCTAAGAAGGAAAGGAGGAACCGAAAACCTTCTATTGGTCCAGGGCGAGAAGATACCCAAGTTGTCCTCATGAGTCCATTCTATGGCTGGAGAAGAAGGGTTTTGTATTCCTTGCTGTATATGAATAAGGAAATAGTTAATTCTCTTGCCACTGGCGGACATCTAAGGACCATAAATGAGAGCAGAAGAAGTTGGAAAGACCAGGACGTGAAATTGTTTTGCAGTCAGAAAGCTGTACCACAACAAGGGGCACAGGTCTTCACCTTTGGGGTCAAAATGACACCAAAGAATCAAAATGACACCAAAGAAAAAATGGAGGGATAGAAAAACTGTCTTTGGTGGCATAATTAGACTGCTGATACCACTTACTTGGGGCCTGCCTTACCTCAGCATGTCTTTATTATTTAGTTCCCTTCAAGTCAGGTGTTTCCATTACCTGATGCCGAACCATCTTTGCTAATATATACATATACCCTGTAGAGATCCCGAAGGTGAAGACCTGTGCCCCTTGTTGTGGTACAGATTTCTGACTGCAAAACAATTTCACGTCCTGGTCTTTCCAACTTCGTAGATTGATTCAGGTACTTAGTTGAAGGATTCGGTAGATATGCCCCTACCTTCATCTACTGGATTGAGCATGGTGGCGCTCAGGACAGGCGCAGGATCTCCTTCAGATGAGGCTCTTGCCCAGCTTTTAGACAGCACAGCCGAGAAAGGATTTCAGGACATGGATAGCTTCCTAAATGTGAGAGTCCAAGAGTCAGTTTTCTGATTTTCTTCTCAAGAGAACAATGTCAGCCAATCATGTATTCACTTCATCTGAGGGCCGGAAATGAGGGTCTTGGGATGCAGGTGAAGAACGGTTGCTCTCTCTATCCTTAGAATTGCATTCATCCCCACGGACATTGGCATTTTTACCCTCCTGACCCTGTTGCTTGAGGAGAGGAGCAATGCAGGTAGTAGCTATGCAGAAAAGTCAGGAGCACAGTGACCCAAGAGGCCAACTGGTAGGCAAAAACAGGAACCCACCTTTCTCTAGGTCTGAGGCCTAAGCCAGAAAGGCTCTCAAAAGCATGCCCTGAAGGTAGCATGTGTAGTTCAGCATGCCCCAGCTTGGAGACATGGTCTGGCTGAAATTGCAGGAAGAAGCCACCATATATGATCACCCCCTACCTCAGATGCTTGAAAGAGACTCAGATGTCCCATGCTGGCCACTTTGATATCCACTCATACCCATTGTAAACTCCTTTCCTTGGCAAAGTGTTCTGTCTTTCCCCGAGACATTATTTCCCTGCCTCTTCATCTCTCCTTTTAAATCTGTTCCCCTTTAACCCTTTCTCCCTTCTCCTTCCATCTCTTCCTGATTGCTAGACCTCTGTAGCAAAGAGATTTTCCTCAGTAAAACTGAGTCATCTGTAAGTCGGTTGGACTAAGTAGAAAGCCTGCCTCAGGGCCTTTGCATGCTCTAGCCTGAGTGGCTCATGCCATACTTTCCTTTGTTAGAAAGAACACAAGTCTTCTGATATTTGGCTGCTTGCAGATAGTCTTCCCCGCAGAAGAAAGGAGAGCCTATCTCTGTGATCAGAGGGCTTCTCCATGTTCCAGAATCTCCCCCACCCACCTGCCTGTAGCCCAACACTAACATGTTAGTCAAACCATGGGAAACTTCCTGCTCACTGTACACTAGCTTCCTCCTATGTGAGTCTTACAGCTTTCCTCTGAAGGGACCCAATTATCAGTTATCAGAGAGCCTTTAAGGAATGTGGCCTGACATAATCACAAGATGTGTTTCAGGTTTCATATTTTATCTTCAAAGCTCACATGTTTTTTATTAGAGTATAACACAGACAAGTGCTCACATCAAAGTAGAGCGAGATGATTTATGAAACATGCACACCCGTGTCACCAGCATCCAGATGTACTATTTGGGTCCTCCTCAGTGTGACCAAATCTGAGAGAAAGTCAACTGAAAGGAAGAAAGATTTATTCTGGCACATGGTTTTGGAGGTATCAGTCCATGGGAAGCTGGCTCCAGTGGAAGGTTATGGTGGGCAACACCTGTCCGCCTCCAGGAAGCAGAGAGAGGGGAGAGAACTAGAGAGGGTGGGACTGATACAGTCTCCAGGGGCCCTGCCATGCCCTACTCCATTCATCTAGACCCCATTCTTCTATCACTTTTCAATAATGCCATCAATGCCAAAGACTAAAAGTAGACCCCTGTGAATCACCAAATAAAGTCAAAATAGATTAAAGATGTAAATATTAAAAGAAAAACACTACTGGAGAAGAAAGTAGGTAGAAACTTGGAAGACATAGGTGCAGGCAGAGAGTGCATGAACAAAAACCAAACTGCACGTGAAATACTTCAAAGAATCAACAACTGGGATCTCAACTTATTGAAAAGTTTTTGCATATCAGAAGAAATTACCAACAATAAAAAGAAAATCCACAAATTGGGAAAAAATTTAGCTGACTGTTCCTCAGATGAAGGGCTTCTATCTAGAACATGCAAAGAACTTTTTAAAAATCAGACCCCCAAAATTCAAAGACCCAATCCAAAAATGGGCATCTGAGATGAGTACACACCTCTCAGATGAAGAAATACAAATGGCAAATAAATATACGAAAAAAATGTTCAACCTCATTGGTCATTCAAGAGATACAAATTAAAACACTGAGATTCCATCTCACCCCAGAAAGAATGGCTGTCGTTAAGAAGTCAACCAATAACAAATACTGGAGGGGGTGTGGGGAAAAACCCTTCTCCACTGTTGGTGGGAGTGAAGACTGGTACAGCCACTGTGGAAATCAGTGTAGAGATTCCTCGAAAAACTACGATTAGTGGTCCTATTCAACTCAGCTATTCCTCTTCTGGGTATTTTTCCAGAAGAACTGAAAACATCATGCCACAGTGATATACGTGCACCCATGTTTATAGCAGTGCAATGTGTCATAGCTAAATCTTGGAAACAACCCAAATGTCTATCAACAGAGGAATGGATTAAAAAGACATAGTATTTTTATACAATGGAGTATTACTCTCCTCTAAAGAAAGATAAATTCAAGGCTTTTACAGGTAAATGGATGCAACTAGAGACCATACTCATAAGTGAAATAAATCAGACCCACATGTGTAAACATTGTATTGTCTCTGTAGTGTAAGAATCTGAAAGAGTAAATAAAACCCAAAAGGTACAATAGATACTGTGAAAGCGAAAGAAAATGCTCAAAGGGAAGGAACAACTGGGATGAGGGAAAGGAGAAAAGAAAGAAAGAGGGAAGAAAAAATATCTATGTATATACACAGGATAGCTGGGACAATTGTACTGCTAATTTCTACTAGTCTATGCTTAATTTTTTCCTTCTTTTTAAATTTTTTCTTTTTTTGACCAATTTTGCATGCTTATATCTGGTAATCTGAGCAGCTAATTTGAAGACAACAGTATGCAATGCAACAACCATTGTTGAATTCCTGTCATCTTGTTTAGTGAAGCTCTGTATCATTTTTAATGATTTTATTATTTTTTCTTCTCTTTAAAACACTTTTTAAAAATAATGTCATCAAACTATGATCTCAGCGATGGATTAATCCACTGACTAAATTAGAATCTTCATGTTCCATTCACTTCTAAAACCAATTAACAACTAAGCAGTCAACACAATGAGCATTGGGAAGGGTCATGTTATGTAATAGTCATAACACTAGACCTCCCCGGTCTTTCTTTCTAGGCCACTGATGGCAAACATTTTAGAGCTTTCAATGATACAAATAGCCTCCTGTAGCAACTGTGTCATAGGTTTGCCAACACTGTTGCAGGTAGTACCCCCACAAAGGAATCAGCCTTCTTGCCAGTTCATTATATATGCTTCTGAAAATGCACGTTTTAAGTTTCTTTCTACTTCAACTATTGTTTAGAGAAGACCAAGTCTACCCTGTGGCACTGATTAACCCACAAAGCACTCAGTTCCCAGGCAGTGGAGTGCAGACCCTCTCCTTCCTTAATAGTTACAAAAACTTCATGGAGTGAGGATGAACGTTATTAAAATTATCACTTTACCATTAAGGGATGGACATTCAGAGATTTGACACCTCCAAGGCCCCTGAGCCTGTGAGTCATAAATCACTGATGTGGGAGTGCCTGCAAGACCCCTGAAGTTCTTCCAGTGTTGGCATTCCCAGGAGGCTACTGATGCCTGGGTCATCCCAACTGGTGAACAGATTCCTGTTGAGAGCCTCAAGAACACCTCATTAGGGACAAGTGGGGATGTGAAGTCTAAGTAACACTGACACCTGGAACTTAGTCAAGGGAATATTCAATATGCAAGCTGCTTTAGTGACCCTAGGCAGCTGGCCTGGGGAGATCAGTGTGCCGTGGCTGTCCTCTCCAGAGAAGCAGGACCTCTGAACTAAGAAGGACCATTTGTTTCCCATATCCGTGATCAAATACTCATGGGGCCTTTCACTTGAGACAGGGAATGGGCCATGATCTGGCCGCTTTGAGTGACTGAGTGCTTTTGGATAGGTATCTCCCTGTCCCTGAGCCCTTTCCCCCCTGTGAAATATGAAACTAGAGGACATGTTCCCGAAGATCCATGCTATGACTGGCAGCCCTTAAGGAGGCCTGCAGGAGGTGCTCTGCCAGCACTGGAGGACTGTGACTGTGTCACTTTAACAGAAGAGCCAACCTTGGCCTCTTGGCTGGAGGCATCCTTCTTTTTACTAACCCCAGATGAGGGTCCTAGTTGTCAGCTCAGTGGTATCAGAGGAGGGGGTCTCTGGAAGGTTCTGGGGATGGAAGAAAACCTAAACATTTAGTGGAGAATCAAACCAATTTTTTTCTAAGGTACAGAGAATTAGAGAAGATAATCTTTGTGACTTTTTCCCCCCAAAACAGAATCTGAACTCTAAAGGATAGGAATGTTGTGGAAGGGTATGGGAAAAGGGTTACTGAGAACCTTACAGGCAACTCAGGCTGTATTAAATGGAGCAAGGTGACAGGGTTGCTCTGCTCTCTCCTGGCCATGCTACCTGAGGCTTTGGACTGCATTCAGGAGGAAGATCTAGACAGAAAAGGCGTCTGGTGAGGCACAGCTGCAATAGCTGAGTGTAGTCTCGAGACTGTGCTTCTGCACACTCTGGAGCAGAGGACTCAAAAGTGAAGGCTCTGGCAGGTAGCAAAGTTGAACTTAGTGTCCAGTGGGTGCTGTTATTTTCCTCAATGGCCTCACATCTGTCACTTCATATATCTGTGCCTCAGAACCCTCCCTACCACACAGGAACAGCAGGCACACTAAATGAGATGATGCATGGAAGACAGTCAGTACAGTGTGTGGCACAGTAGTTCCTCAGTTAACATTAGGTACTTTGACAGAGATAATGGTGGTGATGCTGGTGGTCATGGTGATGATGGTGCTGATTAGCTGAATGACATCATGGGGAGAAGAAGACTACAGGCAAGTTAGAGGGATGAACATGCAGGCTATGTGAGGAGGATCCTGCTCAATATTCAAGCTGCCTTAGTGGTAGCGAGCTTCCCATTGCTGGAGGAGTCCAAATACAGACTGAATAACCTATTCCCAAACCCTAAGAACCACCATATGTTCTTAGCATCCCTTCTGCAAATTTTTTAGTTGGAAGATCATCTGTATTTGCTGTGCACGCTATGATGTTTCAAAGTACATACACATCGGGAGGGCTAATGAACATAGGCATTACCTCACATCATTCTCTCTGCATAGTTCGCAGCTGGAGGGCATGTCCATGATAGTTTGTCAGTCTGTCTGCTGGACTTCATTCCAGTTCAAAAGGAAGGGGTAGATATGGTGGTCCCTGCCAGGGTCTGCTGAGAACAACTTAAGAACTCCATCCTGACTTGTTGCCCTGCTCTTAAAAGCTCTCAGAATGTCTCTTTCTGAGCAAAGACAGTAGAGTAGGGACAGGAAGGGGCAGGAAGAGGCGGCTTAATAAAAAATCCCAATAAAGCTTTGTAGCCCCTGGTGGCCAGGGGCAGGTCCTGGGCATCAGCTTTCCTTAGACCCGCCCACAAGAGGGCCCTGACTAATATTTCTGGAGCCTCTGCCTGCTCCTGGCTTCATTATCCATGCGGAAGGGGCAGAGAGGTCCAACGGGGCTCCCCATGCTGCCTGACAATATTGTCATGTCGCCCCTGTCAGCCCCACCCCAGCATAGATACCCCCCCTACTCCAGACCCTCTACAGAGAAATGGGCTTGATTCAATCAGCCTTTTGCCTATGGGACCATCTGGGTCAACTTATTATGGGCAGATGCCAGGTCCAAGGAGTCAGGCAACCATGGTGTGGAATTTAGAGTGAAGACTTATTAAAGAGAAGCAGAGAGACGCTGGGATAGGAGTTCTGTCCCCCTAGAGCAACCAGGCCCAAGGCGGGCTCCCGCAGGGAAGGGTGCGCTAGATTGGTGCAGAGCCCTGGGGAGCGCTCCCTGCTATTGCAGCTCCTCCTCGGGCAACTCATCTGGCAATTCAGAGCTGGCGTCCCTTCTCTGAGAGCTGTGGTGGGACAAGCTCAGGCGCTGTTCCCTCCCCCGCCCCCTAATAGAAAGCACGATGCTTGAAGGAGTTAGGGCTGAAAAAAGCTAAGTCTGGCCAATTTGAAGACAGCCAGACAAAGGGCTGGTGTGGGACCGCCCAGAGCGCCTCGGTCCTCAGCTGCCTAGAAAAGGCAGGAAAAAGGAGTGCGGACTTTCCTGTTGAGCTTAAAAAACAAACCTGTGAAACAGAGACAGTCCCCCCCGCTACCCCTCCTCCAGCATTAGCAGGAGGGGCTGAAAACATTTGTTCAGAGAGAGGGTGGGGGGAGAAAACTCTGAGTGCTTCTGCTTCCTTTTTTTTGCCAAATCATGCAGAAGATGCTGGCAGCTGCAAAGATTCAATTATGCACAATGCGAAAAATCATTTACAAAAATAATGGCACTCGAAAAAAATGGCCTCTCCAGAAATGGCGTGGAACAATAAATCCGTTAATTAGCTAATTAATATTCAATTGGGGTCAGTGGGCTTAATAGAACCTTTCTTGGAGACCCAAGAAATTCTAAACTGCCGCAAGGCGCCTGCCCACTGCCATTATCTCGGGTGAGCAGGCCCTTATCGGGCTGCCAGCTGTCCCCGAACAATGCGGGTCCTTATCAGCTGGGGCAGCAGCCCTGGCCGCTCACTCCAGCTGCCTCCGCCCAGAGGAGCATGCAGCCTCTTGGTAATTGATATATGGCGCAGCTTTGTCTGAGTCTGTTTGCTCTGCTGGTATTTAAGGCAGCACGGGCCTCCTGATTGATTGCCATTGGCCACGTTTCTGCTGTCAATGACAACCTGTCAATGAGGGACCAGCCAATGGCAACAGCAACATTCTTCACACCCCAGCCATCTGGGTCAGGTCAGAGGCCCTACATGTGGCAATGCTTGCCATTGGTTTGGGCCTGATTTTGTAGTACTCCTAGAGCAAGAACCTAAGTCCTCATAGACTTAGGCATTTGGGTGGGCAGCCAGCATCCCCTGTCTTGTTTTGCTCTCAATTCAGTCTTTTTCTCAAGAATATGAGGAACTGTACCATACCTGCCCTACTTGTACTAGTCAGCTTTCCACACCAGACATAGCACCCAACCCCCACAACGTAAAGAATGAGAGGTTTAATCTGGCTCACAGTTTCTAGGGGTTTAGTCCACGGCTGGCTGCCTCCAAGACAGAAATGGCATGGCAGCAGGGCATAGTGGAGGAAAGCTGTTTAACCCATCATAGCCACGAAACAGAAAGGAGGATGCAGGGATAAGAATACATCCTTCCATATCGTGCCCTCAGTGATCTGCCTCTTTGGAGCTCTTTGAACATATAAGACTTTCGGAGGACATTTTAGAACTCAGTTGCAACACTTCTCTAAATGTGATTCATGAACTTGCAGCCTCCACCACCTGGGAGGCTGGAAGAAGAAATATCTCAGAATCTGGGCCTATGGGGACAGGGCCCAGGAGTCTGTGTTTTATCTAGCTCTCTGGAAGAGTCCTACGCTGAAGTGTGAGAAGAGAATTCAACAAGCTGTGTTCCCACTTCCGGCTGTATCTTAGAATCACCTGGTTGGGAGGGAGAGAAGGATTAATTATATGCATTTCTGGGCCCTGCAGTGGTATAGTCCTTGTTCCTGAGACACAGAGTGCTTGTCTTGAGCACAGGTGGGCACAAGGCACTTTGGGAATGCTAGGATGGCCTGCAAAGAGGCAGAGAAACAGACTGCAGTGGTTATGTCCACTGGGATCCTATCCGGTGTGGAACAAGGCTGCATATGACCAACGGTGTAGGCAAGCTCTGGCTAGACAGGGCTTATCAGCTGGGATAAGCCTACCTCCCAAATTCACTGGGAGACATGACGCATTTTCTATAGAAATAGTGTTCTATATTGGAAAGTGGAATCTCAGGCTGGTCCCCAGATACTGTGATATCCAAAGCAGAGCTGAGTCTCAGCAGCTCTCTTTTGTAGGCAGGGTCATGGATCAGGAGAAGAAAAGGAAGTAGAGAAAGTCAGAGACGAAGATAGACGGGACTTACCTAGTCTCTTACCAGGGTTCAAAGCACAAAGTCAGCACTCAGCTACTTTCCCAGTAGGCAGTTGCCTTTTTTTCCAGGCATGTCCCATCTTCTCTCTTCACCTCTTGTCCTGCTATTGCACCCTCCCAGGCCTGTCCTCTGTAGAAGGTCTCATAATCCAACAGCTCTGCCTTCTCCCTGCCTTTCCCCAGCCTAGACCCACATGCCCAGAGTTGCAGGTTCTAGGGGACCAGCTTGGTCATGTCTCAGCCTGTGAATGAAAAAGCACAACCAGAGATGCAGAAGGGCTCAAAGAGGGATCTGGACTTGGAGACACACAGGGCAAGGTCGGTAGGGACAGCCCACTGTGATTGCACACCGTCTTCTCTCAGCTGCTCCTTGGGAGATCAGAAGGAAACAAGGAGGCCATGAGGCAAGGGGCAAATGCCAAGCATAACTCACCTCAGGTTCAGCGCCCTGACCCAGCACTGTAGGATGGCTTCTACGGGTCATGGAGCTTGCTGAGAGGAATTCAGGACCAGGGCCAGGTGCAAGGAGGTCTGGGTATCAACAGGTGACAAGACCTAGCCATGGGGAGGAGGGACCAGGGGCTTGTGGGGAAAAGCCCGTCTAAGAGAAAGACATCTAGGAGCTGGGGATATAGCTCAGTGGAATAAGCGCCTGCCTAGCAAGCGCAGGGTCCTCAGTTCAATCCCCAGTACCGCCAAAAGAAAAAAAAAAAAAGAGAAAGACATCTCTAAGCTCAGAAAGATGAGAGGTCTTGGGCAGATGACCCAGAAGGATCTTGATCTCCAAAGCAATTAGAATAAAATTATCAGTCCTGGCATCCACCTCATGGAACACAGCGAGACCGGAAGGTGGGTCTGGTGCTCACTTCAGCAGCACATATACAGAAGGAGGGTCTCGAGTTTGTGAATTTCTTTCCCATCCCAAAGGTGGCGGGTTGACCCGATCAGTTCCTTTGTCTTTGGTGTGAACCAAGAGGGTTGCTCCTCCTGGGTCATTCCCCTCTACAAACAGGGGCTTTCAGTGCCTCAGCTGCTGCATGGAAGAATCAACAGGCACTTCTAGAGCTGTTCTCTCCTCTGCAGGGGAGGCTGAGCCACAAGCTCTGACTGGTGTGGCGGTCGGTCACCAGCAATCAGCGTGAGGAGGAGCATAACTAAAGTTCAGGGTCCGACCAAATGATCCTTTCATCTGTGCCCTTCCTGGGGTTCTTGGTGTATTGTAAAGCTATTAAAGAATATCAAAGGAAAGGATCCATCAGCCATCTCTCAGCTAGGTTCAATGGCTGCCATTTAATATGTTAAGTTCTAACGAGGAATATAACCTTCTGTTAAGTAAGCAAAGGATTGACTTGAGAAGCCATAGCTTAGCTCAAGTCCTAATCAAGTAAGCAATCAGCTTTGAAGCTGCTTAGGCACCAGAGCATTTCCTTCTTCACCAGCCTATGCTACAGAAGTGACTTTAGCCCTCACAGGACTTCTGGATCCCTCAGCCAGAAAGTGTCCTTTGGACAACTTGAGTTTGTCCTGTCTCACCGAATCTTGGAACTACAAGCAAAAATTGCTTGGCCCTTGGCTAGAACCTTGAGCTCAGTCCCTTTGGGAGTGAATGTCTGATCTCAGGTCGTGGTTGCTCCTCTGCACAAGCTGGTCCAAGGGCAGGAGATCCCAGTCGTCTTTTCCAGTGCCAGATCTGCTCCCACAGCCGGCCATTGGAGAGAGAGAGAGGCTCTGACAGAACTTGGCTGTGGAGAGAGGTACCAGGAGACTCAGAGACAGACTTAAGAGAGAGGCAGCGAGACCTCAAGAGGGCTGACTGGCTTATGAGAGGGAGGGAGAGCTCCAATCATTGGATTACCTGGGACCCTCCTTTGGCTGCCGTTGAAACTTCCTGTGCCAATGGGGACAGTTGCCAGGATGAGAGTGGTGGTAGGCTGTCCTGACTCCAAGTCCCCACCCTGACCTTGAGTTTCTGGCTTTGGCTTGTACGCAAAGTGGGCTCTTTCTTGAGCTTGGAGAGGGCTGAGCTTACTCCCAATTCTTTTTCCACTCATCCTCAAGACAGCAGACTCTTGGAGCCCTGAGACTACACCAATGTCCACCTAATTTTATAGATGAAGAAACAGAGGCTTGGGGTGCAATAACTGCCCAAGTTCATACTATACACTTGGAGCTAGGAGATGGGCCACAGCAATTCAGGGACAGCCTCCCCTCTTTGACCTTTAGCTCTCCCACCACCCACTTCTCTCACCCAACCATCTCTGCTGCAAGGTGCCTGGGCCCTAGCACCAGGGAAAAGAAAGTTTCTGCTAACCTGAAAACAACCACAGGAGCAGAAGCCCTGAGTGCGCCTGCGGAGTTTGGAGCTCCTTCAACTTCAGGACTAATTGCAGGGAGGCGGTGGGCGGGCTCTTGGCAAGCGATTAGCTGTCCCACTGCATGAATAATTTGCATAGAAAATGCTTTATTTTGGCAATCTATTAAAGGACCCACAGTGCTGTGGCTTATCTCAGTCTCACAGCAAGGGGAAGGCTTGGCTATCTCGTTAAGTTCTGTTGATGCATAACAATTTGAAATGGGCACAAGCTAGTATGACATTTAAAGATGCCTTCACTTAATTATATTACACAAACATGGGGTTGTTTATCCTTGGGAATAAAGTCTTTTTGAAGTCAAAGTTGGCATGTGCATAAAGGAGGGCATTTAAACTGATTTTTCAAGAGGGGGCCTCCTCACTTCAAACTTGGGGGGTTGCATTTCCTTAGGGCCTTGTAACACAGAGGCTTCTATGGTTGAGATGCTGGCTTTGAGATTGCTTCTTTAGTTCTTCTTCTTTGGGGGTGGCCTGCAGTTTGGCACTTAATACAGTATTGTGAATAAAAAAAGCTTATTAGAGCAAGGAAAGGAGACTTGCTGTGTGACCTTGGGTGAGCCCTTCCCATTCTCTAAGTCTCCATCGCCTCCTGTGCAACACGTGGGGTGGGGCATTCCCATGCTAAGGCACTGTCAGGCACGCCACAGAGCAGTTTTGCCACTCGTCAATGGATTCCATAAATAAAAATACAGCCTCCTTGCTAAGAGCTGAAGGGAATTCAGGGACCACTGTGCTCTTTCTAAGGACTGGGCACAGGATGGAAGAGCGGATGAGGAAAATAGCAAGGGGCTTGCAGCTGCAGCAGGCGTTGGTACATTTTTGTTCTGCCGAAGACCTTAGAAACTGCAGTGCTGGCAGTCTTGCCTCACTTCCCTGAGAACTAGGAATTAGGTCCTGACTGGTGGGACTGCAAGAAGAGCCCTAGAGGCACTGAGAAGACCCCCAGAGCCCTGAGAGGCTCGCCTTGCTCGCAAGGAGCTCGTGGAAAAGCTAACCGATTGCTATGCTTGCTAAGTCTTCACCTCTGGGCCGTAGAGCAAAGGCCAGTGCTGCTGCAGGAGGAGCTCTGGACCCTGAGTGCAGCAGACTGGCTTATGCCAGATGGAGTCTTCCATGTTTCCAGTGAGAGTGCAGCCTGCCTGGGTCATTCCAGACCCTGTGTTCTGAATTCAAGCTTTCTGGAAGACCGATTCTCATCCTTTCTCAGCCTATCTTCCCCATAGGCCTGTAGACTACACTCTCCCCAGCCATTTAGTCCTGTGAGGGCTAAAGTGACTTCTGTAGCATAGGTTGGGGGAGGAGCTAACGTGCGCCTGCTTCTGCCTCTTCCTGACCTGTAACTATATATGCATGTTTGCGTATATGCGGGGTGTGTGTAATTAATAGATACATTATGTTATTAAGAACAGAGATAACTTCCAGTCCATTGTAGTTTCTTATAAAAATTTTCCATTAAAATAATTGGAAAGAAAATAAGTTGGTTTTCCTAGTTAACTTTGTATTTAAATGGTGTAAGAGTGCTCTAGATAAGTCTTAAGGAAATGCCAACTCCTAGACACAGTTAGGTAGCTTCATGGCTGATCTCTACCTGTTGTCAATCACTGGCATGAATCTCCCCCAGTCTTGAGTAAAACTAATCCACTGCATATGTTAATATATCAACCATGAGTGAAACCCTTCCTGTTGATACTAGAAAGAGTTCCTATCCAAATGATAGCAGTAGACTGTCAAGGGGAGAGAAAAATTAAGCTTGTATCATCTAAATAATAGGAAGCAAAGGTACTACCTACTGAGTAATTTGTTCTGTACCAAACACTACATATGTTAAGGACTTTGGAAGATTAAACCATATGAGAGTTACGTGTTTGTGGTTCAACATGGCTGAAGGGTGACAGTTTCATCTGGTTCAACCTAACATCACACCATACGCTTACCATTGCTATTATTCCTTGTATATTAAAAGTTAGGAAAATGAGGCCCAGAGAAATTGAATATTTCACCCAATTACAGAGTAGAGCCAGGTGCTATCATTTGAAGGTTAAAAGCTCTAACTCCCTAGGCATCCATCCCTGACATTTGACCTTTTACC
Source organism: Dinomys branickii (assembly GCA_004027595.1). NCBI lineage: Eukaryota > Metazoa > Chordata > Mammalia > Rodentia > Dinomyidae > Dinomys > Dinomys branickii. The sequence goes on along the minus strand of PVLD010001406.1, from coordinate 22,848 downwards.
AGAACGTTCCATAAATGTGAATCTGTGTGAGTGAATATGGCTAAATTGAACTTGGTACACATTATGTGCTCAATTAATGTTCATCAAATAAATTGATGAATAAAGAATTAATATGAGGATGCTGGAAGCTCAATTTCAGAACGGTGTATAGTAACAGGTTGATGGATAATATTAAGCCATCGAACCCTTGACCTGTGCTCATCACATTCTCTTCTTGTGACCTGACCCCTTATACCAGATTTATTCCCAGAGTCACAAATGGGGTAGATATATTTGGGGTAGTAAGGAGATAAATCCAGCGGTTTCACTTCTGTCAAGGCAGAGGCCCAGGACGGAGAGTCATTTAGAGGAGCACAGGGAGGGAGCAGGGAGTGAGCAGGACCATCATGAGTCATGGTTGTTAGGCTGAAGGAGGTAAAGGCTTCCTGAATCTGTACACAGAACCTCTTCCAGTCTGGCTGAAAATGGGTTATAAAATGTCCACTGACATCAGAGAGTCTTCATGGCACATCTATTACTTCTGGAACACTTGGCGTCTTTTCTCTCCCAGGTCTGTCCTCTGGCTCCAGTAAAATCTGCCCTCTCATGTCCACACACACCTTCTTCTATTCCCTTTGCCCTTTATCTTCTATCAGTGGCCAGGGGGGCTAAGGTTGGAGATCACCAGTTGTGTGTGTGTGTGTGTGTGTGTGTGTGTGTGTGGCATGATGAGCACTCGAGAAGGAACCCCATGAAACCATTCAGGGTGTGAATAAGTGAGTTGAATTTTAATTATGTATTTTTCAATTTTGGGTCAAATATAACTAAAAACTTGAAAGTGTATAAGACGGCACACAGACAGGCAATAATTATTGCTGCCCCATCTGTGGGAATTGCGGGGCCCGGCTCCTTCCTCTGAATCTTCTCTCTCCTTTTTCTTCTGGCCCATGATGTAAGTAGCTTTGCCCGGCCACATGCTCTCTGCCCCTGACATTCTGCACCCCAAATCGATAGTGTCATTTGATTGTCGGCAGGAACCTCCAAAATTGCAAGCTAAATAAACCTTTTCTAAGGTAATTATCTTGAGTATTTCATTATAGTGGTGGAAAACAGATGAATGCAATTATCCCCAGGGGACCTGAGGCCCCAAAGGTAGGTGACCTTCTCAAGCTGTCTCAATGAAGTCAGTGATGAAGGGACCACAGGACACCAGTGTTTAATTCCTAGTTTAGAATTCCTCCCATAAAAGCCCGGGATGGAGTGGAGGGAGGGAGAGAGAACTCTGGCTGTTCAGTGACTGGTCCCGGGCAGTGGCAAATGGGTAGGACTCATTTAGCCACCAGGATCGGCTCAGAGGGCATGGAGTTCATGAGTCCAGGGCCCAGACAACCTAATCTAGATAGAAGAAAGCCACAAGTAGGTAAATTATCTTCCCTACAATCCTACCATGTCCTGAATCACCTATTGTTCATTTAACAAATATTAACTGAGGTCCATTCGTGTACCAAGAGCTGTTCTGCAGGACTTCTGTATGTGCACGACCTTCTGTCACAATCTCCAGCTTGACACTGTTCCTCCCTCCCTCTCAGCCTGGGTTTCACAACTCAGAAAGAGAAGACAGAACCTTGGTACCACGGACAGCTCAGGGTGGGTATGGAGCAGTGGGCTAGGCCAGGAACAAAGACCCTTCCTACCTCCTGTCTTCTCAGGAACATTCCCATTTCCTCTGGGAGAATCCAGGGAAACCTGCTCCCAATGTACCCATAAAGGAAATTGCTGATTGCTCTTTCCCCACATTTAAGTCAATCTGTAGTCCTAGCTGTCTCACATATGGCACTTCAAGGCCCAGCAAGACTGTGCGGATGTTCCAAGGCTGCTCAGATAAATCTCCTAGACTAACTCTTCCTTGTTCCTTCCTCATCTGCTTTTCCTGTGACACCAGCTCTTGTCCCACAAGCCAGGCAAGTTCTGATCCTTCCATTATCCTTTTGGGCTTTGAGTGTTTATTTTGGGTGTTTCTAATGCCAGAATGGTAACTTATCCCAAAATGGGATCTGATGTAGCTTTCCTTGTCTTGCTTTGGACAGATTCTCCCTCATTGCACTCAGACCTCCACATGAGCCATGTAGCCATGCACCCCTGCAGGCTAAGCCTAAGCACAAATGATGTGGGTGTAATTTTGAAGTGCCTCACCTAGGAAGAGAAGGAAAAGCTGGAGTTTGATGACCACTTAAAGCCAAAGCTAGCAGTCAGGAGAGGCTGCAATTTGTTATTGATAGAGAAAGGCTTCAAAGTAGCTTCCATGTGAAGGTTTCTACTTCTTAGAGGGTTTTTTTTTCAAAATAATGAGTGAAGTGGCAGGTAGTGCAGCAGGAGGTTAAAGGAGAATAAATTCTAAAATAGTTTCTCTGCAAAGCAGAAGACATACAGGGGCCAGAAGAGGGATGAGTGTGTGGTGTGGGGGCCTGGCAGGAAACGTATCATAATTTATAGGGTTCTGGTTTGTGTATTTGGGAAATTGCACCTCGTGGCACTCAGCTCCCTGCGTGCAGGAACAGGAAAGATGAATGCTTGGACTGGTCTGTGATTAGGAGCTTTCTCTCAATGGCAGTGGGGAAACAGAAGTCAGAGGAGTTGGTGTGCTGACAAGACAGTAGTAAACATAATAGATTGGTGGAAGGATAATGAGGAACTAATGCCAGGAGAAGACTGAAAGACTTCTGGAAAAAAGGAGGACTTGAGCTACTGCTAAGCACAGTTTGGCCAAGAATAGTAGAAGCCGGCAAAAAAGTATGAGTATTGAAATAAATATGAGGTTTTGGTCACAGGAAATTCTGAAAAATAAGGTCTCATAGGAAAAGCAGTTTGGATAAGGACAAGGTCAAGGTTACGCCTATAGGCAAAGGTTGCTAAGTAGCACAAGGACAGGAAGTAGGAGTCATATGGATGTGGAGGAAGGAAGGTGAGAAACTGGGAGGTCAGGTTATTTACTGGCCCCTCCTAAGGGATACCAGAGCCTCGTGATCCTCCCCCTGTGCCAGCTAAGAGTGTGTTCTAAATTTTAGGGAGGAATCAGCAACTATACAAGCTCATGTTTGTACAGCAGAGTCTTCGTGAATAAGAAGCCCCATGCACCCTCTCCTTGCCCTAAGAATATCAGATCGGAATATAAACTAAGAAGCAGTCCCATGTGTTTCTGCCCTCCAAAGTTCTCTTGAACTATTCATAGGTCCCCCTTCTAGTCACCTCCTTGCCTGCGATGAGACATCACAGTCAAGTTGATGGTGTGTGATAGATTGCAGAAATGGGGCTGGGGATATAGCTCAGTGGAATAAGTGCTTGCCTGGCAAGCACAAGGTCCTGAGTTCAATCCCCAGTACTGCAAAAAAAAAAAAAAAAAAAAAAAAAAAAAAAAAAAAAAAGATTGCAGAAATGACTGAAAGTTATTCTTTATTTATCCTTTGACAATGTGACTTGGAATGTATGCCATCAAAAGTCCCCTATCCCGACTTTTTTGAGATATTCTTGTTGCGTAGCCAAGAGAGACCTCAAACTGATGATCCTCCAGCCTCAACCTCCCTAGTGCTGGAATTAGAGGCCTGTGCTACCATGCCCAACAAGCAGCTTTTTCTTTTCTTTTTTTTTTTTTTAAGCAGCTTTTTCTTATCTTTTGAATCTGAGGTGGATATTGTGACTTGGCCAAAATAATATGGCAGAAGAGATATTGTGCAAATTCCAAGTCTACACCAACAGAGGCCTTGCATGCTTCTACTTGTTTTCTTTGAACATTGACAAGTTGTGTATATAAGTTCAGAGTATCTTGCTAGTTAATGACAGATATGTAGCCCAGATGCCTCTGCACCCGCAACTGACATCCAGCCAGCTTTCAGTATCAGAACTATGATCTAGTGAGTGATCCCATCCTGAATCATCCTGCTTCCAGCTGAGAATCATTGTAGACACTTAGCCTATATCAATCAAACCAGACTCAAATTAGCATGGCCACCCAGCCAGTCCCTAGACCCCTGAAAAATAATAAATGGTTTTTATGTTAAGCTACAAATTTGGAAGAAGTTTGGTTTGTTATGCACCAAAACTAGCAGATACAAAGCGGAATGGAGGAGAGATAAAAGATGCACTGTTCTAAGCAATAAAAAGATGACATGTCAATCGATAGTTGGTATAACACAGGGCCACTCCTCTTCTGCCAAAGTCACCCCTTTCTCACTTTCTCTGGTTTGATGCAGCCCCACACAAAGGCGCATAACTTGCCAAGGGACTGAGACTAGGACACAGCTCTGACTTGCCCCTCAGTCAGATTCCCTTGTGTAGGCTCAACTTGCTGAACTGTAAGCAGATACCCTGACTCCTTGACAGCATCATCAGATAGTTTGATACTGTCCTTCCCAGGCAGCAAGTGTTATGCTATGCTATCCACTAACACAGACAATTGAACAAGAACTCAGTCCCTGGCCAGGAGATGGCAAGCCATATTCTTGCCTCTGGAAATCTGGCTTATAAAACATGAAAAACATAAATCATAGCAGAACTAGAAGATTAAAAAGACATATCTAGGGCTGAGGATATAGCTCAGTGGCATAAGCACCTGCCTGGCAAGTGGAAGGTCCTGAGTTCGATCACCAGTACCATGAAATAAATAAATAAATAATAAAAAGACATCTCTGGAAAGATTTCACAGTAGCATATGAATCCCGAAGGACCAGGGAGGGTTATGGCAATTGAGAAGTTAAGAATGAAAAGGAGCTTGAACCACAGAAAGCAATGGAGTACTGTGAGAAAACAGGGATAACTGGCAGAGAAAAACTAGACAAGCAGAGCATGGCTCAGTCCAGTGAGCACTGCTGCGACAAGTGTGAGCACCTGCCACTGAGGGCCTCCAGTTGCAAGGGATCTAGAGTCAGCTTTCACCTAGGCTCTTACGATCCTGCCCCATCACAGTCCAGTCCTTGAGTTTCTGAAAGGTGGCTCCGTGCTTATGCACCTCCTTTACTTGGGTTGATCTGGGTGATGCTCTTGCTTTGTAACAGCCCCTGAGGAAACACTCTCATCCACCAAGACTCCAGGTCTCACAGATGAAGAGGTTGACATACACCATCACTGCCCTTCTCTACGCTCCCCATCTCCTTTCCAAGCCTTGGCAGGACAGACATAGGAGAAATCACTGCCAGGGTCAAAAAGTTGTAAGCCTACAGGACAGAAGGAAATGTATCATCAGGAAGCAGCTACAGTGCCAACATCCAGACCCCATGGCCATCCCTGATTCTGGCTGTAATGCCTCTCTCCCTCCAACCAACTCTGGAGAATACTTTTCTCACACCCAGTGTATCTGTACATTTGGGGAATCACCATCCCCTGTGAAGGTTTCTCTCCCACATCAAAAATAATTCTTTATGCTCTCAGCTCCCTTTAAGCTCTCCTTTTAGGACTGTCTTGGTTACTTTTCTTCCATTGCTGAGACAAAATAACCAACAGCCAAAATTAAGGAAGGAAAGGTTTATTTAGACCACAGTTTCTGGAGGTTTCAGTCCATAATCAGCTGGCTCCAAGGCAGGGTGGCCTGGCACAGGGGCAACAGTCCAGGGTGGCAGAAGACAACAAAAACAGCAAGAGAAAAAGGGGAGGGGAGAACAAGCCTCTTTTCTTCCCTTACATTGTATCCAGGCTACCGCCCATGGGTGAAGCATTCACACCAACTCTGTGCCCTCCTCTTGCACAAGATGAAAATGTTTACGAAGAGAGGACCCTGGCCCCCTTCTAAATTTCTCAAGTTAACACAAACACAATGTATCAGCCATTACAATCCACCCCTTGTCAACTTGGCAACCAGACACATTTCTTGAAACCAGTTTACAGATACAAAGATATGCTTATTCATATCATTTCACAACTTGAACATTATAACACAAGTTTAACAATCCTTAAGAACCAGTATTAAGTCTATCAGCATCATAGTAATTAAAACCATAACGTTCTGCTTCTTGCCCTCTCATGCACATCCCTTTAGACAAAAGGCACCTAGTCCATCTCCAAGAGTTGCCAAAAATCCTAACAGTTTCCACACTGCTGAAAACTCCAAGTCCCAGGTCTGTTCTGAGATGTAAGGCAAACTCTTAGCAGCAGGCCCCTGTACAAATGAAAAAAAGTTAAACACTTTCAATGTTCAATGGCATAAGATAAACATTTTCATTCCAAAAGTTACAAAGAAGGGAATACAAAGGGGTGGGACCAAAGCAAGCCCCCAAATCCAGCAGGGCAAAATCAAGTCCTGTAGCTCCATGTCCAGCCTCTGAAGCAATCTTTGGCAAATTGTGAGCTCCAAAGATCATGAGTGACTCCACTCCTATGGCACTTCTGGTGGTTATAGCTCCCACAGCCTCTCTCTTGAGCTGGCTTTGCTTGCACCTTGCAAGTTTCCTTAGATTATCCATGTTCTTGACTTTTCTAAATTTTCTGAGATCTTCACTGCACCTTTAGCTTCACCCTCACAGCGTCACACACTGCTCTCAGGGGCACACTACCTGCCCTCCCAGGCCTTCTGAAATCAGGGTGGAAGCCTTTTAAACCCAGGAACCCTTGCATTCTGCATGCATCTAAAACCAGTGCCATGTGCATGATGCCAAGGTCTGTTGCCAGCTGGGGCAGTCACCAGGCTTTCCTCTCTCTTGCCTATAGGGGTCAAGTGCCCAGGTTGCTGGGCATTCTGAGCCCAACTCTAAGGAACAAATTTTCTATGCTGCCACCATTCTGGAACATGGTGTGGCCACTTCCGCCATCCTGGAACATGATGCTCTGCAGCTTTCTCCTCAAAGCAAAGCCTTTCACATTTGCAACTTTGAGGCTGCAAAGGGTGGAGATGCGCTGCTCCTGGTGATGCCCTCAGGCCCTCTTGTCTATTTTCCGGTTCCTTCTCAGCAATGGAGATCTCCTCAGCCCACAGCTTTCCTGGAGCTTCCTTTCTGGCCAAACTCACAACATTTTAAATCATCCTGCTGGGCTCTTTGCTCTTGATTCTCAATGTAGATCTGGCAAAAAGCCCCCAACAGTAGCCATGCCACTGCCTCAATGTTCAATTGCTTTGAAATTTCTTCTACCAGATTAATTAGTCTGCCACCCTTAATCACAGTCTCAGGAAAAGTCTCTGGGCATGATCAAAATGCAGACAAGCTTTTTCTAGCCATAAAACACATCATCTGGAGTCCAGTAGCCAATGCAGTCCTTGTTCCCAGCAGAAACCTCCTGAACCTGGTCTTTACTGGAAGGATTTCCATCAGCCTTCTGGTTTTCTGAGCTCTGACCAGGATCTCCCATACTTTTTTTTTTTTTTTTTGTCTTTTTTGAGACAGGGTCCAGATTGCTTCAGAGGCAGTTCAGGCTGGCCTTGAGCTTACTTTGTGGTCCACGCTGGTCTCAAACTTGCAACAATCCTGCCTCAGCCCCCC
>PVLD010001406.1:0-15309 GCA_004027595.1 Dinomys branickii | reverse complement strand
AATTCTGTCTTGGTTACTTTTCTCTCATTGCTGAGACAAAATACTCATGCCCAAAATTAAGGAAGGAAAGTTTTATTGTCCTCACCGTTTGTGGAGGCTTCAGTCTATAATCAGTTGGCTCCAAGGCAGGGTGGCATGGCACAGAGGCAACAGTTCAAGGTGGCAGAAGCAGCAGGAGAAAAGGGGGTAAAAAGAAGCCTCTTTTTTCCCTCTCTTATATGGTGACCAAGCTACCCCCTCTGGGTGGGTATACCACTCACACCATCGCCGTGCCCTCCTCTTGCACAGGCTCAGTATGCCTACAATGTGAGGACCTTGGCCGTCTGCTGAGTTACTTAGTTAAACTTCTAAACTTCTCAAATTGACACAATGTATCAAGCACTTAAGGACCCAGTCATGCCAGAGCAAGAAGACCCTATAGAGGTCAGCATGTCCCATTTTTAAGTGGGGAATGAGAGACTCAGAAAGGAAAGTACCCCAAGCCATAGTGATTGGCCAAATGTGAGAGTAGGAAGTGTGAGAATTGGAGTCCTTCTCTCTCTCCAACAAGTCAAGAAGTTCTATTAGGAGACTGCAGTCAGTGAACTATAGTATTCATTAATTGGTTGATTCATTCATTATTATTTATTTTCATTAGCATATATTTGCCAACATGATGATCACATTCTTCCTAAGAAATTAATATCTGTACATAACATATCTTATTCTTCTTTCCCATTCCCCACCCCTCCCTTCAGCCCTTCTTCCCCTTCCCAAAGCTTTACCTCAGTATTTTTCTTCCATTCTCTTTGCTCTTTATGCATCCTTTGAGTTTCTCATACAGGAGAAACAATGCAATATTTAAACTTGTTTTTCTGATTTATTTCACTTAAAATTATAGTCTCAAGGTGCATCCATCTACCTAAAAATGACTCAAGTTTATCCTTCTTTATGGCAGAGCAGTACTCATTGCATGTACATGCCACATTTTCTTGATTCAGTCATCTTTTGATGGGCATATGGGCTGTTTCCAAGTTTTAGCTAGTATAAATTTTGCTGATATAAGCATAGGTTTGTATATATCACTGTGACATGATGCTTTTAACTCTTTATGGGAGATAGCTACAGGGAATGGCTGAGTCAAATGGAACTTGTAGTTTTAGCTTTTTTGAGGACTCTCCATATAAATTTCCACAGCGGCTGGGCTAATTTACACTCTTGTTGTTACAATTTATGTCTAAATATTTCCCCAAAGCCTCATGCAGCCATGGGGGTGGGGGCTTTCCAGAGGTGGCTGAATCTAGTGTGTGATGCCAAGATTAAGAAGATGTGATCAGTTCACTGATTGGTTTGGCACCACCCTAATCCCAGCAGCCAGATTAGAGTATAAAAGGGCAGAAAGATGCTGTTGTTGCTTTTGCTGTCTTCTGCCACCATGAAGAGTTGCCCCTCTGCCATGTGCCACCCTGCCTTGGAACCAGCTAATTAGGAACTGAAACTTCCACAAACTGTGAGCTGAACAAATCTTTCCCCCTTTAACTTTGGGTATCAGATATTTTGTCTCAGCAATGAAAGAAGTTGCTAAGACACTCACCAATAATGAAGATTTCCTTTTCCCCATAGCTTTGCCAGCATTTGTTGTTGGTTGATTTCTTTATGATAGCCTTTCTTTGTTTACTGAGATGAGATTTCAGTGTTGTTTTAATTTGCATTTATCAAATGACCAGTGATGTTGAACATGTTTTCATATATTTATTTGCCATTTGTACTTCTTCATCTGAGAAGTATCGGTTCATTTTAGATGTCCACTTTGGATGGGTCTTCATATTTGGGGGATCCATGCATTATATTTTGAATGCTCTTGATGTTCATCAAGCCCTATACTTAACAAACTTTTACTCAGCCAGAATTTCCTCAACTCATATAATCATTGACATCTCTCTGGCTTAACCTGGCTCAGGCCAGAGCCAGGAGATGAGAGCTGAAGACAGAGCCAGGAGACAGGCAGCAGCCGATGCCACTGTCCTCAGAGGCTGTCTCGGTTACTCTCCTCACTGCTGAGACAAACACCCAACACCCAAAGCGAGGGGAGGAGAGGTTTATTTAGCTCACAGTTTGTAGAGGTTTCAGCCCATAATCGGGTGACTCCAAAGGAGGGTGGCGTGGCAGAGAGGAATCGCAGAGGAGAAACAGTTTGTGGCAAACCAGGAAGCAGCAAACAATCAAAAAAGCAAGTGACAAACCTCCTCCTGTCTCTGACATCTTACCCAAGCTACCCACCTTAGGGAGGGTAGCACTCACACCCTTAACCCTATTGCACCCTGAATCAAGCCCAGTGTCACACATTCTAGACCCAGCCACCTCTGAAAGGCCCCACCCATGACTGCATGAGGCTTTGGAGGGACATCTAGACACAAGCCTCAACAGAGGTCCCTGGAGAATGACCAGCATGAGACATCTGCCGTGATCAGCCTCCTTTCAATGGATAGTCCCCCTTTGGGTTCCTCTGTATCAGCCGATGCAACAGGAACAGTACTGGCCCTATCTACTGGGGCTCATCCAATGCTCCCTCAGCTTTCTGTGGTAAATACTATTGAAATCCTCACTTTTTAAAAGAGCAAACTGGAGCTTGGGAAAAAAATCTTTTGCCCCATCACATAGATAGCAACTTGTAGAGTGAAGACTAAAGGTCATGTCTAACTTGACAGTCTTGGCTCTTCCTACGATGCTACTGAGGGACAAAAGACATTTGGAGGTTCCAGAGGAGCAATTTATAGTAGCCATGATGCAGAAGACAGTGCGATGCTAAGGTGTGTCTTCTCGGGCCAAGCTAACTGTAGTTCTGGTGACCCACGTGCTTCTTCCCTCCAGTTTCAGTATATTTGCGCTTCAGTCTGAATCCAGGGTCCTGAGTCCCGGACTGGGAAGGGGCCCAGGATAAGAAAAAAGGTCTGTACCTGTGGGAGCTCATGATTCAGGACGGGTGGGGGGCAGTTTCGGGCTTAGGGGGTAGGATAGTCAACAAGAGCCGAGTGGTCTGCTCCTCAGGACCATGTTTGCACAGAGGGAATTTCACATTGGGAAAGGCAGCGGCTCTGTGATGCTGATCACAGAGCATGGTGGGAATAGGCTGAGGCCCACACAACCCACCTCTGGCGCAGGACCCAGGGCAGAGAATGGAGAGGACTTGGGCGTGCTAACCAGACGGAGCTCGAAACTAAGAGTGGAGGACAAGGCTACAGCCGTACAGCTGACTACACAAATATGGGCTTCCTCAGCATAGAAGGGACCTGAAGGCTACAGTCAATTCTAATAACCCTCAAGACCCTTGTAGAGCCTAAGCACTGGGCAGGATAGGGTAGACTGAGCACCTGGAAAGATAGGAGAGACTTGCCACTGTTAGCCTCATCCCTGCAAAAGCCTCCCCTCAGCAGCTCACGGGGATGATGGGTGATCCTTCAGCAGGGTAAATGGCCCCTTATCTGATCTCCACGTCTCTGACAAGAAGGACAGCGGTTCTCTGCTTGCTCTCTAATCTGCGAAATCCTTAGCTGGCAATTGCAGGCACTGTCGCCCTGGATCCCATACACACACTGCCATCTGCTGGGCAGCTGGAGGAGCGATCCAGAGGCTGCATTAAGTGTGAGCCCAAACCGGAATTACATCCCTAATTTATAAAGCTCCTCTCTCCTGCTAGTCCCAGTCAGGAGGTATCGGGTCTCTCTTCCTGCCTGCCTGCTTTCTCTCACCCCCAAATCCTCTCTCACATCTGCCCAGGTATAAATCCCTCTCTTACTGGGTTCCTCTCTCAACTCCCCATCTTAGGTAGTTACCCCTGAGGGCAAATTGGATCCTAAGCCAAGAGGTGCAGCTGCAGAGCAGGGGCTCACCATAGGATTGGTCAGAGCTGCAGCAGGAAGGCTTGGGGACACATAGGTTATGGGGCAGGAAGTGACACCTGTAGCCTCTGTCACACATGGACCAGGGGAGGAAAGGCACAGGGCCCAACCTGATAGAGAACTGGAGAGGAGGCTGCATGAATCTACTGCAAAAAGTCTGCCCAGGAGCTGAGGATCCAGAGAAGTAGCCTGCACCAGAGCTTCCTGGAAGCCAGGAGGGGAAGACACAGTGTGTACCTCCTTGCACACTCTAAGAACAAGTCAGGGCAGCCAGAGTTGCCTCACAGAGGATAAGAGAGGGACAGGCTCTTTGGGATCTTCTATTAGAACCTCCCATTTTATGCATGAGAAAACTGAGGCCAGAGAGAGCGGGCATCACACTGATAAAAGGGACAGTGAAGGCGCATTCCTGAAGGGTTGGTGGACACCTAGGCAAGCCCCTGTCCTGGCCACTGAGGGAACCTGGAGACTAACAGGAAGGGTCAGGCTGATCTGCCCAGGGTTGGCAACAGCAGTGAGACTTTGTGCTGTGCTTTTCCTGTGCACCAGACTGGGTCAGTGTGGCAAAAGGATCTGCTGAAGAGCTGCTGAGGCTCTGGAATTGGGGAGCAGTGGGCGGGCATGGAGGCCGCCCATCTCCTGCTGAGAAGGAACGCAGAGGCATCAGTCCCTGGCTGCCCCTTCATGTTGGGATGCTTCCACTGTTTCCCTTGATGCTCAGAGCAGGGCCAAGGTAGGAGGCTTATTTATTTCTGTGGTTTTATTTACTCATCTTTTATTCATTCATATCCTGTCAGTGTATATGGTTTACACTATAAATCATATGTATTCCCACACTTCCTCTTAAAGAAAAAGCCCAAGAATACAGACTGTTCTGAGGCTGTGAAAATGACAGTGGTGGCAGTGGCACTAAGTCTCCAGCTTCCCTTGGGTCTCCCAGTGGGCTTCAGAAAGCCCTGCTTCTCCCAAACTGAAGGTTAAGACCACCTAGATCCCCAGCACCCACTCAATCTACTGTGTGCGTCTGACTTTCAATAGAGCACAGGAGGAGAGTAGGGCTCTGCCGGGAAACCCAAGGATGACATTTTCCCCACATTCTCTTCCTAACCCGAGCGGGCAGGGCTTCCTTGGGACGCTAGCTGCCTGACATCATCTGAGCTGCATCCAAAAGGAAAGCCTCGATGGAGCAAGGAGCAAGAAAGACAGACTGCAGCTGCTAAGAGCATAGAACAGGGATGGTGATCCTCGTAGAGATTTCAGTGAAACATACAGCCCACTGTGTCATGTGTCATAGGTTCACCACCACTGCCATAGAAGAAGTAGATTTGTGAAGGACAGGTGGAACCAAGAATTTGTAACCTGGTGGGGCGCAGCATTCGAAGAGAAGCAAGTCAGGAACAAATGCAGAAGGCTCTGGATGGAACTGGCTTGCAGCCACTACTTGTACTGTATAGATTGCCTTTGTGAAGTTCAAAGGCCTGGAGTTCAAATCAGACTAGGATTTCCACAGCGGGGGCGAGCAGATACAACTTTCTACTGTGAGAATGAGCAAAGGGGAACTGTTGCATGTATCTGTAAGGGAGGAGAAACTCAACACATGATTTTATTGCTGATCAAAATCTTTGCTTACATCTAAAGCCATACTCAGAGTTAGCCTCAAACACACTGTGTAGTATCTAATAACTAGCACCACAGGCAAATTCCAAAATCATGGTGGCCTCACACAATAAAGTTAACTCTTGCTCATGTTCCAAGCCTATCTCAGTCAGTAGGATGCAGGCTGATGGAAGGTCATCCTCCTGGTACCTGTATCATCTAGAAAGAACACAAGGCCCACAAGACTATGGTAAAAAGGGAAGAAAGAAGACAGAGAAAACATAGTATCTAAGTGGTTTCAATATAGATCCAAACAGTCATCTCTTTTGCTCACAGAACACTGACTAGACCCAGTCACGTGGTCAAAAGCAAACTTTAAAGGGTGCAGTGATATACAGGAGGACAGCGCATCCAGGGGGCCTTGCTGCAGCTGCACAGTGAACATCAGACAAGAAGCAATTAAAGTAACGGGCTTGCAAGAAACTAAGGGAAAGATCAAAATCATCTTAAGACAAGGAATACGAAGAAATAGTTAAAAACAGAAATAAATTCATCAAGAGCACTATTAATTGCCCAATTAATGGAGAGGTTAAAATAGTTAATATGAAAAAGTATCCTCTTCATCTTTCTTCTGCATGGCTGCATCAGATTCATAAAAGAAGCAAACAAACTGACAAAGACTACTGCAAGTACAACAAACACAAAATAATTACCATTTCAAAAAATATTGTAAGCAAGGCTATCAAGGAGGCTTTCTGCTGCTTATTAGTTTGGCACCAATTTATTTCTGCTTTTTTGTTTTGATCAGATAGTATTGAGAAATGCAGTGAAAATGGCAATATATTTTAAGTTCATCTTGCACATCTGAAGATAATCTTCAATTAACCTTTTTCAGAAGCTTCAAAGAGAATAGCAGAAAACTAGATTTTTCCCAATATAACATCATTAAAATTATCTAACTGCTCACATTTCATATCACAAATAAAGTGCCATAAATAAGGAACACAAAACTTATAATAACCTTTCATGAGTACATTTATATAAAATCCAGATATATTCATAGAAATAGCAAAAAAGCATGTATTCCAAAGCTTTATTTGTAAAGAGTGAGTCAACCTGACAATACTAGTTAACACATCAGAGTACATTCAAATTTAACATATCCTGCATTCAAGCATGTGTTTTAGTCTCAAAATATATTTCACAATGAAAGTAACAACATTGAGGATACCAGGTGTGGTGCCCCATGCCTGTAATCCCAGAACTTGGGAGGCTGAGGCAGAAGGATCATAGTGAGTTCAAGGCCAGCCTGCCCTACACAGTGAGACCTTATCTGGAAAAAAAAAAAAAAAAAGAACATTGAGGGACTGTACAGGGCCAAATTTCTACAAAACACATTGAGGAACCATTCAGTCACTTACAGCTTGATAAATATCATCAAAGCCAAACATGAGAATGCGAGTGGTCAATCATTCAAAGTGAACCTGTTCCTACTTCACTGGCCCAATACTGCTTTTCATTTGCTATGTAATATGCATGTAAACTTACTTCCTTTCAGTGAGCTTTTCAAACCACTGTATCTGTAGAATCTAGACATGACAATCTTTACTCACCCATTTAATGAATATTCATTGAAGTCTAGCATGTGCCATTCTGGGCACTAAGGAGGCAAATGTGATCAAAAGAGACAAAGGTCCTGCCCTCATATAGCTTGTACTCTAAACAGGCAATCAACGAAAGCAGTAAGCCCTGGATGGTTTAGATAAGTGCAGTGGAAGAGTGGGGCGGGAGACGAGGGTATGGCAACATGGCTGAGGCCACTGGGCATGGCCTGTCAATTGCAGAGATTTGTTAGTCCCAGATGCAGATCAGCAGCTCCCAAACTTGGCACCAGATACCAATCTTCTGACATGTGATCAAGCCTAGTCCTTTACTGAATACCGATCTTTTAACACAAGCGCAGGTGTAGCACCTGCCTGGCAAGCACAAGATCCTGAGAGTTCATTTCCTGGTACCCACACATGCACTCAAAGAAAAAATATCAAGCAGGTTTTTGATGCGATGGCCTGGATCCAATGTCAGAAAGAACATATAAAAGATGGTAGCCATGGACGTGGCTGCCACTGCCCTTTCGTCCTTGCCCATCTTGTGTGCAGGATACATCTCTTTTTCCTTCAGAACACTTTTCTCCTTGAGCATTTCTTCTGCGCTTCTCTTTACTCTTCTCTTTTGCCCTAAAATGTTAAACTTTCACACCCACCAATTGTTCCAACTAATTCTTCCTCTCAGACAGTAAGATCCTGGAAAGCACAGGACAGTAAGACCCCTACAGTGACAGTGACAAGAGGATAAAGCAAGGCAGGAGAATGAGTGTCGTATTCTTCATCAGCTGGTCAGGGAAAGCTTACTGAAAAGGTGATATTTGAGCACAGACTTGCAGGAGGGGAAAGCTTGAATCATGTTGGTATGTAGGGTCAGAGCATTCCAGGTAGAGAGTACAAGCACATTCAAAGCATCAGTGAGAGCAAGGAGCTCAGTGTAGCTAGAATTGAAGCCCAGAGACTGTAAAAGGAGATAAGCCAAGAGAAGGAATATGTAAGAACTTCAGCCACTTAGGGACACCTAACCACGTCAAAGCGGGATCTCTCATCCGTCTCCCCCTCCTTTTCCATTCAAGGATCTCTACTTCCAGTATGCTGGGCACAGCCTTGTCTCAAGCGCATTTTTTACCTGGACACACTACAGGCTGCTCCTTTGCTTGTACCTGCTGCACCTTAGTCCCTTGTTGAGAGTTTTTAGTCAGCTTGGCAGCCGGGATTGATATGACCACTCATTCAGTGCGCTACCACTGCCCTACCTCATAGGAGGGCAGGCAGGGAGCAGGTCCTCCCTTATTCTTAAGGACCATGATGTGTCATCACAGCCTTTTCTAAAGGCTTGGAGAAACAAAACGGAAAAACAGTGCATGAAGGAAACTTGGCTGTTGCCTTACTGAAACCATAGCCCAGCAGCTACCTATCTGCACAAAGAACTCTTTCCCCACTAGTAGGCCTAGCTCCTTCACAAATCGCAGGCCTTCAGGGCCGTCCTCTCTCGCAGTCCCCAGGCTATCAAAGTCCTGCATCTGGGTCATCAGAGGGGGAACTCCAAAGTGTATTCATAAATTTTACTTACTAATTAATTATTCTGTGGTAGTGGGGATTGAACCCAGGGACTTTGCTCTCAATTACATCCCCACCCCATTCTTTTCTAAAAGTTTGCTGAAGTTTTTATTTCGAGACAGGGCCTTGCTAAGTTAACAAGTTGCATAGGGTGGGCTCAAGCTTGTGATCTTTCTGCCTCAGCCTTCCAGAGTGCTGGGATTATCGGCATGTGCCATCATACCCAACTAGTTCTAAATTTTACATGAAAACATCTCATTAAAGAAAAACAAATATTTTTATTTATTCTGAAAATCCCTTTCATCCCCATTGCCTCAACCCCCATTCAATACAGATGTGCCTCTGGGTCTCACCTATTCATAACTAAAAGTTTCATGGAATCATTTCCCTTCTGCCAAGATAAGTCGTCCACCGTCCCTAGAACACAAAAGCACATCTGCTAGCAACTTTTCTCAAAATGGCAACACTACGGTGCTTGATGCAGTGAAAAACTATAATGTGTTATGGAACACATAAGCCAGGGCTTCCTTCTTCACTGTACCCTGGACTTCCTGGACTGGGAACTACTGACCCAACAGCAGGTATGCATCCAACCAAGTAGGGCCTTGTTAGCCACTAGGTACAGTGGTTCCTAATATGCTTTAATTTCTTTTGAAATCAGAAGGAAAAATGAATTTTAAGTCAAAGAATGTCAAAATATAATATTGACATTTATCTTTATACTAATTATATTAGTATTCTCATTGCTAGGGCAAGACACCTGACACTGACACCTCAGAGGAGCAGAGGGAAAGCTCACAGTGTCAGGGATTTCCGTAGCTGGTCAGCTGGTTTCAAGGCAGAGGCATCGCGGCAGGAAGGCGTGGTGGAGCAAAGCTGTTCACTTCATGGTGGTTGGAAAGCAGAGTACAGGGGAAGAGCCAGAGGCCAAGGAACCAGGAACCATACATGGTTCTCAGGGTCAAGTCCCATGATCCACTTGGTCCGCCTAGGTCCTACCTCTTACTAGCCCATTAAGCTATGAACCCATTCATGGCCACTGATGCAGTTAGCACCCTCACAGTCCAGTCACCTCGGCAGCAGTCTCTTCATCCAGGCAAGTTGGCAGTCAAGATGAATTGGTTACTGGGAAGTAAAACAAATCAGACTTACAACTTCAAATACTGCAGTTTCTCTTATATGAGAAACCCAAGTTATAAATAAAGAGCAAAATAAAAGATGGATAATAGGAAGTAGGGAAATGGTGCTTTCTCAAATGGGAAGGGGATCAAGAAATGGGAGGAGGAAAGGAGAGGGGGAAAGGGTGTGAAAAGGAATGAAGATGTGTTATGTACATGGACCAGCTCCACACGAGGGAGGTAGACATTATGCACCGCAAACACGTACTAGTACATTAAAGAGAGAAAAAAGATTAACTAGCACATGAATGAAAGCATAAAATATAATTTCAATTTTTTTATGAAGGATAAAGACCATGAAGGCAAAAGTGCCTAAAGACCAGAGCAGTCCTAGTGAGGTCCTAAAGCTAGCCAGAGCCTGCCGTGACTCAAACCCAGCTGGGGTCATACATTCTGAGTAATTGGTCTTCAGGTCTTGGTGACAAAATTAGAATAAAACCAACATGATTTTTAAGCAGAGTAGAATATTTAATTTCCCATTTTAGTGGTGAATAAGATCATAGAGTTATAATTATTATAAATATCTCTAAGTGGGGGAGTAGGTAGACATTCCCCAAATCAAATTATGAAAAAGACAAAAAGGAGGATTTAGGTAGAATTAAACTGATTTGTTTTGTGGCTGTTTTCTAGGCTCTAGGTGTTTGATCCACAGCTCCTTCTAGAGGCAAATCAGTCATTTAATATAATAACAATAATGATAATATCCACTTAATAATACTACTTGTATTTCACTGGAGGCAGGCAGTATACAAAATGCTTTGGATGCAAGTTCACTCTTTGCAAGAATCATGATGCTTTTGAGTGCAAGACATAAACATCCAGCTCAAGCAAGATAACACCAAAAATCAAAAGGGAACAATATACTGACTCACGTGGCTGGAAAGGAATGAGAGCCACCTAGAAAAGCAGGATGAGCAGGAGCAAGGAGAGCACTGGGGATAGAATCAGGATTCAACACAACTACACTCATTCTCCATTCTATTCAAGAACGCCTTCCCCTCCTCGAACAGACCTACTCCACCTGGTGGAGCAAACAGTTGTCTGGCAATCCCAACTTTGCATCTGTCTTAGTTGGGGCTCTCCCCAAAGCAGACTCAGGTAAGAGTTCAGGTGGTTCTCCTTTGTTTGGAAGGGGAGGCCAAGAAACAGTGAGGAAAGTCAGCTGAGGAAGGGGAGGAAGCTAAAAACTGTGTGAAGCAATGCGCTACAGCTGGGGCAACTAAATCTCAATCTTTCTCGTATGCCTGGGAAGGGATGTGTGGATTATCCCTCAGAATTGTTCCCTAAAGAATGAGTTTACTGAGTATTTATCTGCCTACTCCCCTCTTTCATTGTTTGAGAACTGGTCCAAGGATAATAACCTGACTTGTTTCCCAAGCCAAAGAAAGGTGCTGATGACCCTCACTGTGTTCTAAAATGCATGCAGGTAACTTCATAGGGCAGGGGGCAGTAAACAAGATATGGGTAGAGTGTCTATACCACACACTATGGCTACAGCTCATCCCAGCACTATAGTTCTCAAAGCAGCATGAAGCTGCTTCTCTTCCAGCTCCAGTACCAGCAAGTCCACCAAAGAGCCTGGATCCATTGGGCTTAGGTCACATGCCCACTGTGGACCAATCACAGGTCCAGGGGCACATAGGCTGCTTCCTAGGAAGAGGGGCAGCTTCATCTATTGGAGTTCACTTAGTCATTTCCTCACTCTTTCCAGTAACTAAAATCTACCTCCATTCCTTAAGAAGTGTAAGGAAGACAAAGTCTGGCTTTACTTTACCCAGTAACCAGGGTACTGGCAGACACGAACATGCTAGGTCTCCTGTTTTCACCAACTTGATGTCCCTGCAGAAAGAAAATAGTCATTATCAAAAATCCAATTGTCAAAAAAAAAGCCAATTGTCATTATGCTTCTTTAGAAAATTTTCCATTAAAGATAAAGCAAATTTTAATTAGATTAAGTATCCAATTACTGTAATTACATTTTTTAAAAATTCACATCATGAAGATGACCCTTTTTAAAAGGGTTACAGGAATAATTAGTGTATTCATATTAACCAAAATGTATTGGATAATATTTATACCCAGAAGGCAAAGTACATTACACACATTTCACCTTTGGGGAAAGCTTGCAAATGTTTTGGCAGTGGCATGAATATTTATAGGCAAGAGTGTGCTTTAGCAAGATTATGTGAGGAAGCATTTAAATGCTCACCAGTTTCTACCCAGGGGTAAAGTATACAGAAAATGTAGTGCAGAGATTACAGATATGCAAAGTGTGACTTAAGCGGGGAATTTCTATCAGTTTGCTTAATTAATTGGTGCCAAAGACTGTTTCTCCTTCTTCAAGGCAGAAATGCCCAAGCTATCCAATGGTGACCTCTTTGCTCTGCATCCTCTAGGGACAGAGGCCCTTGGTGGTAGGAGAGCGGTAAGATCTTCCCACCTTGTCCGTTCACCACCAGGAAGCCTTGGTCTTCACACTCCTAACTTTTGCTCAGCCAGTCCCACCTGTAAAGAGGTTTAGGAAGAGGAATCTACGTTTCCAGAGGCTTCCTCCCCCAAAAGTTTTCATCTGAAACTGCCTTCTCTTTTCTGGTTCCCGTATTCTTCTATCAGATCTGCCTCTGAACTGAAGCTCTTGCTGCAGTTTCCACTTCATATATAATTACCTTCCAGGTTCCATCACATTTGCAGGTTCAGTGGGATGAAGGCACCATCATTTCCATTTACAGATGAGAACACTGGGGTTCCAGAGCTTGTAGCAACTCTCAGACCACATCATAGAATGGGCCTCCTAAGGAAACTCTACTGCCACTTGTTATGGTTGATACATTGTGTCAACTTGAGGAGTCTAGAGGCTTAGCTGAGTGAATCAGAAGTTTTATATCCTGAGGGCATGCCCTTACTGCTCTGGGATGTTGTTCATTGTGTCATTTAAAAAATTTAAAAAGTTAATTAAGTGACTGAGCAGAGGGCCAGAGTCCTTACTTTGTATTAATCCTGAGCCTGTGCAACAGGAGGTCGTAGAGATTATGTGAGTGCTACATGCCCCCTGAGTGAGGGTAGCCTGCTTACAATATAAGGGAGGGAAAGAGGCTTTCTGTCCACCTTGTGCTCTTGCTGCTTTTGCTGTTTTCTACTGCCTTAAAGTGTTGCCCTGGGCCCTGCCACCCTGCCTTGGAGCCAGCTGATTATAGACTAAAACCTCTACA
Source organism: Dinomys branickii (assembly GCA_004027595.1). NCBI lineage: Eukaryota > Metazoa > Chordata > Mammalia > Rodentia > Dinomyidae > Dinomys > Dinomys branickii. The sequence continues at coordinate 2,287 of PVLD010001406.1, read as the reverse complement.
AACTATAAGCTAAATAAATCTTTCCTTCCTTAATTTAGGGCATTGGGTATTTTGTCTGAGCAATCAAAAAAAGTAACCAAGACAAAATTTGGTACCAGGAGTGGGGTTGTTGCTGTGACTATATCTAACCATGTGATGCGAAAACCTTTGGGAATGGCTTTTGGGAAGAGATTGGAAAGATCGGGAGATATCATCTGAAAGAGCAGAGCTGGAACACTTTAGACTGTTCAGTATGGGAAATTCTGGTCAGAGCTCAGAAGATCAGAAAGCTGATGGAAATCCTGCTAGTAAAGACCAGATTCAGGAGGTTTCTGCTGGGAGCAAGGACTGCATTGGCTGCTGGATTCCAGATGGTGTGTGTTATGGCTTGGCAGAAACTTTGTCTGCATTTTGCTCATGCACAGAGACTTTGCCTGAGACTGAGATTAAGGGTGGCAGACTAATTAATCTGGCAGAAGAAATTTCAAAGCAGTTGAACATTGAGGCAGTGGCATGGCTACTGTTGGGGGGGGGCTTTTAGCCAGATCTATGCTGAGAATCAAGAGCAAAGAGCCCAGCAGGATGATTTAAAATGTTGTGAGTTTGGCCAGAAAGGAAGCTCCAGGAAAGCTGTGGGCTGAGGAGATCTCCATTGCTGAGAAGGAACCGGAGAATAGACAAGATGGCTTGAGGGCATCACCAGGAGCAGCGCGTCTCCACCCTTTGCAGCCTCAAAGCTGCAAAAGTGAAAGGCTTTGCTTTGAGGAGAAAGCTGCAGAGCATCACATTCCAGGATAGCGGAGGTGGCCGCACCATGCTCCAAAATGGTGGCAGCATAGAAGATGTGTTCCTTAGAGATGGATTCAGAATACCCAGAAATCTGGGCACTTGACTCCTACAAGCAAAAGAGAGGAAAGCCTGGTGACTGCTCTGGATGGCAGAAGACCTTGGCATCATCCATGTGGCACTGGTTTTAGGTGCATGCAGAATGCAAGAGTTCTGAGGTTGAAAAGGCTTCCACCTCAATTTTAAAACACCTGGGAGGGCAGGCAGTGTCCCCCTGAGAGGGCAGTGTGTGAAGCTCTGAGTGTAAAGTAAAAGGTGCAATGGAGAACCCAGAACTTTAAAAAAGCCAGGAACATGGATTGTCTAAGAAAAGCTGCAAGGAAGAAGCAAAGTGGGCATAAGAAAAAAGCCGTGAGATGTGTAACCACCAGAAGTGCCATGGGGTAGGGTCACACAAGCCCTTTGGACCTCACAATGTACCACAGATTGCTTCAGGTGCTGGACATGGAACTGCAGTACTTAATGATTGTCCTCCTGGATTTTGGACTTGCTTTGGTCCCATTCCTTGGTATTCCCCTATTTGTAACTTTTAAAATAATAATATTTATTTTGTGCCATTCTTTTTTTTATTTTTATATTATTTTTATATTTTTTAAAAAAATAAAAGTACAAAAACATATTGACAAACAGACACCAATTAGCATAAAAAATAGTACAATCACAACTAATCTATAGACAAGGTGATATGGTCTCAGCAGTGGTTATTGCTTTATCCATTGATATCTTCAAAGTGTAAATATATAAACCCATATACAGACATGCAAATTTAGTCACACAATTAATCCTCTCAACAACAGAAAAAACACAAAAACCAAAAATCCAAAGACAAAAAACAAAACAGGCAAACATCAACAACAGCAACAACAACAACAACAACAAAACACCAATAGTTGCTGCTTTACATACTGATATCTTCGAACTGTGTGTTCAGGATGACACATACAGACATACAAGATTGATCAAATAACCCGTCATCGATTATTGCTTAGCATTAAGTGATATAATACGATAGTAGAACCATGTTAGCCCTCCTGCATATATGCATATTCATATATACATACATACATTTTTGTCTTTTTCTTTTCTACTTTCCTTCGTCCCATCTGTTCTTTGTTTTAGAACAGATTTCCTTCATGTCTCTTAGTTTATATTCCCACGCTCGGGTTCTTACACCAGTGATACAATACGTTGCTTGCACATGTATCGCTGATTTAATTCACTTATGAGTATGGACTCCAGTTTTGTCCACTTGCCTACAAAGTCCCCAAAATTGTCTTTCTTTATAGCTGAATAATATTCCATTGTATAAAAATGCCACAATTTTTTAATCCAGTCTTCTGTGGATGGGCACTTGGGTTGCTTCCACATTTTAGCTATTACAAATTGTGCTGCTATAAACATGGGTGCACATATGTCAGAGTGATATGATGTTTTCAGATCTTCTGGGAAAATACCCAGAAGA
>PVLD010001405.1:0-204434 GCA_004027595.1 Dinomys branickii | reverse complement strand
TTAATAGTGTATATCTGTATGTGTTAGCCTGAACACACACTTCGAAGATATCAATATGTAAAGCAGCAACAAACGGTGTTTTTTTCTGTTGTTGTTGTTGTTGATGTTGTTGCTGTTGTTGATGTATGCCTGTTTTCTTTCTTGTCTTTGGATTTTTGGTTCTTGTGTTTTCTTTTTTTTTTTTTTTTTTTTTTTTTTTTTTTTTTTTTTTTTTTTTTTTTTTTTTTTTCTTTTTTCTTCTGTTGTCGAGAGGATCAACTGTCTGACTAAATTTGCATGTCTGTATATGGGTCCATACATCTACAATTCGAAGATATCAATGGATAAAGCAACAACTACTGTTGAGACCATACCACCTTGTCTATAGATTTGTTGTGATTGTACTATTTTCTATGATAATGGGTGTCTGTTTGTCAATATGTTTTTTTACTTTTATGTTTCTAAAATAAAAAATAAATAAATAAAAAAAAATAGATTATCCCAATATAAATGATTTTTAAATGCACCTTTTATAATGTAGAAAATTAAGGAGATAAAGAGAAGTAGTGATGAAAATACATAAAACGATAATTTAAAAAAACAATTTAATCAGTTACAAATATCCACATATATGTACATACTTGTATTTGTATATAAACATATATAGGCCCTCTGTCATGTATACACTACTTCTAAATAAACTGCGGCAAATTGTGCAGGTAATCCCAAATCTTCCCTTCTACATTATTTTATAATGTGATGTTCTTTCCACTAAGAGGTGAACTCTACTTCTCTATCCCTAGAATTTAAGTACTATTCCACAGTTTTATGTTCCAAAAAAATGTGCCATTTTGGAGCATTTATCTGAAAATCTATTACAATTTCTCCTCCCTTGCTAAGAACTACCAAACTTGCATGTAAACTTTACGGACCAACACAAAGATGTGGCATATTTGGCCTGCTTGTTTCCACAATTGGCCTGCCTGTTTCCACTGGGTAGACTGACAACAGCTAGTCTCCAGGGCAGAGACCTGACCTGCTCCCAAGAACAGCCATGGCCAAAACACAGCCCAAGTGAACTGAACCCAAAATCCTCGCCCATAAAATCATAAACTAAATCGTTGTTGTTGAAAGACAATGTTTTAGTTACTTTTCTCACTGCTGAGACAAAATACCTGACACCCAATGTTAAAGAAAAAAAGTTTATTTAGTTCAGTTTATAGAGATTCCAGGCCATAGCTGGCTGACTCCAAGGCAGGTTGGCTTGGCAGAAAGGCATCTCAGAGGAGAACTATCTCATGGCAAGCTAAAAACAGCAAAAGCAAGGAATCAAGGGACCTTAACAGCATCTTTGTGCCCCCTTTATCTTACTGAGGCTACTTAGGGCAAGTAGCACTCACATCCTTAATCCTAGTGCTCTTGAGTTTAGCATGGTACCATGAATCAAGTCCAGCATCACACACTCTAGATCTAGCCACCTCTGAAAAGCCCCAACTATGACAGCAAGAGGCTTTGTGGGAACATCTAAACATGTCCATAACAGACACTAAGCAGTAGATACTGGATACATCAATTTTGCTGTACTGCCAGGAACTTTTTCTTAAAAAAAAGAATTCATAATTTACCCTGCTGCATAAAGCACTGCAAATGAGAAGTTAAGTTTGAAATTGTGTTTTGTGACTTTATATGCATTTTGCTTTCTCTGGGCTTCAGATTTTGCATTTAGAAAACTCTGTTGTTTGGACTACAAATATTCAAAGATTAATAGGGTTTCAAGTTTTCATGATGTGATTATTGGGGTGACCTTGTTAGTCTCATTGGAGAATCTAGTTCAAGGTCCATGCCCTGTCCCACAAGTCTCTGAGGAGTCCTGATAGAGTCATTTCTGTGCAAATGTAGACACCTCCTAGAGATGATTCAGGTCCTAGAGATGATACATGATTCAAAATCAAACAGATGTTTAAGGACTATTGCTTGTTTTGCATCCCTCCATAAAAAACAGAAAAATTATTTTCTTTTTGCAGTCATACGTATATATCTTCATTCAAGTAAATTGTCTTACTTGATTGTTTTTAACTATTAAAGAGAATCCTGAAAAAAAATTGTCATTGAAGTGTATATTGGGCAGGAAAAAAATTGTTATTTTGATTGATAACATGGGGGAGAGATTTGAGTCTGTAAAAATCTTAGAGAAGATCTCAGCAAAAACCAAGACAGTAAGGGAACACTGGGGTTTTAGAAGTGAAAGAGAGACAGGGGAAGACAGAGTCAAAGAAATCATTGTAGGAAAACAAATATCTCATTTTTTCCTAGGACTAACCCTTGTTAAAAGTTTCTGAGAACCATGTTGCTTGGATTAGTATGGCTTAAAGATAATTACTCCCAGGACTTACCTCCAATTTGACATTCTACTAGGCTAGAAATGTAGCAAGTATAAAATATAAAGCAAACAGGAGATTCTATAACTTGTAGCACTACAGCTGGCCAAAGCCACAAATGCCATTTGGTCTGTCTCTGCCATTTTCTATTAAGATTTTTCTCAAATCAGTGACTAAGAATATTTTCCTTTGGTTTTTTTTTCAGTTTCCAATTGACAAGCTCCCTCATGAAAACTTGGCCATACTTCTTGGCAAATGCGATAACTACCTATATTATATATATTATAATCATTTCAAATTCAGTCCTTTAGATTTTTTACATTACTCTTTTCTCAAAAAGGGAAGAAAGAAGGATTAAAAAAAGGAAAACTGAAAACTAGCAGACTAGATAGGTATAAACCATTATTGCCACGTATAAATTCTTATGTACCTTCATGTATTATTACAACTACTCTCAGAATAATGCAGTTAGGTAAGCATAACTTCTTCTTTGTGGATGAAAAAACTGAAACTCTGAAATTATGTGACTCATTCTTCAGTTTAAATCTGGTTAAGTCTAGCCCTAAAGACCATGACTCTTCAACTCCTGCAGAATACAGATTTGCATGAAAAGCGTTCCTTGGAATGAAGCCAGTTATTTTCTATCAGTCAGTATACTCATGTGAGTGCATATGCTCTTCTGATTCTTCAGTGAACTTGAGAGGTACTTTGAAGAGAAACTTTTTTGTAGGTGAATCAGTCAGGGTTTACTAGAAAAACAAATAGAACACAAGATATATAAATATATAAGAAATTACAAGTTTGACTTACAATGCTCCGCCACAGATGAGGAAGCATGCAGAGGGTGTCCACATGCTGGAGATTGAAAAATCCAGTCCAAGTTATGGTGTTCACTGCAGTGTCCCTGAAACTCCGTATCAGGAGGATGATGGGACTGTGGCAGAAGACTGATGAATCTACAATGAAAGTCGAAGAGTCTACATTAGAGTGCTGAAGAGTTCCAGGTGAAAACCAAACAGTCTGCACCAGATGCCAGGACACCACCATGAAGCTGAAGGCAAAGACTGGAGCTCCTTCAAAGAACCAGCAATCAGTCCTTCCTCATTTCCTTTTTACTGTATGCAGCCTACTGGCTCTGTGTGGGGGTTATCGTGTACATCCACACCATCTCCAGGCCCTCCTCTTACACAGGCTCAGGACAAATACAAAGGAAGCACCCTGGCTCCCTGCTAAGTCACACAGTTAACCTTCTAAATTTCTCAAGCTGACACAATGAACAACATCATAGTGCAGTAAGGGCATGTCATGTTCATGCCAGGATGTAGAACTGCTGAGTTACTTAGTTAAGCTTCTAGACTCCTTAAATTGACACGATACATCAACCATACCAGTATATCAGTCTCCTTTAAACTGTAGATGTTGCACATTAGTTAATTATGACCTTCACTATGTATCATGATATTTAATGCATCATTACACAATGAAATACAATCAAATTTTAAAATTCATTTCGTATTACATGCAGTAAAGATAGAGATTTGTCTAGAAATCATTTTTATCAATTACATAAATGTGCATATATGGTTAGAGTCACAAGATATATTTTCTGATGTAATTTGGTGTGAGAAACAAAAATTTGGATGCTGCTGGACTAGATAGGAGAATGTTGCCAAAACTGGGACATTTTCTCAGAAAGAGAAAAATGCAGAAAAGTCAAGAAAGAAGAGCAACACTACGGAAAACCCTGTGAAGTCTCAGAGCTTTACAGGTGTGAGGAATGGTCATTTTCCTCAAGTAAAATCCTTAAAATGCTGAGTTGGAAAGTTTCAGTGGCAAAGTCAGCCTGAAGTCCACAGATCCTGCTCTCCTAGGAGGACTTCTATGAAATACCTATTAGATTTTTTCAATCTTATTCTGTAAATGTAGAATCAACATTGAATGCTCCTTCTTTATTGAACTTTGTCCAAAATGGATGAGGTATTTCTCATTCTCTTTCCCTTTAAGAAACATACTCATCATTTGTGCAGGGCCTGCTGACATATATGTTCTTTATTTTCTTACTTGCTCAGGAAAAAAAAAAACCCTGTTACATTTTTCCACCCATTCTGAGCCCATAAAGAGTAACTCGGAATAGATAACAACTATCCTCTGTTTTCTCTTGGCTGTGAAACTCTTGCCTGTTGAAGAGGCCAAGAAAAAATGTAACAAGGCTTAATATATGGAATACATACAGTGGTCTAATAACTGGCCATTTGGAATGTCATTCTAGCCTAAAACTGTCATGAAAAGGGAGAAACATACAGTCGAACTTGATATGAGTGCTTCAAGACTGTGACTTTAGTTGGTCCCTAACAACTACTTATTGAACCTAACAATGTAAAAATTATATGTAAGTATAAAACCTATTATCTGTGTAATGAGTTAAAAAAAAAGTTTCAAAGTAAGTTTACCTATTGATCTCCTTTTCATTCTTCTACATCATTAGGGAAGTCTATAAGTTCTATCTTAGTTACTTGTTTCACTGCTGAGATAAAGTACCTGACCCCCAAAGTTAAAGAAAGGCAGGTTTATTTAGCTCACAGCTAGTAGAGGATTCATTCCATAATTAGTTGGCTCCAAGGCAGGGTGACATAGCACATGGGCGCCACAGAGGACAAAGACTACATGGCAGGCAGAAGGTAGCAAAGCAACATGGGACAACCATGGCTCTATCCTTTGTACATTACCCGGGCTACCTAAGGTGCATAGCACTCATATCCTTAATCCTATTGCCCTTGAATCATTGCACCCTGAATCACTTCCAGGGCCATGCACTCTAGATACAGCCCTCTCTGAGAAAGCACCCCCATGACTGCACAAGGCTTTGTGGAGGACATCTAGTCCCAAGCCATCAAAAACTCCACTTTCACAGAGAAGAAAAAAGAGGCCCAGTTGAGTTAAGTGGTTTATACAAGATCGTACAAGTTCCTTGCAAATTTAGAACAGAGTATGTAACCTCCAAATCCTACCCTTGCATTCTGCGCCATAGACAGTGGCACTCTCATTAATTCTGTGGCGTCATATTCTCTGTTCTGTTTCCCTAGCTGGCTTGTTTCACAAAAGTGTTTTTGTAAACTTTATACTTAAAAATGGAATAAAAGGAAGTGGAAGGTGGAGTGATTATTCTCTCGCATCTGCTGGGTGCAGTTAATCCTTGGTTTCATGAATATAAAGCATGCTAGAAGAATATGTATCTATTTATACAGCAATAACATATGCTGGGAAATGTATGTGGTTAAAGTACAGATACATTGGTTTCAATTCTAATATTGGTTTAAGTAAATTATATGTTAGGCCCCAGCCAACAAATATATCCCTTACAGTTAACTTCTCTAATTTGGTTAAAGGACCCTAGGTTTATTCTGCAGTGCATGTATATCAGGTTATGTAAAATTAATAGCTGAAGTTCGTTCATATGGCTTTAATTAGGATGCATGGGTTGGGATGAAAAGTAAAGTGAGAGCTCTGGCTTTGATTATAACTGCATTTGGTCCAGTATCAGTGTCTGCAGTGGCAAATACGTGTTGGCTTCACTTAATACATGTTTGTTCAAAAAAGCCATGCACTGGCTTAATTTGACTTTGAAGGCGTTCAATAAAATATATTATTTGTCTAAATACCAGTTTAGTTCATTTTATTTAATTATCCAAGAATATTTACAGGGTCTGGGATATAATTGTGCAGGTAGAAAAAAATGTTGATTGTGTTAGGTTTCAAAGAAAATAGATTCATCTTTGTGGAAACTTCTCAAAACTTTGGAGAACTGTCCTGTTTCCAAGTCTATGTACTTATCTCCAAACACAGTTCTGTGAGTCTGCCTTTTTTTTCCCAGGAAAAAGAATTCTTTGAGGAGAAAAGTGTTTCTTGCTGGGAAATACTCTTCTTTCTCAGGTGTCTGCTACATTTCCCTACAAAAGCCAAGTAAGTTTCATAAAATCAGTGACTTTCATTACATTTGCCTAATTTATTGGTACTTTGTGATCCAAATAATTTCTCATTTCCAACAAGATGTCCTTGGTGATCATTCACATTCTTAGTGAGACGTACTTCTTGCCTATTTGACTAGATTGTAATAATTTAAAAGCAGGAGACAATGCTCTGAATTACTTTTACCTCTTTGATTTCTAGCTCTATGGTCTACCTGTACGGATCTCTATTATCTCCTTCTCTCTTCCAGCACCCACCGCCATTTTTGGAGCTGGAGGGTGAATGGAAGCTCCTCTTAGCTTAGAGTGAGGTGTACGTGATAGCATGATACCTAACCCAATCAAGCTGGTTATCTGAAAAGCCAGATGATCAGTGGCACAGAAGTCTAACATACACAGGACAACACATTAATATTGTGTAAGGATACTGTGTATCCAGCTTGGCAGATTGAGGCAATGGGTTAGGCACTTGGTAGAAAAGAGAAGTTGTCAATCATCAGTCTGTACTATTTTAGGCCCTGATGCCAGACAGAACTAATGTATCATAGCAAAGCTTCTCACTAGCCGTGAAAGGTTTTAAATCTATCTTCACTCCAGTATTTTGTTTAGTAAAGAAGCTGATACTTTTTAAAATTCACAGATTATTTTCCAAGTTAAGGTGATTCAAACAATGAGCCTTAAAATGAACAAGTAGTTTACTCAAGTCTGTTAGACTAATAAATGGTAGAGTTGAGCTCAAAATCTGCATGTCCCAATGGTATTAAATGCAAATGCAAAGATACCAAGCTAAGGGTCTAGGAATAAGAAGCAAGAGCGTGTCATCTGTGATACTGAGACACAAGGCTTCTGGCCAGCTCAGGATCCCAGGACTGGTTAAGAAAGGTTTGGTTCTTGTTTCTGTTCAGGGCTCAGTTTGCCAAGTGGGTTAACATGGCTCCACTGTGGATGTTGGGAAATCATCAGCACATGAAGCCAGACTACTCAATCTTATCAGAGCCTCTCCTTTATTTTCCTTTTTCTTTATATCTTATTCATTGGCTTAAATTGTATGCTTTAAAGCATGTGACCAAAAACATAACATGAAGAAGGACTGCATATCCTGGCCGTTGTTCCAGAGGTATCCTCTGCACAAATTATCTTGGTGCCAGAAACCCACTATCAAATATTCATTGCTTTTGATTCAGAGATATTTTTAGTCTGCAAAATGTCTTCTATTAAAATGAAAGTGCCCCTTGAGGGATAGAGAGCCTTTTAAGCTATTATCACTTAAAGTCATAGTGGGTAGTTTATGAAAATTGGGATTAAATTTTTCAAGAACTGAAGGACACAGGAGGAAAACAGAGAGAAAGAGAAACCCACAGTGATGGAGAGTGACATAGAAGGGTTGCCAGAGGATGTCCCCTATATTTTCCCGCCTCCCCCAAGAGACTCGATGCTGCTATTGTGATACATGGTTTAGAGAATAGAGAGCTAACTTGTTAGTGGTCTTCCCTCCACTCTGAACCATGTTCTCTCTCTAAACCTAAAAAAAACACCAGAGGAAATTGAAAAAAACTAAAAGAACATGAGAAATATAAAACTTACAGCTACTCATAACATTACTGCTCTTTGAATTTTATATTTTTAAACAATTTGTGAACTGAAAATTAAATAAACACATTGATGATTATGGTTCAGATTCGGGCTTTGTCAATGATCATCTCCTTGACCTCTGGGTTTTAATATCCTCTAATTTTCTCTGAGTTACAGATTTCTTATTTTAAACTAGAACTCATTTAAAAACATTATAAATGTAATTGAAACATTGAGCATGGTGCTTGAAGAATAATAATTATAGGATAGCTAATTATAATGAAATGCTAATCTGACAGCAAAAACAACATCAGTACTACATTCAACTCCACATTGGACTCTACTTGGGGCATTGCATAGTCATTGTCCTTAGAAATTCTTTGGATTAAGGTTGAAAACCATTCCAGAGTACACCAGAAGAAAGAACTCTTAAAATGTGTTAAAGATTGACTTTAAAACCACTTCTGACAGTCCAGAGTCATGGAATAATCTTGTAATCCTATCATATAAGGAGGCAGAAACCAGTGGTTCATGAATTCAAGTCCTGCCTGTTGATGTCTCTTCACTCAGTTGTTTCCTTTGCTGTACAGAAGGTTTTTAACTTACATGATCTTATTTTTTAAAATCAACTTTATTGGGACATTTTAGATATACATAATCTCATTTTTTAAAAAACTAAGAATATAAGTTTTAGAAAGTATATACATTTTATTTGACTCCTTTGAGGTATCTTCCCAAAAGATTAAAGACATCATACACAGTGATACATGCATACCCATGTTTATAGCAGCACAATTCATAATAGCTAGATCTTGGAAGTTGCCTATACAACTGCAACAGATGAACACATAAAGAAAATATTGCATTTATGCACAATGGAGTACTATTCTTCCAGAAAGAAGGAAAAACTTGAGTTATTTGTACAAAAATAGATGGACCTTGAGACCATAATGTTGAGTGAGATAAATCAGACATGCAAGCTTGAATATCACATGGCTTCTATTGTATGAGAAACCGAAAATATAAAGAACCAAACAAAATATATCTTTTGCAATAAAGGAAGGAGTCTAAAAGATAGAGGAAGGGAGGGAAGAGGAGAGGGAGAAAGAGGATTAAAAAAGATGTGTTATGTACATGAATCAACTTCCCATGAGAATATAATCGTTATGTACTGTAAACATGTATCAATAAAGATAAAAATTTTAAAAAGTGAAAAATAAAAGGAATCAGAAGCAAGTAACAAGTCAGAAGAATAAGTAACTATAGTAATGGCAGTGTTAGTGAGTAACTTACACGTGCCCAATACTATTCATTCAGTGCTAGGTTTGTGATTCACATTAATGCAACCATTCAACTGGGAAGTTACTATTATCCTCAGAGTAAAGGCAAGAAAACTGAGACTTTAAAAAGTGAAATACATGGCACAGTGTTATTGCTAAAAAATGCCAAAAGTAAAATTTCTTTCTGAAGGGGCAGCCCTCTTCAAATGGCAATGAAGACATTCTTGCTGATAACTGCCAAGAAGCTGTGCAAAAGGTACAAAGACCAGCGACAAAGGCAACTATCGCATTACCCCTGGAGCTGATATAACCAGCTCCACCCATTAAAACCGAGCTCCTGCACTGCACTCTGCAGCCCGTCACCTGTTGTCCAAGGCAGACATTCTTTTCACAACAGGAACCGAGGTCAGCCTGTCCAGCCACACTGGACTGTGCTCTGTCCTAACCGGCATTTGGCGCTAGCTCTGAAAATAGCAGTCAGTGACATGAGCATAAAGGCAAGTGTCATTTTCCACTTCCGTGGGCTAAAATGAAAGAGCTAATTTTGTCTACTTTAAAATTATGCGCAGGGCCTGACCTTATGCTTTAATTTTACTTATGAAAAATAAAAGCACAGCAGTGGCCGAGAAGAGCACAGAGCTAATTTTGGTTTAGAATCTTGCTCTCTGAACTTGAAGACTTGCATTCTATTTCCAGATGATCTCTTCGAAGGACATTTTCAATATTAGATGCTGTTTTGAAGTTGCCCTCGTCCTATCAGGGATTTAAATGTGTGATGCACCCCGATGTGGCCCAACCACACAGCAAGCTGTCAAATAGATGTCCTTGTAACTGGAAGAAAGAGAAGTCATGTGTCATCCCTAGTACAAGTAGTGGTACTGCCACTTTTCTTTTTATCATTGAACTTCCTGGAATCTGTATCTCAATTCTTTGGCTAAATAGATGAAAGAAATTAGAGGTGACTCTGTCAACACTGCAGTGAATAATGGGAGTTTTCGAGGCAGCGGATGGTTCCAGGAAAAATAAGGGAGATGGTAAGTGACTTCTACCTGTGCACTGCAGCTCATTCAGGAGTCACTGCCCTCCTGCCCACAAAGTCAGTACATACATCTGTGACCCCTTCAGTCTCTTGTCAGCTTTCCTCTTCTGGGACTTTCTCTTCCTGCCATTCTGCATTCTCCTCTGCCTACTAATCCTGTGTGTTTATTCTTAAGTAACACTTACCTTGCTACCGCTACCTTGCTACCACAATCTACCCCAAACCAGAGGCCCAAAGAAGACAAATTTATACATGAGTGAGTACATGTTTTAGTCATCCTCTCAACAAGTGCTTCTAGAGTACTCATCATGTAAAAATGACCATAAAATAGAAAACTACATTATGAATACTATGGTACTTTAATGTGGGGCTGTGAAGGGGAAATCAAATCTACCATTTTGTTTGCTTGCTTTGTCTTCCTGTGAAACATATTCTGAGTTTATCTTTCTTTACAGTTGGGTAATATTCTATTATGTAAAACTACCACAACTTTTTCATCCATGCCTCAGTGGATGGGTATTTGGGTTGCTTCCATGATTTGGCTATTACAAACTGTGCTGCTATAAACATGAGTGCACATACATAGCTGTGATATGATGTTTTCAGTTCTGGGAAAATACCCAGAAAGGGAACAGCTGGATTGAATGGGACCTCTAGTCCTAGTTTACTGAGGAATCTCCAAACTGATTTCCACAGTCAAGGCTTTTATAGGTAAATGGACACAACTCATAAGTGAAATCGGACCACCATGTGTAAGCACCACATTGTCTCACTAGCGTAAGAACCTGAAAGATCAAATAAAATCTAGCAGGTGCAACAGACATGAAAAGAAACTGCTCAAAAGTAAAGAACAACTGGGATGAGGGAAAAGAGAAAAGAAAGAAGGGGGAAATATATACATATGTATACACATGATAGCTAAGATAGTTGTACTACTGACTTTTATTGCTCTATTGAAAGGAACAGTTAATGTTTAAGTGTTTGATCAATTTTACGTGTCTATATTTGTTTATCTAGTAACCAATTTGAAAGTATCAATATATAACACAACAATTGTTAATTTCCTATCACCTTGTTTGAAATTTTGTACTGCTTGCATTGTTTTTGTGTTACTTTCTAAATTTATGTGTGTTTGTTAATATGGTTTCATTGTATTACCTTTAAAGTTAAAACAAATAAAAAAAGAAACAAATCCAGGATTAGTGGAGTAAGTTTTTCATTTTTCACATATTGTGAATACCAGGTTCATAATTACGATCAGAGTTATGTGAGTGTCTTAGTTACTTTTCTCTCGTTGCTGAGACAAAATACCCAACGCCCAAAGTGAAGAAAGGAAAAGTTTATTTAGCTTACAGTTTGTGGAGGTTTCAGTCCATATTTGGCTGGTTCTGAGGCAGAGTAGCACATGGCAGAGGGCAAACTGTTCAGGGCAGCAGAGCACAGCAAAACCAATCAGCCAAAGGGAGGAATGGCTGCAAGCAGCCTCCTTTTCTCCTCTACATTGTAAACAGCCCACCCCCACCCAGGGGTCGTGAACCTCTCACACAATCTCCATGCCCTCCTCTTCCACAGGCTCAGGATGTTTACAAAGGAAGCACCCCAGCTTCCTCCTGAGTCACTCAGCTAAAACTCTAGATTCCCCAAGTTGACACAATGTATCAACCATAACAGTGAGCAACAATTATTCTTCATTTTCTTAAAAAAAAAAAACTGTGGAAAATATAGTGCTTGAAGGAGAAGCAGGTGAAAAGCAGCTGGACATTCTGTGGTAGAAATGATCACTGGTTCCGTATGGAAAATAACCCCCTGTAATTACAGCAAACCATACTGCTTCCATCCCAAGTCTACTGATCAGACTACAAACATACACAGTAATGGAATGCCTCCAATGAACAAATACTTCTGAAAATTCTATAGAGCTATTCCATGTTATAGTTAAAGGCTCTATAGTGTATGTTCCAGTGACTATTGAGAACAACAAACATCCTAAGGTCTTCTTCACCGCACAAGGAAGTACTCCTTCTTGCCCGCTGACATCAACGCTGCGGAGGACTGCATCCACAGCGCAGGCCCTGGGGCTTCCTCACTCCATATGCATTAGTCACACTAGGCCCAGTTCTGTCGTTAGCGACTCATTCACATTCTGAGGCCAGATTCTCCCATTAGCTGTTTGCTGGCCCTGCCAATCAATTTCTATACGCTTCTCTCAAAATCAATGGATAAGAAAGCATAAATATTCAAAGGAAGAAAATGAGGGAGCACAGAGGTAGTCAAAGCCACCTGTGGCTCCAAGAGGGCAATGGAAATTCCTCATAGAAGAAAATTTTTCACAAATTTTGCATAAAGGGCAAGACCCTGCTAGAACACTGTCTGAGCTACAATGGAGTTGGATACTTCTTGCTATTGGATTTAAATTACCTCAAAGAACTCCAGGTAAAGGCTTGATTAGGCCAGAATTAAGAATATGTCACCAAATGTATAAGATTTCTTTCCTGCAAGCACTAAAGTCAAGGCAATTGGGAGTGACAAAATGTGCATAGTAATTTAAAGTAGGCACTCACTCAACTAATTTATGCTCTAGAGCCCATGTAGGCTAAAGGGAGTTGTCTGGGATGGAGGTTTGAAATATCTTGTAGTTCAATCAGAAATTTCAAATGCCAGCTTCTGACCTTGGAAATCAGCTATCACAGATGTCCTCCTTTCTCTGGGCTTCACAACCCACTGACTGAGTCTATGCATGTTTGCAATTCTGGGGGTAAAATCTACAAGAAAGTCAGAGTACTTCTTATGAACTCAAGGTGCAGTAGAGATAGCACAATGCCGTCTTAGTCTAACTTTCAACAGAACCACCTTCGCCTCTTCCTTCCTCCTACCCCAAGGTACTAAAGCAACAACCTCTCATCATCATTCTAGCATTGGCAGAACCCATTTCCAGTCTTACCTTACCTGTTTAAGAGTTTCTGGCCCTGGAAGTATCAATGAACTTCTTGGTCAAATATCACCTTCTACCTCAATGGAGTTTTGTGAGGATTTAGTTCAATAATATAAGTAAAATCTCTGGTAAATTTCTAAGCATAGGTTCTGCTTAATAATATTTATCATCATTATTTTAAATGTCATCATTCATAATTATTATTGTATTTTCAGCCAATAATAAACTTGGAGTTATACAAAACTGGAACCTCAGTTCTAAGGTTCTATTTTTCTACTATACAATGTAAAGACAGATTTCTTTACAGCAACTACTTGGAAGATAACAATAGGCAATATAGTAACCTTTATTAATTTCCTCTCATCTTGTTTTGAAGTTCTGTATCGCTTTTACTATTTTTTAATGTTGTTTAAAATAAAAAAGTATTTTTAGTTATTGAATAAAATATACTAAAATGAAATATATTTTCTTCAAACAGGAAAACCAACAGACATCCTTCTGAACAGGTAAATCTAAAATAATTCTAACATTTAGGATGCACATAAGTTATAGAGAATGCACCTTGACCTCAAGTTTATATATCCAAAGTCATAGTAAACTATAAATCTTATGCAGACCAGCTAAAATCTTGTTTATTTCTCTTTTTGTAGGATTCTGCTTTGGGGGGTTCTTTATTGTGCTAAAGAATCCAGAGTAACCCAGTTTCCTTAGAATTTAAACAACTTTGTTTTCAATTCTCCAAGGTAGGTCAACATTAGGAGAGTGTTCTATGTAAAAAAAATGTCAGATCTGACCTCAGGATAGGGAACTAATAGTGTAAATAGGCACATTACTCCCTAACCACCCATTCTAAGTTAAAGTTCAGGAAGTTTTAAGCCCATTCATTCATCTCAACCTGAAATGCATTTCCACTCTACAACCTTTGAAAAAAATTCTCCTGAGATTTGTGCTAGGTTTTACTTCAGTTAAAGAAGAATTAACTAGAATAACCTGGGATAAAAGGAATCCAGTTAATTTAATTTTCTGCTTTAGCTGTGAGTTAACTAGAAAACATTTTGAATTATATTTTTATTGTTTAAAATGTGTGACTATGCTTTTGTCTCTTAGAAATTATAATTACACTCCACAGTTCACTTTGATTTTTTTATAATGTGATAGAATAGTACAAGATTATGAACCCCTTGCCACATTGAGTATTCTGTGATTCTGACATCAGTAGACAGCCTCACAGAGATACCAAGAAAGAAATACCCACACATGATCCACAATGCCATGTTTATTAGAAACAACATTTCCACTCAAGGTTTATTTAAAATATTGTCTTGACAAGCTCCCTGCAGCTCAGATAGTGGCACAGTAGCACAAAAAGCCTCAGTCACAGTTGAGTTCAAGCAGGGCGCACAAAGGGGCAGGAAAATCTAAGAATGTTTGGTTTGTCAGGGTACCAGGAAACGCCATGTCAGGACCACCTACATCAGATGTGATATCCTCACAGGTTTCTGCTCTCAAGATCAACAGAAACCCTTGAATGTTTTTGCTGTGACTTCGGGAAGATGGAGGGAACCCTTTAATCTACAATTATCTGATTAGCAGAAACCTGAAACCAGAGAGGAAGGTTATTAACCATTTGGATGTTATTTTCAACCTTACTGCCTCTTACTTTTCCTTAGCTTCATCCCAAACCAACAGGTGCTTGAGAGAGGGATGCATTTCACGGCTGTTTTGATTTTGCAGAGGATGGAAGAAGTAGTGGAAAAGACTTGGAACTGATCCTTGCTGACTCTGTGCTGAAATGTTAGGTGTTTACTTTAAAATCCACCATTCCTTAGATACTTGTCATGGTTCATAAGAGAGATTGACGGCTCCATTATCTGAGATGCTGGTGTGTAATTCCTATTAGTGTGAGCAGGCGTTTCAGCAGCAGAGCTATTTGGGAGCCTCGTATTTGTCTCTCTCTAAACAGTAGTGTTGAAAATCAACCATCAGTTATCCAGCACAAAGGTCAATCTATCAATTTAAAGACTAAAAAATGGTTCTCTAAGCTACATTCAGAGTATCTTGGAAATTTAGACACAATTAAGTACAACTTTATCAGCTTACCCAGGAGGAAACTGAGCTGTAAAGAGGGCATACATTTGCCCAAAGTCAGGGAGCTAACAAGGAGGGGAACCATGACTTCTTCCCAGGACTCCTTACTTCTCCAGAGCTTCCAGGGTAATATTCAGTCCTAAAGTAATGTAAGGTGCTAATCACATAACGGGAAACAAGAAAGTACAATAAATTCTTCTTTTCCTACAAATGTTGCAATGAAACTGACTGGATTTGAGCTCAGCATAAAGCAAAAGGCCATATTTACAAAATATGTAAATAAATTATTTCTAGAGATCAGTCAAAGGCAGCGCGTGATTATGAGGCTCACGGGAAGATAAGTAAACATTACAAAGTCCTTCCCTGAGAGAAATGGGACCAAAATAAAGCACAAGCATCTCATTAAGTAAAGGAGACAGACATCAAAGTTTAAAGAACCTGGAACAGGGCAATTTACAAGGCAGAATTTTGAAAAAGAAGGTAAAATATAGGAAATACAGATTGTTACAAATCTGCATACGTTGGTTGGTACCCTAGGCTGCACATATGTGATGTAAATCTTCACTCATCTAGGTAAAGAACCAGAGAACTATATGTGAAAAATTCTCAGAACTTGCACACAATGAACAGAAGTCTGAGCACTGACAAAGCAGCCCTGTTGGCCCCAATCATCCGTTTCATTACTCACCTTTCTTAGCTTTTTCAGCAAATTTTAGTTGGAGTAAAACATATTACAGTATCATCATTCCTTCCTGAACTTGATGGAATCTACAGTAATCTCATAAGAAAGGCCCTTCATCTCTCTTATCATATTTGCCTGTTCTTAAATTTCTGTTTGCCTTTTTATTAAAATCTCTACCTCTCAGTCAGAATTTTTCAACTCTTTGCGCAGACCATTCTCTTTTTTTCAACTAGACCTCTGGTTGCTTATCTCCTGTAGTTGTGACAAAATATCTGAAATAAGCCAACTTAGAGAGGATTTATTTTGGCTCACGGTTTCACAGCTTCTAATCTATCATCACCCAGCCCCACGGCGTTAGGCCTGTGGGAGAGCAGAAGCCTCGTGGCACAAGGGCGTGGGAAGGGTACCTGCTCACCTCCCAGCAACCAAGGAGCAGAAAGGGAGAAGGTGATGGAGACGGAGGGCTGCAGACAAAATACGCACCGCAGAGGTTCACCCACAGCGACCTGCCCCCAGGGTGCCCACCTCCTCACAGCCCAGGCATATATACACTCACCATCTGGCGCTCTCTTCATCCGCCTGCCTCTCTAAAGCCCCACTTCTGAGTACTTTTGCAGTGAGGATCAAGCCCACAGTACATGAATCTTCGACGAACACTTCCTATTTAAACCGTAACAATCTCTCAATCAGTTAAGCCTCTCTTGTAATCCCAGTGTCTGAGTCATTTTGAATTTCAGTTCTGATGATTGCTTTTGCTTTAAATTTCTTTTTATTTCTACATCTCCAGCACATCATGATTACATTCATGGTGGGGAGTGGACACACGGACACAGCACACCTTAATTCTTTCTTCACGCCCCTCCCTTTACCTGTGCCCCATGCCCTCCATCCCTCCCTTCCATTTTGCAAATATCTGTCTCCCTTTCCCTATCATTTGCCTTGCATTTTGCTTTTAATTTACGATTTGGGTTTCTCATATAAGAGAAACCATGTGATATTTCTGCTTGGGTATCTGAGTTTATTTCACATAACATTGCTTCTGTTGAATGCTTTATCGCTTGATGAGAATTTTACTGGATTTCTACTTTTGAATTGAATTAGAGACCTTTTAGCTAGATGGTTTAGGCTGGGTGCTGTGGAGATAATCATGGAATGAAAGCTTTACAGTCGTGAGTCAAAATAAACTTTTCTACTTTTAAGTTGTTTACATCAGGTCTTCTGTCACAGCAACAAGAAGCTGATTAACACATGGTTAATGGAAAGCGATGGAAAAATTTTAACTATGTCTTATTTGGGATGTGTAAAGACATATCACATCTGTATCCAAAAGGATGTTTCTACTTTAGGGAAACTGAGCTCACTGTTCTTTTTCAGAGGCCCTTTGTCCTTCCCATTCTGATTTTTCCCAGTTGTTCAGATCTCCACTGGCTTCAGTTTGTCTCACCAACTCAGAGACACTTTCCCAGACCACTATGATCTACAACATAGCCACCTACTCTCCATTATTGTTTTCAGGATGGAATTACAACTAGCAGATCGTACCTCACTTGTTGGTTTATAATTTGGGATGCTATAAGCTTAATAAGAGCAGAGCCTCAAATCGTTTTTGGCACCTGATTGACAGGGGCTCAGTGTAAATATTTTTACAGTGAAAGAAAGCACTTTCACAAATGGACATTTATACCAGAAGACTGAAAGGCATTACCAGGGACAATAATGTCTAAGTGATACCTTAATGAAGACGAGTAGCAATGAATGCCAGCTTGTCAGCACTGTCAGGCCCAGGGTAGGTATTCTAAGAATGGCAGCCAATATTGTTTCCACTAATGTATTCCATCCAAACGATATTGCCTCCTCAGTTAGCACCCCTTTGGTTATGACCACATAGTACTAAGTAAGCTACATAAAGAAAAGAAATATGTCACTAGAAGGGGATAGTGCTATCTCTTAGTTCTAATTAAATCATGATAACAAATTTCACTTTGCTTATTCAAGCAAACTCAAACGTGTTCCATTTTCTTTTCTTGAATTCAGTCAGACCAATAAAACATAGGCTCATCATCATAGATGTCAAAAATACTAAGCAAACCAAAATATGCACATTAAAGATAAGAACCTATACTTAGCTTTGAGAAATGCAACACCAGACCAGCTTCCTTCATAAAATGTGCTCCCAGAGGTTCCTTCCTTCATAAAAGGTGCTCCAATGAGCTGTGCTCATCTGTCCCTGAACTGCCCCTTCCTTATTCTGTTTTCTTGGTAATAGTTGTTGACAGCCATGCTCTATCTGTTCATATCATTACAAAACAGCCTACGGTGGGGAGGTCTGTTATTTATAAGGTGCTCAGAGGAGATGAAGTGGGTAATTTTGAATGTTCAACAAATTCAAAGCAGAGTTGGGCCGAGCTGAAAGTTTGCAAGGACTCTGGTCTTCTGCTATATCTTGTGATTTATTTCTAATTTTGAATGATACCATGCAGATCTTGGACCAACACTTTATTTTTGTCACCCAGAAAGAAGTTGTGATGGGGGCGCATCTTTTCTTTCCGTCTTTGGCCTCCCTCCTTCATCACTGCCAGGTATCAGAACTCCTCAGCTTGTTAAAGATTTGCCTTTGAAATAGAGGTCAAGGGCATGGTTAAAACAGTTGGAGAAAATTATGTTCTCTCTGCCCTAGAAAAATATAGCTCTCTACAAGGCAGGAGAATCTCTCTGGAGACTACATCTTTGAATTCCAGAAGGTTGCATGTTTGAAATGTTAATACAATTTTATGGGTGAAAATTTTACCTGCAAAACATTTCTAAAATATGTGCCTGTCAAACGTCTTTCCCCCACAGGGACGGTTCTCCCTACACATCAAAGGCAGCTTCCCTCACAGAGACAGCCCTTTGCAATGGAAGAAGTGAGACCTTCCATTATAAAGAGGCAAGGCTCCCAGTGTTCAGTTACTGTAAACTCTCAATTATCCACAGTGCTTAGAGAAAGAAGGCATGGTGAACAGTCCCCAAACCCATTATTTTTTAGGGAACATTTTAATGCAATATTTTTACAATATATACATGATCTTAGAAATGTCAATCTCTCTCATTTAGGTAGACCAAAAAATATCCAAGCCACCCCCCCACTCACGTTAGTGTAGCCCCAGCCACTATAAAAATACAAGTTACTTAAAAATGGAAAGAAACAAAGGTATAGAAAATAACAGAGTCGTCCTAAATAATGGTGGTTAATCAGAGCACTGATTTTCAAATCTTTACAAGCCAGGCATCACTATTAGCTGGGAGACAGATTCTATCACAGACCACACATAGAAAACCACTGCACCAGAGAAAAGACCTGCAGCTCGCCTCTACTATCATCCCTGTTCATCCTGCTATTCCTATGCAGAGGCTCCTGCTTTTCCTGAGATGTTCTTACACACAAATTCTCACTGGGGTACACTTCAGTAACACTTTATTGCTAAGCACAAACTGACTACAAGCAAAAAGTCACTGACTTTTGGGGATTTTTCTCTCATAACTTATGAAAGATCACTTCTAGGTACATATGTTCACCTGTGTGCATTATGGAGGTTACAAAATAACTAGAGGCCCAGTCTCAATCCTGTTTAGGCTTATAATCAAGGGTGAAATCTTGCTGACTCTTTAAGTACCTGTTTTCTTCAGCCTCTCTGTGGTCAAATTGAAGTTGGAAGTAATTCAGTAGACACAAATACATTTATGTTGAGAGAGAGAGAGCAGCGGAGAGGTCAAGTGAATTTGTCTAGAAGTTTTGAGAAAATCATTCTTAATTTCCCTCTTCATTTATCCCTGAGCCAATGAAAAAGGAATTTCCCGCAGTACTTCCGACTCTCTAGAGTAAGTAGTACAAAAGAAGCTACTTCCATCACTTATTAGTTTTCCTGTAAAGAATCACAGGTTATAAGGTGAGATACTAGAAGCCTGGTGCTAATATGCAATAGTCCATATTTCTCTATCGGCTGCTGACCTTGTGAATAATGAGTCATCCGCTTACCTGGCAGCGTTTTCTCCCTGTGTTTGTTTGATGTGTTTCCTGTTGGGAGGTGGCAGCATGAGACTGTCTGACTACAAAGTTAGCTGCCCTACATCATTCCTGGTTAGGAGTACAGGATATCAGAACATAAGAGAGACACAATTGTTCAGTCTCAACCATGTTATCAAATCTAGCAGAAAGAGCAATAACTCTGTAGTGATTGTGAATTTTTTAAAATGGTGTATATGTCTCAGTATTTTTTAGCTCCGCATGAAAAGATAAGACTCACTAAAGTCTCTATCCAAGAGATGTGGCCAGGTCATTGGACTGGAGGAATAGGGTCCGATAGATACTGAGAGTAACGTAAGCTGGAGCCATTTTGACAGTGATTTTCAGTCTAAGTACAGTTTTATGAAAGGAAAAACCTGCAAATACAAGCAAGGTTTTATGAGCAACACCAGACTGGAAATTTAAGATCCAGGCAGGGTACCTAGGTCTGAGAGCTTAGCTATAGCAACAAGCACATTCACTGTCTGAGGAACAAGCTTGCATGAAGTATTGCAGATGAGGCTAAGGTCTGAGAGGATGCAGCTAAATCACAGCCCTCGCAGCCTGGGACAGGAGACAAGAAGGAAGGCAAAGGGAAGCAGGAGCCACTCGACTACCTCCGTTTTGTTTTCTGTTCCATAACATAATCCAGGGGCTTAGGTTTCCTTCTAATTTTTCAGTGATTTCTTTCTCCAAGAGCCAATCTTTTG
The DNA here is from genome assembly GCA_004027595.1 of Dinomys branickii. Taxonomy (NCBI): domain Eukaryota; kingdom Metazoa; phylum Chordata; class Mammalia; order Rodentia; family Dinomyidae; genus Dinomys; species Dinomys branickii. The sequence continues at coordinate 183,767 of PVLD010001405.1, read as the reverse complement.
ATGTGTTCTATTATCTTTCCATTCCATTTCATTTTGTTTTTGTTGTTTTGAGATAGAACAAGCATTGACTACCAGCTTCTGTTACATTGCTAAAAGTTGTACTTGGCTTTCTGGAATCTCATGCAGCCAGATCAGAGATATCTTTGTTTTGTTCAGGGTTTTTTTTTTCTTTTGTAATCTCTGTGTTTGCTTGTTTTGTGCTTATGAGCAAGAGTGAAAACGAAAAAGCAATATTTTCCTAAAACAACCTAAGGGAAAAAATCACCGGATACAAATTATTGATTGCATGCACCCCTAGTGGGCTTGTTATCCTATTGACAGTTTGTTGAGGATCACAAATGAATGCTGTATCTTCTAGGAGAAATATGATATTCATTCAGTGTTGAGTAAATCCATATATTAAAGCCAAACATTGATAAATAATGTAGACCAATAACCTTGAAAAGGCATATTTCCATATTTCCTGGAAGGGTGACAGCATGCTACTATTTTAAATGGTTCTCACTATTGCTATATTATATGTGTGGGTGATGTTTCAGTGGTTAAAGCTCTGATTTATTAATTAGAATGGTGTTTTCACTGCAATAATATTGCTCCAAGTTGAATGATAAGCACATATTTTAAATGAGGATTGGCAATTGCACAATATTTTAAATTGAATTGGAATATGTAAAGGGTAAAAATCTCTCAAAGGTATAGAGGATTCGGATCACTTCCCTGTGTACTGGCAGCTTGAAAACAAAATTAGCATTTGTTTTATCAAGGATGAAGCATAGCAGTGTATTACTTTAACATCAACTTGGGAAATGCTTAGAGACCTTCTCCCACCCTGTCCCCTGCTACCTGATCAAAACTCAGATATTTTGAAACATGTAACTTTCTTATGTATATTCAGACTTTGCAACAGCAACATGCAAGGATTTTCTTTAAGCAAATCACTCTCCATTCTTTCCTGAGGCAAAGCCGCTTGCTAAGATTTTCTTAATAATTACCCTCTAACATCCTCTCTCTAGGCTAAAGAGGCAATCACATTGTATGAATTTTCAGTTGGGGTTTTTATTGTTTGTGTGTCTTTTTGTTTGTTCGAAGTGTACAGCTATTTCAAATCAAAAATCTGTAGCACTGCCCATTAATTTTCACAGTTCCCCAGATGTTAATATTAGTTCACTATTTGGTAATATAACACTTGCATTCAAAAATGGGAGAAGTTTGTGACATAAATTGGCTTTGTTCCTGGGGTCAAGTTCATAATGGTCCTCTTTAGTGAGCGGGCTGACTGCTCCTGAGCTGTTCTTGAGCTGCCTCTGCATTGAAACACTCCACACTAGCCGACGTCAAGATGGCACAAAAGTGAAAACAGAGTGCTTAGGGCTCTCAGGTTTAGTTTGCTTTCAATCTCTTCTCTCTAACAAAAAGACAGTAAAAACATTGGGTTGGGCAAAGGTAGGAACTTCCTAACCCTACAGATTTGTAATTGATGGGATCATGGGGAATAAAACATGACCATTCCTCCTATGCTCATTCTCTAGGGAAAATGAGAAGCTCTCTGGTTCCCAACCAGGGTCTCCTACATATTTTCTGAGGCTTTTAAAATTTTCCTGTCTGCATAATTAGACTCTCCACTCACATGTCAAAATCCAAAACTGAAATCATCTGATATTTGATCTGGCCTAGGAAGAGGGCTCAAAGGCCTCTCACTGAGCCAATGTCAAAGGCAGTTCCGCCATCACTGTTCTAGAACTGACTGAAGAAAGGCAGCTGATCAGAGAGAGCCACTCATTCTTGCTATATCACTGCAATGGTGTTGAGTGGTTTTGTCAAAGATAGTTTACTTAGTTAGTTTATACATAAGACAGCTAGCTAGTGGAAGAGTCTGAGACAGAGCCGGTGACCAGCCATACTGATAAACATTAATAGACTAGGGCTCTCCACAAAGGATGAATTTACTCGGGCAGCGTGGAATGCAGCTCACTCCCTCCTAACATCCTGAAGGGAGGTACAGCCTCTAAAACCATGAGTTTTGAGGAAATTATAATATAAATAAACCAAGTCCTTCTGAGATCCCAGTTTACTGTAGACCAAGTGTGAAAGAGCTGCACTAGAAAGCCTGAATCCCAACTCATCATTTTAAATCCACAGACTTTGAGGTGCAGGACCAAAACACCTGGACCCATTAATTTCCGTAAGCGTTCCTGTTTTAGAAGTCATGGATAAGCCAAGGTTAATGATGCTAGCCATATAAACTTGCTGGTGCCCCACATACCCATTGGATCAGTATTAACTGAGCAACTGTACTACTATGTTATCGGTTGATTATGTTTTAATCCATATTGTACCCACATGTGACTTTGCTACATAAACTACCCCTGACAAAGGGCCTCAATAAATATTTCCTACTCTTAACCTCCATTGCCTTGGCAATTTGTTCTTCAGTTACACGGCATACAAACTCAGCTCATCTGACATCTAACTGGTTAGGAGTTATATTTCTCCTATGTCATTCCGATATGTATGTCCCACTTGTCATCCTACAACACTAGTGCAGTGTTTTTGTCTCCTTATAGTCACGAAGGATTTTAATGATAATCCTGTTTTGTGCGATTGATATACAAATGGGCAATGTCTTCTAGGGTTAAGTGTCTGACTTTTTAGGAGATTCTCAAACATCAATCCCTCACTATTCCATGTAAGGAGATGCTTTGGTTTGCCTCAGACGTGTTAAGATACTGGTCTCTTGTTGGTACTTACTACAAGCTTCTGGCAAGACAGTCTTTGCCCATATTCCTTTCGTTCTATTTCTGATTTCACTTGCTTCACAGAAAAGGAAGAAGATATAACTCTGGGTTTGATAAATCAAGTATATATTTGAGGTAATCTGTTTCTTGTCTATTCATACCCGTGAATTATTACGTGTAATTAAAAATAGCTACTAAATGCTTTGTATCTGGCAAAAAAAGAAAAATGCAGCACACCTCCTGCAATCCGGAGCTCAGGATTATCGCAGCTTGTCAGAGGTAAACAACAACCTGAAAGCAACACACACAGTACATATGAGCCCACCTGCGATCCCAGCACTCTGCAGGCTGAGGCCGGAGGATCACTGCAAGTTTGAGACCAGCCTGGGATACAGAAGGATCTCAAGGCTATCCTGAACTGCATAGTGAGGCCCTCAAAAAGACAAAAAAAAAACAAGATACATATAGAAAGGGTAGAGATGCAGTGATAGAATACTTAACTTTGTTGGCAGAGATTTAACAGAAAAGGTAATATATGGACTGTATTTTGGAATCATGAATAATAGTTAATAAGATAAATATTAAGAAAGGAATAAGTAAAGGTGCTTTTGTATTTCAAACACATTTATTGAGCACATTCATGTGCTAAAACTTGGCATTACACATGCAGCACAGTAAAGGAAAACATCATTGGCTGCATAAAGTATGCATTTTAGCGTCAGGGAGACAAAAAGTAGACATAAATATATTCTATGATGAGGTAACAGAGGTGTCAGCAAAGATCTGTGTGATAATCCTTAAAGCAGACAACAAAAAGAGTGAGCTACTGTGAGTTCGGTGAAGGAAAAGCCTTCCAAGCAAAGTGAAGAGCAATGGAAAAGGCCCAGAGGCAAACAAACTAGGCAGTGTGACAGATAAGGTCAGAATGGCAGCCAAGGGCAAATTCTTGTAGCTCTTTAGATTTCATTAAGAATTGGTTTGATTGTGGGATAAATGAAGACTCATACTTAATTTCATCTTTCTTACTGCTATTCTGAGTTTAGACTATAGAAGGGGCAGAGAGGGCAACAGGGAGTTCTGTTAGGTGTTAAGGAAACAGAAAAGTGCCCTTGTTAGATCAATGTTTCTGGAACCTAAAATGTTCTTGAGTAGGCATAGGCAAAGTGGGAAGAAAGAAGATATTCAAAGGCTTGGCCTTCATAGGCCTTTGGAAGAGACCCAGCCTTGGACTTAGCTCTAGAGAACATATAAGAATCATTAAGTCAGGCCAGAACTTGGTCTATTGGTAATTTGAAATGTAAGAGTGACATCGCTGTATGTGATGAAGTCAGAATTGAAGGCTAAAAGTGAATGTAATAGCCTGTAAAACATGAAAAATAGTTAAAGAATTAACCAGATACAGAAAGGATGAAAGCTTAATCTGAAAGCTTATAAGGAATTCAACTTTTTATGATTTATCCATTGAATAAATGTTAAAGAGAAGGGATCATGGGATTCCCTTTAGGAGTCTTAGAAAGATCATTTCTGTATCCTGCTCTTGAGCTTTGAGACTTACGTATGTTGCAGAGAGTATAGTCTTTGTCTGCCTTCAGAACAGATTCACTTTCATGAGGTTTATAATCTAGCTCCTAATGCAAGGTGCTGCTTGCTGTACCCATTGGTAGTAGTTATGCAAAAGATAAAAACCTCAGACTTCCTGCTTTACACATAGAAAGTAACCTACCTGTCCTCTAACTTTGAAAATCTCTAAATGATCTCTTCCTGGTCACTTTCCATTTTGTTTTAAAACCAGACTGGTGAGAGTTCTACCTCGAGTTAGTTTCTTATTCTATGTAGATGCTTCTCCTATAATCCCCTGGTTTGATGTATGAAGACACAGTTATTACTGCAGCGGGCTCTCCTCACATCCCTTCCATCATAGTTATGGCTGCAACCTAACAGGAACTTCAGTGAAAATGAATGTTAGAAATCATAATGGCATTTTGTTTCATGCGGCTTTATTTAGGGAAATGCTATTCAGCACATAAAACAAGGGGCTGCCCTAGGAACAAATAAACAACTGAGATCCATAATGTCATGATTTGGTGTCAAGAATATTGTCTCCTGGGAAGATTCTAATGATATTTTTATTTTATATTTCATCCCATGTTCTTTAATTTTGCTTAAAAATTAATGTATGGTCTTCATTATCAAGTTAAAGATTGCTAGGGTGATTAAACTCTTCTGTTTTATGTGTAAACAGAAGGAGCCCTTATTATAGCATAAGAGATGGTGCCAAAAGAATGACATTCTGTTTTCCTTTGGTACTCACTCTAATCCATTTCAACTGAATGCTTATTTACAGAGCAACTCATATTTGTAAGACATCAAATGGTCACTTTATAGATGCAGTAGTGAGTAATAGACCACCCTTGTTTTCTCAAGATTTTGTCACCTGAGATGAAATTTATACAAAATACAAGTATAATGGATGAGAAGGAGGTTCATTGAGGATCATGAGATACAAAATATTGTGAACATGAAGAAGGAGCTCACTTATTGCTGCACAAATAGGAAGGTGATCATTAATACTTTGCTCAGGAATTAGCTGAGGGCCAATGGTGGGTTTTGAGAAAGAATAGGTAAAGGTAATAACCAAAGAGTAAGTGAAAATACTACACTCTGAGTCTTGAAAGATTTAGCAAATGGGCTAAATGAAGGCACTGTAAGTTAGTAGTAACCACAGATATAAAACACAAAAATTACGTGATTGCATATTTGTGAGTTCAGGAATGCTGAGATAATCAGAGGACTCAGTGTTCAGCAGAACAGTGATATGACACGGTGCTAGAGAGAACAGGACAACCTTTGGCAAGGTAACTCACACTCACCCAGGATGTGGAAGTCATAGCATGCTCTAGAGCATAGCATGGTGGTGTAAGAGAAATTTTCTCTAGTAACAATGATACATGAGCTGTACTAAACCACCCCCCCCTCCTTTCCCCCTTCCGGGAGTTAAGCTATTACAATGTGTAGCCGCCCAAGGACAGAGTAAACCAGAGGGCCTGAGCTGTAAAGATAAGGACGACCTCATGACTAAGGAATTTGTAAAATATGCCTTTCCTGGGCTACTTCTGTCCATATTAGGAAACAATCTCTGCCTCTAACCCTAGACCTCCACATAGTTATTTCCCCCAATGAATGTAAAAGCCCCTTTTAAAGGAACCAATGCCATCTGCTTCTGTAACTGCTTGCAAAGACCCCTCCTCCCTTTGTTCTAAAACATATAAGCCCTACTCGGGCCCAACTCGGGGCTCTCTGTTCCTGCGTGTTCAGTGTGCCCCACACATGCCTGGACAATAAAGACCCCTTGCAAATTGCATGAGAAGGTGTCTGTTGGTGTCTTCCTATACGCGGCGGGCATCTCAACCCTCACAGTGGCAGAATTGGAGTGTGTGATAGTTAAACTTGATTGTGGCAGCTAGACTGGCTAGGGATCTGTCCAGTGATTGGTGGAGCACATTTGTGGTTATGTTTATGTGGCTCCTGGACATGTGACCTTGAGTACTATCTCTGGTCTCTCACCCCTTCCTACCTGGTGCTGTTTCCCTACTCTACCTCCCAAGATGCATGAAGCATCTTTCTCTCTCATATACTTCTGCCATGAGGTTTGTGCCTTATAGCAAGCTGACCATGAACTAAATCTCCCAAAACCACAAGCCAAATTAAACCTCTGGTCTTATGGTGTCAGGTATTATTTCTCAGTGACAAAAACACTGACCAATACAGGAAGGCATGACAGAAAGATAAAATCAGTGATAAATGACTCACTGGAGGTGATAGGCTTTTCACTGTGGTAGTGACAGCAGGAGACTGAAGAATATAGGACTATTCCAGGGGTATAATTCATCAACTTCAGTGATTGCCTGGATAAGTGAATTGAAGATGAAAGAAAGTTGAACATCCTCTTTTTTTATCCTTTTGAGACAAGTTTTCACTATGCATTTGAGGCTGCACTTGAACTCACTTTGTATTCCAGGCTAGCCTTGTACTCAATGCACTTGCCTCAGACTCCCAAGTTCCAGAATTACAGGTGTGTGCCCCCATGTCTAGCTGAAACAATGACTGAACAGGATGGAGATTATGAACAGAAATTAGGAATTATTGCTACTAAGGAAGGAAAAAGTCTTTTAAGTCAACAAAGACTCATTCACTTCATTTGTTGATTCATAAAATAGCTGCTTTTGATGACTTTTAATATATTTAGAAGTATTTTATGGAAAAAATCAGAGATTTAGGTCATATTTTCCCTTCATTCTGCCTCAGAATGTGACATCAAGCTTACCTATAGTTGGGGTCAGAGGGATGAAGGGGTGTTTTTGCAGGTGAGGTCCCCAGGGAAAAGAAAGTGCTTGGACAAAACAGCAGCAGCAGCTGCAAGCATCTCTATTGTTCAGCCTATGAATATTGTACTTTCTCAAGCTTTACATTCCTGACTGTATAGCACCTATGTGGTTGTCTATGCTAAGTCATGCTTATATAATTTGTGTTCATGTATCACAGTGGGTTGTGTCCTCGTGGGTCCTCCAATGCCCTAGGCTTTGTAATAATCTGTTGTGGCTCCCCAAATCTTACCCCCTCAAATGTCGGGGGAAATGTCAGTTATTGTGAACAACACATAGAGTGGACACCTGTGTACAAAGCCCACAACAATAAAGGGAATAGAATGATATCACCAACCCCATTACCATCACAGTGCCGCTGTGGCCACCCAACACCAGGTGGATCCCAAGGATTCTCACCAGTGGGTGAGTAGGTCCTGCTGCAGGGCCTGGATGATGGACACCTCTACATCCATGTCCTATAAGGCTTCTTGTACCTGAATGAGGTGGTATGGCTGGCCCATGGCAATACAGACCCATAAGGCTTCCACAATAGGCCTGCCAGTGGGCACCATATTGATGACCTTGTGGCTGTCCCACCAAGTATTTGTATGATTTATCCATAATGTATGGTTACACAAGTCAAGTGGTATCCACCCTGTGGTACGGTTTCCCACTGATATATTTATCTGGTGTCTTGGTTACTTTTCTCTCGTTGCTGAGACAAAATATCCAACACCCAAAATGAAGGAAGTAAAGGTTTATTTACCTTACAGTTTGTAGAGGTTTCAGTCCTTACTTGGCTGGTTCTGAGGCAGAATGGCACATGGCAGAGGGCAAACTGTTCAGGGCAGCAGAGCACAGCAAAAACCACCAGAGCAAAAGGGAAGAATGGCTGCAAGCAGCCTCCTTTTCTTCCCTACATTGTAAACAACCTACCCCACCCAGGGGTCGTGAACCTCTCACACACTCTCCATGCCCTCCTCTTCCACAGGCTCAGGATGTTTACAAAGGAAGCACCCCAGCTTCCTCAGTCACTCAGCTAAACCTCTAGATTCCCCAAGTTGACACAATGTATCAACCATAACACAGGGCTACATCCAGTAACATTACTTGGTTCCCCTTCATCTATTGTACATAGCAGGCCCCAGTTCCTGTGGGGTAGTAGTGCTCTTCCAGATCAGCACCTTGATAGCCTGGTGTCACTGATTCCAGCAATAGCTGGTCCAATTTCGCTGCTTCCAGTCAGTGCAATGGAGCAAAGTCACCAGCATGATCCTCTGGGAGGCCCTCGGCTCTGTCAGTGGGGAGTTCAGTACATATCCAGCACTGCAATTATTAATGTACACAGGCAAACATGTGCCCAGAGAAGAAGCTGTTAGTATGGCTCATCCTGGTCAGAAGGACAGAGCAAGAAGAGAAACCATCATAGGGAGATGCCACCCATCTGGGAGGATGCAGGCCACATTTCATCCTGTGATAGGACTGTGGCTGAAATCATCTCAAACACCCACCTCCCCACTTACAGCACCAAACCTGAGTTCCTGTTGTTACTAGGGTTAAGGATGTTGGGGCTAAGTCCCCCACTCCCAGGGAAATGAGCCAAGCAGCAACAACATCTCTGCCTTTCAGGGTGGTGGCTCTGGTGTTGGGCAGAGAGCACACTGAGGCCGTGCTGAAGTCCAAGGCTGTGCTTCTGTGGCGTGTCTTAGTCCTCCTCCAACTCCACATGTTGGAGTTGGGGAGTCCTCCATGAGGAACATCCAGTTTCCCATCAGGGCTCAGTGGGCCAATCCAAAGCACATCAGTGGTGGACTCCTGGCCACATAGGTTTAAAAGCTGAAAGGGTTCTAAGGCCCCTTTCATCACCTTAGAACCTTGTTCTGTAGGTCAAATACACAGACTGGCTGGATGTGCTTTCCAGAAGCACTCCAACGGGATGTTGTCTGCAAGTTGGGGCTGGTCATTGAGTAAATGGACCATCTGAAGTAAGGCAGGCACCCCCTTGGTGAACTTTGGAGCCAAATAGACCAGTTTTATTTTTCAGAGCCTGTTGTATCTCTCCATCATACCAGCTGCCTGCAGCCAGTAGGGCACATGAAATGTGACATCATGGCACATCATTTCCTTTGGCCCATTGTTGTACCTGGGCGCTTGTGAAATGGGGTCCCCAATCAGATGCTATTCCTAGTTGCATCACATATGCAGCAGTCAACCACTGTAATGCCTTAATAGTATGATGGTCAGCAAAGGAAATGGGATAGGCAAAGCCTTACCCTGTGGCTTATCCACAGCAGTCAGAGCATATCTACATCCCTGTGAGAGAGGCAGGGCCCCAATAGAATCCACCTGCCATTGTTGCAGAGGATGATGTGCTTGTGGAATCATGCCAAGCTGCATGGGCACTGTCTTCATTACTTTTCTCTTGTTGCTGATACAAAATACCCAACACCCAAAATGAAGGAAGGAAAGGTTTATTTAGCTTACAGTTTGTGGAGATTTCAGTCCATACTTGGCTGGTTCTGAGGCAGAGTGGCACATGACAGAGGGTAAATGTTCATGGCAGCAGAGCACAGCAAAAACAACAAGAGCAAAAGGGAGGAATGGCGGCAAGCAGCCTCTTTTTCTCCCTTACATTGTAAACAGGCTACCCCCACCCAGGGGGTGGGTAGCCCTGACATAATTTCCATGCCTTCCTCTTCCACAAGCTCAGGATGTATACAGAGTAAGCACTCTGGCTTCTAGCTGCAGATCCACTGAAAAGGTGGCTACATTTAACCAGGTTGAGGCCAAGGAAAGCAGGTCAGCAAACCCTCAGGGCTCTCTCTCTCTCCTTCTCAGCCAAACCTATGGACTCCCCAAGTTGACACAATGTATCCACCATAACAGGTGCCTTTCTCCTCTAAGAGGCCAAATGGGCACATTGTGGATGCATGTTTATTTCAGCCTTTGACTCAGCAGAAGCCAAGTCCAGGTGCCAACACTGTGCTGCTCTCTATATGGTGCAGGGTCTATGCATCCTAATTTCTTATGGAGCTAAGGGGCCACTGCAGAAGGCAGTATTGCTTCTCAAGGTGCAACTTCTGCCAGAGTCAGCAGCACCCCTAAAGGCTGCCCATCAATCCTATCTGCAGCTAAGCCAGCAGCCAACAGGTCCATCAAAATTGGGCACTGATTGACCTTCAGTGGCCCCAGAGCATGTCTATGAGGGGTTGGTCCTGGCTGTTTTATCTCTCTTGATGGTACAGTTTTTACAGGCCTCATTTTACTTTGCTTTCGTATTCCCTAGCTGGGCTAAAGGAATTTACAGTGCTGTGGATCTAGAAATCTGTGACCTGAATACACCCAAACCAGGTGGGCCACTGCCATCAACCAGTTTATCAAACTCCGGTTTCCGGCTGGTGGAGCTGTCCTTTGCACACCCTATAGAACCCGTCACATAGAGAGGATGCTGGCTATACTAACTCCTTGGAACATCACTTGTGGGCTTAACTCCACGTTATCAGTCCTGTCATACCATAGCTATAGCAGCCATATGGGCATGATTTCACCTACCTTTTGTTTTAATTGTTTTGTCAGCTCCCTTAACTCCGTGGCCATGTCATATACATGGTGTGATGGGAAGAGGTGAGTAATCTCACTAGTGCCCATCCTTGGGCTAGGGGATCCTCTACCTTTACCTTCTGTTGAATAACGGGTCTCTCAGACAGTGCCAGGGGACTCTCCTGGTGATTTTTTCTGTGATGGAGATTTCAGTTTCATAGGAGGCAGTGCTTCCTATGTCCCACAACATGATTTCTGCCGCAGCCAGCCATTGTTCCAGGTCTTCCTTGGTCTGTTGCTGCTGGAGAAAGTCTTCTTCCTCTTTCCCCACATGGTGGAAAAGAATGAAAAACAGCCAAGCCATCTGCCCCACTGACTTGTGGTGGGGCAAGGATTTGCCTGTCTATGGTTTCTAAGGCTTTCAAAGCATCCCCAGGTGTCAGCTGGAGTGCTTCTCAGTCCTTTGGGGCCTTTTAATCCACTGAAAAGGTGGCTATGTTTAACCAGGTTGAGGCCAGGAAAAGCATGTCAGAAAACCCCCAGGGCTCACTCCCTCTCCTTGTCAGGTACTGTTTCAACACATGCGAAATGGGGATGCTCATTTCCTCCTGCTGACTTGCCACTTGTTGGGGTCAGAGCAGGTAAGGTCCCCAGGGAAAAGAAAGCATACAGAGCAAACAGCAGCAATAGCAGAAGCACCAAGCATCTTTATTGTTTGTACTGTACATATTGGCCCTTATCAAGCTTTCCATTCCCATTCACTGTCATAACTGTGTGGCGCATACATGGCTGCCTATGTTAAGTCATGCTTATATAAGTTTATCCTGTTGTGCATGTGCCAGAGAGCAGGGCCATGTTTTTATGGGTCCTCAAATGCTCTGGGCTTTGAAGCAACCTGCTGTGGCTCCTCACACCTCCCTCCCTTCCTTCATGACTTAATAAGATGTGTTGATGGGATGCAAAGCTCTTGCCCACCTTCTACCTTCTACTGTAGAAGCATTTGTGCCAGAAAGATGGACCAAAAATGCTTCCAAAATAATTGCAAAAAAATTTAACCCCATAGATATTCATGTCAGGTCTTGAAACACCAAACAAGATCATCACTGTAATCAGCTGTTAGTGGCATTCCAGAGCCAGTGAATTCATTAGTTTGTTGTTGAGCAGCTCCTGTCCTTAATCAAAAGACATAGATTCCCAATTCATCTCAGCCCATATGATTTAGGTTTAGTTGTATATTTTAATTACTTGGTATTAACATAAGGTTTTTAAAGTTCTCTAGCTTATAAAGAAGTCCTAATTTTTAATGGCACATGCAATTGAAATAAAATCCCATCTCTACACTTACATGACTTCTGTTTCTGTTGTCATAAGAGAAGCAATGGAATCTGCCCTAGAAGATTAGGTTTTTAGGATGAATAAGTTCCTCTGAATGTATAACAGGAACAACCTCTAACTCCATGGGTTTCCTACTAGCTTTAGTCATTAACTCATGATAATTCCCTCACTCTGAAAGTCCCTACACTTCTCTCAAAGTTTTATTTATTCTTAAGAACCTGCTCCATCACAATAAACCTTCCCTTTAGACATACAAGTTAGCTCCCTTGTTACATTTTAAAAGTCCTTAGAAATTTGAGATACCTCATTTCCCATGATTCTCTTAAAATTCTCTCAACCGTGTGATACAAAGCAAGTAGCTTTTATGGGAAAACCATCTTTCTCAATGGGCTACAGAGTGAAGAACAACTTGAAAATTGAGGCCCTCATAAGAACAATATTGATTTAGCATGAAGATTACCTTCAGGGTATGACTCTGAGACAGAGGTAAGGATCTATTCAAGATGCAGGATATGTGGGGAATTAGGCAATGGGTCTCAAGTACTGCTGTTTCAAATTCTGCCTCTTCAAATCCTGACTCAGTCATTTACCAGTTGTATAGCTTTCCAAGGCCTCCACTTCCCTAACAGTTATAGAATAGCCTAGAGAGATAGATAAAGCACTTCAAATAGTATCTCTCACTCAATTTACAGGCCTCCCAACCCCAAGAAACATTTGCAAAAGCATAATGCATGTGTGACTTTAAAGGAATCTCTGGTAATTGTCATTGTACCTTCAACATGAGCTGCTTGACACCATGACATTCAGCAAGTAAGCTCCTCTAAGAGTCTCCTTGAAAAACCCACTGACTAAAAACTATTCCTCCAGATGTGCCCAGTCTTAGCCTGGGGTTCTTCCTCTGTTCTTGGAAATCAGCATTATGTTCTCTTTGGTCACAGTCTGTTCATACTACTAGAGGCTGTTTCTTCCTCTAGACTCCTTTAGTGTTTAAAGAGTGGTAGCTTATTGCTTTAATACAACTTGCTTGTATCTATTTTACTTGAAGATAACATTGGGAAATCTTTTGAAAAAAATCAGTGTTAACACATCTTTGTTACTCTAAAAATCATATCTGTAAGGTTTTAATCTGCTATGAGATGCTGCAATGTTAATTTATTAACAGAATATTCAATGCATTACATGCATATAATAATGTGTAAATTAATTAATTAACTAATGAGTTAATTAAATACCCCTGTTCTTTTAGTTTGGAGCAAGAAGCTTTAGCTAAATCAAAATAGCTGTAAATGGAATTTTTGAAGGTTAGGGGACTTATGACCCCTTCTGATACCTGTTTAAAGGGGTTTCAGATTCTTCTGCCACTGGCTGGAGAAGCAAGAGAATGAGCACTTGGACTTTCTTGGAGGTCAGACAGAGTTATATAGACAGTGGCAGAACTGACTTTAAGTGCCACGGAATGAGGATTATAGTAATAGTCACATTCATAACAGACCATTAGGCTAAGACACAAGCAGTGCCACCCCACCAAAGGGAGCCAAAGTTGAGGGTGGGACATCTCGTCTCCCTCTGCCACTCACGTTCCAGACTCTGCCACAGAGGAAGGAGCTTGCAGTTGGCAACTCAAAAACAAATTAAGAGGGAAAGAGACTGCTACTAGCAAAGTCTCCTTAAGGAAACCAATAGTAAGCAAATGAACATTTTCTCTCTGAGGTCATTCGCAATCACTTTTGCTCTTTTTAAAAATTTTTTGTTGTTGTCAAACTAAGATTTACAGAAGAGTTACCAAGACAGCAGAGTGCCCTTATGCTGTCTGCCCCATACCCATTACTATCAGCATCTTATGTAACCCTGGCACATTTACATCAAGACCAAAATTAAAGTTAACATTGGCAAAGGAGGAACAGCTATAGAGTTTACTTCGATTTTACTCATTTTTTAAATTGTGGTCTTATAGTTTTAGGGTCCAGTCAAGTGTACTACTATCTTAGTTACCAGCCCTCCAATCTATAATAGTTTCTGTGTCCTTCATTATCATGTCCTGAGTAACTGTGAAGAGACGCTATGTAGAAAGGCCTTTACTAATAGTTTATCTGTTGTTATCTTATTTCAGATTAGCTGATAGGTTCTAGGGTAAGACATTTTGTTGCGTTCTTCTGGGCACCTCTTATCAGTAGGTGGATAACACTGATATGTACAATTACTGATGCTAACCTTGGCCACTTAGTTAAGGTAAAATCTGCCAGGTTTCATTGCTAAGTTATCATTTTCTACTTTACAAGTGCTAAGCATTAGGAGCAAGTCACTACCCCAATCATTCTACAGAAGAAGGTTTGAACATGTGTTAAAGTAAACATGATAATTAATAAAATATTTTGAATGGGATACTATGAGACTGTATAACTATGTATCCTGTTTTTCCTTAAGGGTTCTCTCATAAATTTAAGAAGTTATCAGTGGATTTTAACTGCCACATTTGCTGTTTATTTTTTGAAAGTTTTAAACTGTGAATTCATCTTAAATAGCTAGAAGATGACTCAGATCCTATATTTTATTTTGTGTGAACATGGGGAATTGGCTTGTGCACATCTATTCATCACAGGAAAATTCATGATAGCCTTAAACTGTTAAGAATTAATATATTTATTGGGATAATGGCTATATAAATTGCTGTAGGATCAAATGAAGAAAGACTATACCCATCTAGAACAAATACACTATTGCCATAAGGAGATAGTGTCTGAGTCCTCTGCACATGATAGTGAGCAAAGAAGTCAAGGGAAGAAATGTGTGTTTGTCTTATTCTGCTTACATTAAGTTCAAAACCAGAAAACATTAATTTACGCTGTTCAACCTCAAGCTATTATTCCTCTGGGGAAGGCTGTCACTGCAAAGAGGCACAAAAGATGCTGCTGTGATCTGATATTACATTTCTTAATTTGACAATTTGGTTATAGAAACATACTTGATTTTAAAAATTGATATGTACTCTTATACTTTGGGAACTTTGCTCTATGTGATTTATATTTTGATAAATGTAAAA
Source organism: Dinomys branickii (assembly GCA_004027595.1). Taxonomy (NCBI): domain Eukaryota; kingdom Metazoa; phylum Chordata; class Mammalia; order Rodentia; family Dinomyidae; genus Dinomys; species Dinomys branickii. The sequence goes on along the minus strand of PVLD010001405.1, from coordinate 168,753 downwards.
ATTCTTTTAAAACTCCATTTCCTTTTATGTGAGCTACCTCCCAGATATCTTTTAAAAAGTTACATGATAAATGCCAAGAGCATGATTTGAAAATCTTCAAGTTTCACTGGTTACTATAAATATAACCCCACTGTGCACCCGAGAGAGCCTGGCCAGAGAATCATCCATACTGGGTTCTAAGAAATCAATTCTTTCTTTCATGTTCACTCTCTAGAAATTAAGAACCAAATTATATCATTTCCATATTTCAATCTAAAGACTATCAATTTATAGTCACTAGTAATACAAAGAAGTTTAAAACAACCACAATTTTAGAGAACCTAGCAAGAACCCTTCTAATCTCCACTCTTTCTATGTTTTTGTTTCAGCAGTTCAACCCCAGCTTACACTGAGGCTTGAGCTTTATTTCCTTTTCCCTTGTGTTTCCAGTCTTTTGTTGTTGTATAGCACCCATTATCTTACTGTATGCATAGTTCTCGTATATACATGTTTTGGTCCCAGTTGCAGTTTTCTAGTACTAATTCTATTCTATCATTATTACTCATACATCTTCTCTTATGATTATATAATTATAACTGAAAATTATTTTAATATGGTGTGGAAACTTGAATTCACATAAAAATATTAAATAATATCTTTGGTTCTCCTGGATTTTAAAGTCAGTGATGATCCTATGTATTCTTTCTTATCCAATTACAAGAGCTTTTTCCCAGATTGAGTACAGAGCAGGCGGAATTGAACGCTGCTCGTTGCTGGCTCTGGTATGTATTAACATGACACCATCTGTTCTTAAGGGGTAGACTTGCCTCTTTATATGCTCTTTATCTTGTTCTATTTAGAAATTTAAGAGTGTTGTTTTTCTTAATTACCCTTGGCATAGGCTCAAATTCATTCTAGCTTTTTGTCTTTATGACAATTTACTATCATTTTATGCCATCCTTTAGTGTCTTTTGTAGACGTTGCTTTTATTTCTAATATATCTCCAGTTGATCATAAACCAGTCTCTCAAAGGTGGTATTGTTTGTAGAGAGATGCATTCTTTCAAGAAGAAAAAATATAGTCAAACCAATCAAACTTGCCACTCCATGACCTTGATTTAAATCCCTTAATTTTGGTGAGACTCAATTACTTCATTTGTAAATGTCAAAACATAATACCTACCTCAGTGTCATTTAATGAGCCATTTTGCATATAACTTAACTCATTAAACATATGTATATGCTAATACACATTAAAGTATAATTTGGATCCATAGTATGTAAAAAATATATACTTAGTATGTCAATTATTAAGTTGAATTTAGGTTGCTAAATTTTTCTCTTCACGTTTGTGTTCCTAATCATTTATGTCATTTTCAGAGACCGTGCTCCTGAAATATTTTGAAGTTTCTTTGACTAGTATCTGCAATTTAGGCATCCTACACTCAGCCTTCCCTTCCTGGGCTATTATGTACTCTGAGATGCCATGGTCACTTTCTCCCTGGGTACCTGTCACTTCTGCTTCACCGAGCAGTTTTTTCTTGTTAGTCAAAATTAATTTCAGAATAGCAGTTCTCCTCATTGCCTCTTTAGACCTCCTGAGAGCTGAAGTTGTCAGGAAAGCAAGTCCAGAGTTGATCACATTTTTCTTTTAGCAGTCACTTCCAACAGTCGTCTGGATATGTGTGTCCCCTAGTGCCACTCACCACTGAAGACTGGGCCTAGACACACCTGTGCCCTCCACCATGAATATACTTTTCAGCACTCATGACCCACTGTCTAAGTGGCCTATGTCTACTTCCAGCAGGGAAGTCATTTATATTTTCTCTTTTATACTGTACAGATTCTCCTTTCTAAGATAAAACTCATACCGTTGAATTTTTATTGATGTATTTATCTTCTTGATTCTTTACCAGTATTTCTGGTAAGTTTGTTTCTTTTCAATATTTTGAATCCATGCACAGAACCACCTAACCTAACTTAATTTCATTCAGGTAACTGAATTTTCTTCCTTATTAATCATTTTCAGTCACTGTCATTCCCACATACCACCCAGATTAATGGAAATATTGGAGGCTGAATGATCTTTGTTATTTTGTTTTCACTGTTTCTGCTCCTCTGGGCTGTTGCTGGTGGTTCTTCATTGCCTTTTCTGCCCTCCTGTCCACATCCCCCTCTCACAGTTCTACCTGTGTATATTCAGCCTCCACTTAAAATCTCATACTTGCTGATTTCTAAAAAAATAAGATCAGCTGTTGTTTTTTTCTTTACCAAATTCCTTTTTAGACTTTGTAAGTTGCTCTCCATCCCTTCTCATAGGTTTATTTTTTTTAATTTCATAATGACCCAGAATCCTTTTTATGTAGACAATTGTATGTTTATTTCAAGCTCCTTCACTTTTGAACAACAGGAGAAAGACAAATATCCACTTTAACTACCACTGGTTATATAGAACTTTAGAGGTACATGGAATCCTGATATAGTATAACAGCATTTCAGAGTTTATGACCACAGGTTTCAAATCCTGAGAACATTTACTCACAAAGATGTCTGTGATCGTGGATGGCCAAGAAAAGACAAAGAGAATGTACTGAGCAGCTTTTTATTACTGTGAAGAAAATACTTCACACAGAAAGAAGAAAGATACATTAGGTCATGGTTTCAGGGGTACAGTCCATAGTTAGTTGGCCCCTCAGCAGAACCATCATGGCAGGAGGGCCTGGTGGAGGAAAGCTGTTTAGTCCACAGCAACCAGGAAGGAATGCACAGAGGTGGGGGGCCAGTGAGAGATATACTCTGCCAAGACCCTCCCCCGGTGACTCACAACCATTTGGGCCCTACCTCCTAGCAGCACACTCAACTATGACTATGAGTGAGTTATCCCACCAAGGAACACAGCATTCTCATGATCCAATAACTTTCCCAAGCACAAGAGTCTCTTTACCCAGTAAAATTGACAACTAAACTGGACTGTGACATACTATATCTCATTTGGAAGATTTGTATATTCAGAAAAAAAACAGAGATATCCATCAGTCAATAAAAAGATGATAGTGTTTCTCGATTATTTGGAAATTTCCTTATTTAGGAATAACTAGTAACAACCCAAGAAATACTTTTTAATAGAACAATACATAAAATCTGTTGAATGCCTACTGTGTGTTAGATATTATGGTAGGAAACCACATATATATGTTTATTTATACACATATACACATTCACTAAACAAATATATATTTAGCAGTTACTATCAGCCAGAAAAATTCTTGTGACTGGGAATATTGTAGTGAAGACAAACTACATTATCTACCATCACTTTTGTAGGTACAAAAGACATTAAGTTAAATACACAATGTATTAACAAGAAAGAAAGATTAAGCAAGAGCCAGAATTATATCATTTGATGAGGGGCAGAATGGGCTACATAATTTGAATGAGCAAACAGGAACAAGTTCACTCAGAAAGTAACTTTTGAATAAATGCTAAAGGTGTTGAGGTAGTTTAGTCATGCAGGTAAGAGCACTTTAAGCAGGAGGACAGGACAGAAAGCACAAAAAACCTGACATAAACAGCGCAGCCTGTTTACTCATTGAACAGCAAAGACCATGCAGCTGAACAAGAAAGGACAGAGGAGCAAAGGAGCCTAGGAAACAGCTGATGACAACAAGCGACTTTGCCTTTCTGTGAACTAAACGTGCCAAGCCGCGGGAGGGTACCGAGCTGAGTGACATGATTTAACACCTCCTAACGGGATCATTTTGGCTGCTCTGTGGAGGTCAGAAAACATGCGGCCAAGAGCAGAAACAGGATAATGAGTGACTTGCAGAAATACAGGTGAACAGTGGCAACGGCTTGGATCAGAATCAAAGCAGAGCTTGCACCGTACAACTATCTCAAAGGGAGAGGTTCCGTGCCAGTTTTATTTTGTTTATTGTTATTGTATGAGCTCCCTTGAACAGATGGAAGACAGGAATTGTCACTTACTAGGATGGACAGGACTGTAGGGAAGCTGACTTCCGGGGAGAGGGTGAAGGACATTAGGTACACAACTCTTAAACTCTTGATTGGTGGCTGGAGGTAGAAGCTGTGTTATGTCACTTGCTCCTCTTAACACTTGGAAGTGGATATTCCTTTCATGCCCATTCTGCTCCTGAGAAACTAACACTGAAAGCACTGAGTGCTGTATGAGCTGAACTTAAGTGATGTGCTGTGAGCTAAGCAACCTCATAGTGCTGAACTGAACTCTGAATCAAGCAACGTTTCACTTTTGAGGTCCTGCTTAAGAACTAACAAAATTAACCGACAAGAATAAGGGCTGCTGATATGACCACTGAACTAAGAGGCATTTTCAGTTTCTTGTATTCAAAACACCCAGAATATATAATCATTAGAGGGCTTGGTGGATTCAGGGAAGACTCTCTGGGTTTTAATTTTGTGCTACTGAAGACAGTGTACTTACCATGCAAGAAATATTACTGACTCTCAGGAGGAATTGACTGTGGCCAAAACATGTCTCCCTTCTGGCTCAGTAACATGGGCTCCAGCATTGCTTGGAACCTTTCTACTCTTTCCTTGTGTAGAGCATGGAATATGACATTGTCAGCAGCACTAGGGTCTCTGATGCACCTCCAGTGACTATGAATTTGTACTAACAATTCTCCTTCCTATGAAGTGTTCTCATCTCTCCTCATCTTGGCTTTGATCCTGCTCTACTTCTCAACATCTTTTTCTTTTCACCATTCATACTTGGCATCTTTTTTCATGTCCTAGAGTCCTCCCTGCTCCTTTACCAGCCAGAATTTTTTTTTAAAATAAAGTTTATCAATTCTTCACTTTAAGAGAGGCCTCAATTAGCAGTTTAAAATACATTTACTCTAAACCTCCTAGATTTAAAATGTAACTATAGAGATTTTTTCTCTCTGTAGAACTTCCTCTTTCTTGCCCCCAGTAAACAGCTTGACTCAGGAGAAAGTGGGGAAGCAGAGAATAGCTGCACACAGTGTGGCCCGTCACTCACGTTTCGGGGATGGGCTTCTTTGCTGGTGAGTTTTGTCTTAACAGAATAGACTGGGAAACACAAGCCCATGAGTCACTGGATGGGTGGTTTTTCTCCCTCTTTCTCATCATGCCACTCTCCTCCTCTGATGTTCAGATGAGGTATAGGAGCAAGTTCTTGCAGGGTTACAGAGGTCCATTTAGCTCCAGATCCTGAGAGTGCCTGGAGCCAGTTTGATGCAGATTCCACCAGTGTGCTTTGATTTCTCAGCAACCCCTCTCTTTCAAGGCTTCCCAGAAATCCATCCGCTCAGCTCACCCCTGAATGCACTTTAAGCAACGGACTGCCTCTCCCGTAAGCACGTTATTAATGGTCTCTTTTCAAAAGCAGAGATAGTGCCCTGGAAAATGCAGTATTGATTTTTCCCTTTCTTTCTCACTGTTTCAATCACTGCTTGTTTGAATGGCTTTCATTTTTAGCAACAACAAGAGAATCTTCAAAGAAAAGTGGTTTATAGGATCAGCCTGAAATAAAATCACCGCTCAATTTAAGCTCTGAAAAATACTATCGATATTTTAATAGAAGTTTGGAGAACCTATTGCGAGCTCAATAATAGCTACAAGGAGTTTATACACAGAAATCATGCTTAGGGATCATTTTATGTTTTAGGCACTATGTGTTAACAGCAAATCAAGATTTAAACATTTGCTCACTTCCATACAGTGTACATCAGGGTCTCAAGAGTGTGAAAATGTTTAGAGTATTTCAGAAGGGGTGAATGTCTTTCCATGACTCAAATGATTTCTCTCTAATTGACAATTGTAGAAAAAACCTAGGTGCTTTGCTTCGGAGCTCTTATTTGCCTGTCACTGGAATCAAGTCCGCTTATAGATGAAAGGCCTGAGTGCAGGCTGGTAAACAAATGTGCTGCTCAGAGGAGATAAGCAAAGCCGGGACAGGGCTGGCGGTTGATGCAGATGGTGGGTAGCACAGCCTCCAGTTCCTGTCCGTGGTTCTGTCTCTGCGGGAACCTAGAACCTTTCTGTACTGCTCACTTCTCTCCTCTTCCATTCTCCTCTTTTTTTTCTCTAAGATGACTGGACTCTTTCCATTCTGAATCTTCCTGTGCTGCCTAAGTGGAATAGTAATATTGCTATATTAATTGACATATGATATCATAAGAGGAGAGTACTGCCTCCAAAGACTATATCATAAACGATTTTCTCTGCATGCCATTGACATTTGAGTCTACCTTAATGACTCTTATTTGTGTCGATACCTGTAAATCATGGAAAATGTGTATCATAGAATATCTCGATTTGTACATAAGTGTTGTACATGTGCGCCAAAATTGTTAGTGAGGTTTTGAAGCCATTGTTGGTTAAATGAACCAATATTTACTGTGTGACTATGGAAGGCACCATGTTAGATATTAGGAAAATTCAAATAAGAATAAAGCAGAATTTAAAGGTTATTTATGCTTAGCACATATGCATGTTTTATGTCAGAAAAAGAGTTTTCACAGGATGACCTTGGTGTGGAGGGAGATAGTAGAATGGGACTCCAAAGAGAAGAGCACAGGACAGAAGCATGCAGGACTGGTCTGCTTAGTTGTCTTAGGTAGAGTTCCTGGGGAAATGTAGTGACTTTCAGTTTTTCAAATGTTATTGCAGGAGAGGAAATCAGATGAGAAGCAAGATGTGTCTAAAGTTTGAAAGTCAAAGCTATGTTTTCAATATATCACTGTCTTGGTTACTTTTCTCTCATTGCTGAAACAAAATATCCAATGCCCAAAATTGAGGAAGGAAAGGTATTTTTAGCTCACAGTTTGTGGATGTTTCAATCCATTCTTGGCTAACTCCAAGACACAGTGGCACATGGCATGGGGCAACAGTACATGGCAGCTGAAAACAGCCAAAGCAGCAAGAGCAAAAGGGATAAATGGCAGAGAAGAACAAGCCTCTTTTCCTCCCTTATATATGCAAAAGTATCTGTCCCAGGTCAGCTGTAGCTCTCAAACCCATAATCAATCAAACTCTAAAAGCCCGCCCATAACCGCATGAGGCTTTGGGGGCACACCCAAACACAAACCATAACAATCACACAGACAAGGACAAAGAACATTGTTTGAGAAGCATCCATTCCACTATGTAAAACATACTAATTGGGAATGAATTTGTATGCACAGAGCTATTCTACACCCTATGGATAACTTTGATATGGTGGAGTTGGAAAGCTGTTATGGTGAACGTCAGACTAGCATGAATGCTATGAAAATGGAAAGCAACAGTCAGACTGAGAAATGTAGAAAATCTGTACCTGATTGAACATAGAAGGGAAAGAAGCTATAACATGAAGGCCTGATTGGGACGCTCTAAAGTGAGGAAGGAAAAGAGGGAGGAAAGGATTTGAGACTGTGTGAATAGTGAAGGAGCACTGATGGATTAAGAATTAGCCACAGCGCTAGGCGTTTGGTATAAAATTCCCTTTTTAGTGTTTCCCTCAGGTAGGACCTTCAGCTTAGCTATCTTCCATAGAGTTGTTTGATTATATGAGTTATAGCCACAGGGATTCCCTGACCTGCTCTGTTCTGGTATTAATCCTGTTTAACCTCTTGGAAGATGCTCGAGCCATCACATCAAAAATTAGCTCAACTCTCATAAGACAGGAAGCTTCATCTCATTAGGATGATTCCTGTGAGTTCCACTTGGCCAAACACCTCTCACCCGGTGCCTACTTTGGTTGGGGGTGGGGAGCTTTTAGCATAACAAGTGGTGTAGGATTTGTCTGGCCCTCCCTTGATTGTGTACATCTTTCTTGGGAACCATGAAAGGAGATTGTTCTGGCAGGCAGCCATTTCCATTCTTTTCCCAACAGAGAGGAAATCCATATAATGTGGCCGAGGTTTCTCTCCCCTCCTCCACAGGTTTAGTGTGGCCTGATCTAGGGCCTAACCACCTCTTCTCAACGGATTCCCACAAAGTTTCCTTTATACGCTATTTCATTCCCTAAAATGTGGACTGGTAGTGAGAGGGTAAGGTTCCTTACAAAAACATTCTCCCTTCTGAGAGGCAAAGTTCTACTTATGAACACCCATACAGACAGAAAAGTGAAGACGTCGAAAAGGAGGTAACCAAACACAAGAAGGCAAGCCCTCGATCTGCTACACTCTGTGCGCTTGGCGTGCTAAACATGTGATTTCACTGGAAAAGTGCACTATCAGTGGAACAGCATACACTGGTGGGAGGAAATAGGTAGCTAGGAGGAGCTGTGAAGGACACTAACACTGCACTGTATAGAATACTGTTCTCCAGCCATCCGAGGCCAGCGCAAATGCTAAGTAGCCACTTCAGTAATGACGGGAAAAAGAGCTACGTGGTATATTTTGTATTTTTCATTCAAAACATGCTAAGCATTAGAAAATAAATTCAAATTTTATTTCATTTCTATTTGAGACTCACTGGATTTGATATCTTTTCCTTTACACTCCTGACATTGATTCATGGAAAATAGTAGAATTCTTAGGTTTATGAAGCTCTAGACATGAACTTATCTTTGGGGTGTCAGTTGTTAACATTGTTGCTGTTCTTGTTGTTTTTCGAGGATATTGTCATTCCAAATGTAAATCACTTAATTCTTTAAAATTTTTAATTGTTTTTCTTTTTAGATATAAAATTATCTTTAAAAAGAGAGTTTGTCATTGCCTACAGGATTTGCTATAAGCATCTTATTTTACCTAGGTATTCAAGCCTTGTGATAATTAAGCACTCTCTCTGTTTCATCTGCTCACACCTGAGCATTTCCTGCAAAACCTATGCTTAACTCTTCCCTTATAACCATGCAGAATTATTTGATATTCAAACATTTAGTGCAAACGTTAACTGGGAAACTGGCTGTAAGGTATATATAGGCATTCTCTGTAAATCAAAAACAATTCTAAACTGTAAGTCTATTAAATGTTAAAGAAAAACTCCAGAAAAATATTTCTAACCACATTCCTTCTGTGAATGTGCCTATTTTTGGAATAATGTTCTATGAAAGAGGCATAAAGCCATACTTTTGATAAGAGCAGTGGCATTATTCACACTCATCTGCTAGTTATTCATTTGGCTCCTTTCTTCTCAGAAGACAGACCCATGTCTGGTGTTTCCTGGGGTCCTCCAAAGAGCTGAGCTCAAAGGACAAATGAAAGCATGCTGGACTTTCTTGCCAGATGACACTGATTTAACAAATTATTTAGTAGACTTTTGGTGGAGTTTTGGGGGTCTTCTATGTAGAATATCATGTCATCTGTGATAATTTCACTTCTTCCTTTCCTATCCTTATTCCTTCTATTTCTCTTTCTTGTCCAATTGCTCTGGCTAATGTTCCTAGCACTATATTGAATAGGAGTGGTGACAGGGGACATCTTTGTCTTGTTCCAGATTTTATTTCCTTGTCTTTTTGAGACAGGGTCTCATTACGCAACTGAGGCTGGCCTTGCTCTCACTTTGTAGCCAAAGCTGATTTCAAACTTGCAAAGACCCTTCTGATTCAGCCTCCTGAGTGCTGGGATTACACGCATGTGCCACCATACCTAGTCTTGTTCCTGATTTTAAGATGAAAGCTTTCAGTTTTTGTCCATTTAGTATGATGCTGGCTGTTGGTTTGTCATAGATGGCTTTGATCGGGTTGAGGTAAAGACCATCTATTCCTATTTTCTGTAGGGTTTTTATTATTAACGAGTGTTGGACTTTTGTTGGAAATATTTAGTACTAGAATGGCTTATTGATTGATTGGTTGATTACTCCTATAGTCCAGACTTCATTTTGCATTCTTGGGCCAAAACATCACAGTCACACTGATTTAACAGTCTTTGTATAGCATGCAATTCTCATTTTCCTTAATGAATAATTGCTATAGCATATTGCCAGAGCCAAGTTCCCCAAATATATACAAGTGTGTCATCAAAATTTGCCATCAAAACTGATATGTTTACTGTAAAAAGAATTTGTCTTCATATGTGATTAAAAACACATTCCTTTATTTATCACAGACATACACACACTTATGCACATGTGCACACTCCAGTTCTGAGATTTTACAGAAAACAAAGAACTACAATACGTATTTAAGCTCACTTTAGTCTACTTAAATAAGTCCTAGAGCAAGAGGCTAAATAACCTAAACTATAAAAAGTTATTTATTAATAAATTTGAGTCATCAGCATTTGTTAGCTAGAATACTTTTTAATACTTTTAGTGGTTGTCTATCAAACCTGAACTAATAAAATTGCTACTGAGCATCATCTTCATGCAAAGCACATTTTATTCACAATGAGAAATGCCAGAAAAACCTTTACCTATGCTTGGGAAATAGTAGAAATTCAACACTTTTATATAAAAATTTAAATTGTGGGAGAAATACTCAAAGACAGAAGGAATTCCCATTAATTGTCAATGGTGAGTAATGATAATGCCTCTGTGTGTCTTTTGCCTTAAGTTTGGCTGATATTTGGTTCTTCAGATATAAACCGAGGGAGCCCTAAAGGTTATTATGAAGAGTAAATGAGATAAATGAGTTTGCATCAGTAATGGATGGTAATTCTTAAAATAATAATAATAAATTGTAAGCATCCAACCCTGAAGCACGTTGCAAATAACTCAGCAACATAATCACAACAGAAGAAAGCCAAGTAGAAAGTCCTCCCTGTGAAAAATGAGTGCTTGGTTTTGTGGATCATTAATCTATATTTCTTTCCATAGCATGTACACTCCAGCATCAGTCAAGTTAATCCAATTCAAGTTAAACACTTAACTTAATGTCCCCTCTAAACAAGGTTGGTTGCTCTGGGAATCATATTCTAAGGCTGAGATTAGAGTGTAGAAGGATGATTGAGGTGTGCTATTGACAACGTATCTGGGAAGAAGGGGCAGTTGAACTGAGGTGCCCATACAACAAAGGCTTCAGCCAATCTTACGGTGTTCTTATTCTAAGACAGTTCAAAAATGTCTCAGTAGAGACATGGTTGCACTTGGGTCAGCCAGGGATTGTATGTGGGTATTCTCAAGATGCAGGAGTAATCTTGGGCTGGACAGATCTCATCAACCATAGGCAGTCCTAGTGAGAGTATCACACTGAATGGTGCATACAAGTTTTCTTCTAGGTGTTTGGGTAAATAAAATCTACCCTCAATAATCATTTACTCTGCTTTGGAAGATGAGGGTAGTCAGACAGGTAAAAAAAATCTTTAAGATAGTGGAACTTCTACTTAAATTCTGTCATACAAGAATGCAGTATTTTGGGTGTAGCATAGGGAATGGTAAGTGACAGAAAAAGACGAGGATGGTTATATTACATGTAAAATTTCATAATTCTTAGTATAAGCAGCAAAACATAATGAACTCAAAGCCTGGTCAAAGCTGAATTACAAGAACCAGGCACCATCACTGCTTTGCTAAAGCAATGTTTCATCAAAGTCCTAGCAGACAGAAGCTGGTAAGTATCCAAAACACTGGCCACGTGAAGCACAGATTCAGAGGGTAGGGAGTGAATTATAAATTAAACACCTTTTTCATTCTATTGGAAAAAGTAGGGCTTTAAAGCCAGCTCAAAATGAATTTATGTTCATATCCCTCATACAATCAACTGTGAAGTACTAATTGAGTCAATGAACATCTCTAAAACCACAGTCTTGTTAATTGAAAATCCAGTTTAATGACACTTAAGTCCTACACATACGTGACATAAAATGAACCGGGTCCCAGCAAATGGCAAACTAATGTAACATGGAACCTGCTCTCACTACAAACAGAAAGAAAGTAAACCAAAAGTAATGCAAACACACAATTGAAATTTTAAAAAACTGAAAATGTTAAGTGCCAGAAAGAGAATTTAAAGTCACTACAGGACTTGAAAAATGGTAACTTTTAATTTAGTATTCACAGTGGGACAGCAAATAAAGCTTTGGGTTGAGGAGAACTAAAGAAACGTCATGGAGAAATCTATAAAAACTGAGATCCTAGAAGCTCTTACATCAATGCAAAGAAGAGTACAGAAACTATGTGAAGTACAAAAATCATTACTCAAGATGAGACAAAAAGCGTGAGTGGTTGTATTCTGGCTCTAGGTAGAAAGAAGAGGTTCCAAGCAGCAATAAATTTGCCAACCTAAATCACTGCCTTTTTAAGGAAGTTATGTCAAAACTTGATTGATTAGGTTTTGCTGGAAGATCCAGGGCTTATACCAGCTAATCAAAATCTCTCTGTGGAACTATTTCTATAACCTAGTGTACACTGTAGTCATACAATCTCTGCTATAAAAGTAGAAGAACCTCCAAACAAATTTACAAACTGCATCAAGAAATGATCAACTGTACATTAGTCAAGATAGCCTAGGTTGACAAGCTGGTACTAAAACTTACGTAAAATTAACCAATCCCCCAAAAGGGACAGAATAAGAAATATTAGAAAGAAGTCTCAAATTGAAATATATGTTACCTCTATAAGTAATTGCATTTATATAAATCAACTGAATATTCCAATAAATACTAATTTTCTAAACTTCTGTTGTTTATAAAAATCAAACTTAATGACAGAAAAGTTGAAAGTGAAATGTTGAGGAATTATAAATCATTTAAATCTTAACAGCTGACATAAAATTGGCTTTAATGTAAAAAGTAGCAGTATTACTACAAAGAAAGAGGGCTTTGTTGTATTGCCAAAGGGACCTGTACCCAAAGAAGAAATGATAATTTTAAAATTGTAGCAACAGATAGAGAGACTCAAAAGGCATATACTCACCATAATAGAACAAATACAGCCATGGCCCTAAGGGAAATTTTAACATATAACTTAACTGATATAAAAAAGTTATCCAAAGCTTGAAAAATAAAAATAAATTTGACCTTACAGACATGTATGTAAAAAAAAAAAAAGACTATACACAAAAATAGCCTAGATCCTTTCCTCCCATGATTAATATTGCACATTTATTTGGAATATTTACTGAAGTATACCCACTATAGTGCCATAGGAAGACTGACCAAATATCAAAAGATACAGATTTTTAAAACTATGTTTCCTGGCTGCAGTGTAGTTAAACTCGAAATCAATGACAAAAAGAAGTTTCTCAACTCTCTCAAAACTTATGACAGGTCTAAATAATTCATGGATAAAGGTTAAAAAAAAAGAAATTAGAAAACATCTGTTGTTAGATTCATGAAGAAATGACATCTCAAAACATTTGCTTACTGAAAAAAATATAACTAATATCCTCAAATCAGTTATTCTCAACCAGAAGGGACTTCCCCTCTGCAGCAACCTTTATCAATGTGTACAAGTATCTTCATGAATTCGCAGGGAGGGTTGCCCATTTGTACTGGTCAGAGGCCAGTGGTCCGGCTAGCATTCCATGGTGCATAGCACAGCTCTGGTAGCAAATAAATAAATTAATTAATTATTTAATAGAATATATGAACAAAATGATAATCATGCCTAGATTGAGAAAATCTGCCTTCAATGCAAGTTGACTGAAAGTCACTGTAAAGTTATAGTAAATCAACTAGAGGAAATTGCAAGGAAAGAAAAGTAAGATAAGAAGGCAGAAATTAAATTAATAAATCAGTGAAGTAAATATATAAGAGAGTCAAAACTACTCAAATATTGGGTACTGGAAATTATTAGAAAGCTATTGTTAAGATTGATTAAGAAAAATGATATTTCCAGGGCTGGGGATATAGCTCAGTGGAATAAGCGCTTGCCTAGCAAGCGCAAGGTCCTGAGTTTGATCCCCAGTACCACAAAAAAAAAAAAAATGATATTTCCAATATATGCATAGCTAGATATTTATAGCTGTACATATGTGCGGGATTAATTCTATACAATTTAAAGGCCATTAGGAATAGCCTTATGCCAATAAATTTCAAAGTTTTGATAAATTCAACAATTGTCTCAGTGAAATAATTGCTTAAAGCTGACAGAAGGAGCAATAAAAAATCATCTGTATGGTCCAAGGCCTACCACTGAAATTAAAGCCATTGATATAAATCAAAAGCAGCTAGTATAAAAAACAGTATGGAAGCTACCTGAAAATTAAGTATAGAACTACCACATGATCCAGCAATTCCACTTCTAAATACATTTTTTAAAAGAATTGAAATCAGGATCTCCAAGAGATAGCACTCCCAAGTTCACTGCAGGATTATTCACATTACCAACATATAGACCTGAGTTTCCACTGATGGATAAGTGGATGAAGAAACTGTGTCATTTACATATATAGAATTTTATTCAGCCCTAAGAGAAAAGGGAAAGTCAGCCATATGTGACCACATGGATGAAGCTGGAGAACACACTGCTAAGCAAAAGAAAACAAACACAGATAGACAAGTACTGCATGATCCCATTTGTAAGAAGCATCAAAACCAACCAAGCTCATGAAAACAGAAAGCACAATGGTGGGCACCATGGGATGGGAGAAAAGAAGCCCTGGAAGCTACTGTTGAATTTGTATACAGTTTCAGGTATAGAAAAGGAGTAATTTCTAGGGATTGATGTATAACATTGCACCTATATTTAACAGTAACATACTGTGTAGTCAAAAATGTGCTGAGTGGACAGCTGTCATGTTAAAATTGAGGGGAGTAGACCTCATGGTTATTACCCCATTACAAAGAAAAAATAAAATTTACCCAAGGACTCATTTATGACTTTTTAGGCATATTCCCAAGTTGTACATTAAATTTTAATGATTTATTTTATAGAAAACAGATAAAAAGAAACTAAAATCATTATTTAAGATTTCCAAAGATTTATGGCCCACACAACATTACTAGTGAATCTTTCCAAATATTTTGAAAAACTGTCATCTAGGTATGGTGGGCACACTTCCACCATTCCGAGAGGATGAAACAAGAGGATCACATGTTCAAGCCCAACCTGGGAAACATAGTAATTTTGCAAGGTTCTGTCTCAAAATGAAAAATAAAAGTGACTGAGGATGCAGATCCATGCACAGGCATCTCAGGGTCTTATCGCCAGTATCACACACAAAAGAATCACTCTTATTACATAATGTCCAGAGGAAAGTAGAATACATTTCAGCCTGTTTTTGTGATTCAAGAATAACTTTGATGTCAAAAACAGACAGCAACATTAAAATAAAATTATACAAGAGTCTCATAATCTTAGGATCAAACATCTGAAATATAGTGCTAAAACAATTCTGAATAATATTAAATAATAATACACTATAATTAACCCAAGCTTTGTTAAGACATATCATAATATTTTATTATTCAAAAGTCAAAGTAATTCTCAGATTTTTATAAAAGTGGAAAAGAGCTATCTGGTTATCTCTGCAGATTCCTAGAAAAGAGATTTAGTGAAACACTTATTCATTTTTTAAGAAATTACCAGTAAACAAAAATTACAGACAATTTAATTAATGGATAAAAATATTTATAAAAATATACCATTGATATTTAATAATAACATTTTGGTAGTTTTCTCCTGATGACTCTCCTGAAGGAGTGAGATAGGGACTCAAATGGTCCTTTCTATTCAATATTTGGAAAGTTTTTAAGGAGGACAACAGAGCAAAAAAGTAAGTGAAAGTCATACTATTGGAAAGAAGAACTGTAAAAACTTTGGATGACTTGGATGTAAAACTTTGTAAAAGTCTACAGGAAATTGTTACAGCTAATAATTAAATTTTCTGTGTTGCAAGGCACAAAGATCTGTTTTTCTATACATGCTCAATAAAAAACATTAAGTTCTTAAAAATTGTAATAACAGTAAAACATTTCTAAAAGTTGAACAATATTGATACACAAATCAAAAGAGACTGAATAGTTCATGAGCATAGTACTCACTAAAGGTCTGTTATGATAAATTTGTTATCTGTCAGCAAAAAGATTTGTAGCTTCAACACAATCACATTACGACGAAAAAATTCTAGACTTTTTTAGAGGAAATTCGTAAGTAATTTCTAAAGTTCATATGGAAATGTAAAGGCCAAGAATAGACAACATACTTTTAAAGGACATAACTGGACAAATTAAATATGAACACATACCAGGGTCTATTACAAAGTCATAGTAAACTTGAAAGAGTATAACTGGTCTTTTATTAAAATGGTATTAGTTTAATTTATTATAATATGGAAAATATCTTCTTTCTCTTCATACATAAAAATCACTTGTTGATAATTTAGAAATCTAATAGTAAGATACATAAATCACAAAACTTTTAGAGAACATAGGATATCATTACGTTACTTTAAGAAAAATTTTCCTTAATGAGCACATAATTTGGTAACCAATGTCAAAAATAAAGAGGAATTGTGCCTCATGAAAACTTAAAACTTTTGCTCTGGCATGACAGTATTATGACTGGTGAGCTGTAGCATGGAAGAACATACTCACATATATACTTAGCACAGAATTTGTATTTACAGTACGTGAAAAGAGTCTATAAATCAACAACAAAACATAGAAAGAACCAAATAAAACATGGAGGGGAAGTTCTTAATTTGACTGTTAAAAAAATAAAACAGATATTGAAGTGGCCAGCAATTACAGAAAGTTGCTTAACTCTATTAGCTTTTAGGAAAATGCAGACAATAATGGAAGACCCTCAAAACTACAATGGAATACCTATCATACATGCACATAATGATTGAAATGTAAAAGGCAATCCTCAGTGAAAATGTGGAGTAGCCAGAAATCTCAGCAGCATTTGGTGGTAGGGAAAATTGGTACAACGCCTTTGGAAAACAATTTGACATCATCGATTAGGTATATACATTGCCTATGTCTTCCAAATTTAATTTCTATGTTTATGCCCCAGTAAAACTACAGATATTTGATCAATAAAAGACAGATGCATTAAAGTTCACAGAAGATTGTTATCCCAACAACAACTAAAATTATCCAATGTCTTTCAACAGCGGAATGAATAGTATATTTTGACAAATTTATACAAGGAAATAATATTCAAAAATTATGACAAATATCTATAGCTGAAAGAAACTATTTGGTTGGCTCTCACAATGTTCAGAAACACACACACAAATGCCACACAAATAGTATCTACTTTATATGAAATAAAAAATAAGACAGAGGAAAACCTACTTATGCTGTATGAAATCAGGATATTAGTTACGCTGGGAAAAAATAATGTTTTAAAACAAGCTAAGGTGGCCCACAGGAGAGTTGGTAATGTTTTCTTTACTGATTTGAGAGCCACTCATAGGCTTGTTCAGGTTAGAGAAATATTATATTTAATTTTTTTCTACATACAATTCTACTCATTTAAAATAATAATATACACAAAAGACAAAATGGTATGAACAAAAGGCCAAAAGAAAGTAAAAAGATTGAAATTATACGTAGTATTATTCCAGCAAAAGCATGAGTGGAAAGAAAAACAAAATGTGGCCAAGAAAAAACCAAAACTGAAAAGTGATATTTCCTAATGTTAAAAAAGTCAATTCTTCAAAGACATACAGCAGTTATAAATAGGTGTTTGCCTAATAACAGATATGCAAAAAAAAAAGAAAAACAGAGACAAAGGAGGAAATAAACAAATCCATAATCAGCTAAAACTTTAACATGTCTCTTAGAGTTTTGAATATCTAGAAAAAATTCAGTGAGGAGATTAAGATATTCTGAATTACATCTGTAACCCTTTTGATAAAATTTATACTTATAGCAGAGCAGACCTTACATGACCAGAATATATATTCTTTTCAAAAACACATGCAATATTAATTGAAAGAGACAATATATTGGACTTCTAAGAGATTATAATTGTATAGAGTTGCTGCTCTGAGAATAATGCAGTTAATTTTGAAATTTAAAAATTAACATGAATTAAAAAACTCATGTTTTAAATCTGAAAACTGCTTCTAAAATTCTACATAAAATAACAATGTATGATTAAATCTTGAAGATACGTTAAGATAGATCATATGAACTCACAACATATCAAACTTTGTAATATTCGGCTGGGGATGTGACTCGGTGCTAGACTTCTTGTCTTGCATGCACAAGGCCTTGGCTTGATCCCCAGCACCACAAAAACAAACAAATTTTAGGGAAATGTGTAGCAAAACTAAAAAGCACAACTCTAGAATCAGTTATCTATGTGTATGTCTTAAAATGATAAATTAACAAGTTAAAACCAAAGTAAGCCGTAGGACAAAATACAGATGAATGGAAATTATTAGATAGAAAAAAAATAAGATCATTACAAAGCCAAAAGGTGTTAGTTTAGAAAAGAATGGCAAAATGATAGCATTTTCACAAGGCTGTTTTCACAAAATGAAGAAATAGAAAATATTTATAACATGAACAACATTTTGACAGATAGAGCAAAAAGAGAGTGAGAAAGAAAGAATACCAAGAAGAGAAAAATGCAAACTAATGCCCATCATGAGAGACACACCCAGGCCTCAGCAAAATAGTACCAAGCTGATTCCAACAGCAAGGTCTAAGTGAAATTTATCTCAGGATTACAAAATTTGTTTAAAATTTGAAAAATCAACGTATTTTAAGTTTATAAAATAAAGAAAACTTGCATGGTAATCTCAGTAGGTGTGTAAAAATAATTTAATAAAATTCAACAAATTCTCAGTAATCTAAAAGAAACTATCAATCTAATGAAGAACTTCTGTGAAAAACTGGCAGCTCACATGATATTTACCTGTGGGATGCGGAGTGCTTTTTCCTGAAAGTAGGAAAAAAGGCAAAGATTTTCACACTCATCACTAAATTTTCAACATTCCATCTACCCAGTGAAATACAGCAAATTAATTTTTAGATAAATAAAAGACTGAAAGATTAAAAAGAAAAACTATTTTTATAATTATTAATGTAGAAAATTTGAAAGAATATTCAAAGTATCTTAATGCTAAATAATATGTTCCATTAACAAGTTAGCTGCATCAGAGAGTACAAGGTCAATATTTAAATATTAATTGTAGCTTTATAGACTCCCAATGTACAAATGGAAAATAAAGAATAGTTCACATCCAATAGCCTTTTATCAAAAACAATATATGAGGAATCAATCAAAGTTTTTTTGTTTTGTTTTGGTGTTTTTGGTATTGGGAATTGAACTCAGAACTTTGCAAGTGCCAGGCAGGTGCTTACACACTGAGCTACATCTCCAGCCCAAGCTAAGTTTGTAAAAGGCAACTTTTCTACACAGAAAACTTACAAAAGTCTTAAAGGACAAAAAAATATTAATATTAAGGGTTTAAGAAGAGAAAATGACAGTTTATAAATTAATACTCAAATTACTTTTAAAAATTAAAGGATATACATTTTTTTAGCTAAGTGACAATAGCAGACACAAAAAAAGAGACCTAGCTCTTAAGTTGAGAATTCACATTTAATTTAAAATACTATTACATATGAAAACTGTAATAGAAAAGGTCTGTTTAATTTCAAATACATAATGTATGGGATAGGAATTGAGTTCAGGATAAAACTGAAGTGTAATTTAAAGGTCTTTGTATAGTACATAAACAGCAATGGTGAGGTCCCCCAGGAAAAGTGGAAAAGTGCCTCACTCAGATGTGGTGTTTGTTTCAGGATATAAAATTTTCCTTGAAAAAACAATTTGTTATTGTAAATGCGTAGATGAATAGAGAATTTTTTGTGCTTCACAATGTTTTGAAGGAAAAAGATGAGAAATTCATGTGCTGGCTGATGGAAGTCTGGATTTCCCGTTAGCAGTATATAATTCCATGATCAAATTCTCAAATTTGATTTTACTACAGATTCCAGCAGTAGTCCAGTTCCCTCCCTTCACCTCCAAACTCCATGGCAGTTATTTTGATATGTCTAACCTTTTAAAGGAAATGAAAAGTATAATTGGAGATACTATTTCAGTAAAAAAAAAAAAAAAATCACATTTACTGATTCCAGAAAGACAATGTTTTCAAGAACATGAATAGTAAGAAATAAATCTTCAACACCTTAGAAGGCAAGCACCAGCCCATCATGACCAACCCCTCTGAATATGCCAATTGATCTAAAAATCTGCCTTAAAGAAGCATATGCAATAAATTTCAGTCTTGAACTCTAGTGCTTGGTTTTATAGCACTTCAGAGTCACCTAAATATGGCCCTTGAAGACTGAAGTCCAAGGACATAGACCATCTCCCCCAAATGTCACTCTGTACCAGGCACACAATCTTTAAGTTGGAGGAAGTCTTAGATGTGATGTGTGCTGCCCATTAGGTAATCTCTCCTCTGCATGCCTCAGAAACAGTCTTCAGGATTTAATTTAAATGTCTTCAGCTATAGGCTGCTCATATACTTGACAGGACAGATTACTCCTTGGTTAGACAGCTCTAATTGTTGGAAAGTTCCTCCTCAAATTGAGGCAAAACCAGGCTCCCTATAATTTCCACCCACTGATCTTTGTTCTGCTTTCCAGTGCAATTCAAAATGAACTGACCCTCCTCATTCCCACTCCTGAAAATAACAGCCCTCCACATGAGCAGGCACATTCCTGCAGTTGACTATAATATAGACACGTGTGGCCTTGTGCTTCAGTCTGAAAGTCTGAACTTAATTCTCTTATTTCAGTTGTCACTTCTGAATGCCAAGCTACTTAGTTCTCTGAGCCTCAGGCTACAAATCAGTGTAATGGAGGTTCTCTGAGGCTCTCTTGGTTTTGCATGGATTATTTAGAGAAAATCTGTTTGAATATATTCTTTCAGCTCTCATACTGCAAATGTGAGACTTTCTATTGTGTCTTGATTTACATCGAATAGTTCACTTTTGAACTATTTTCCTCCAGAACTTAATTTCCATTGTTCTCACAGTTGTTAAATATTCTTAAGTAAAATGTTTCAATGCTAAAGCCAAGTTCTACCCAGTTGACACTGCTCTGATTAATGCAGGTGGCTTTCCTGTTCACATAGAGTACACAGTAGCATCAAGCTAAGCTGAGGAATTGCTGTATTTTCTTTTTTAGCTATCTTGTTCACTTATCTGGGTGTGTTTATAGGTTACAGATTGTATTGCACCTTTCTTATTCCTAATCTATATTAAAGTTATTTTTAAAGTAGGTGAGTTCATAGCAATAAGGTGTGAAATTGAAGCTAAAGACATAAACAATTGCCAAGAGTCAGGAGGCATCTAATTAGTATACATCTTCTCTAAACTTTCCTGAATTGAATTGCTCATTATGAGCCATGCCCAAATTCTTTTTCTTTTTCCATATTCTGAACATAGGAATATCTGCTTAAGAAATAGATTAAACTATCATTTAGAAGTTTAATAACAGCAACCTCTTTATACTAAATGATCAGGACAGTAACTTAATCAAAAAGATTTATGATCTACTTAAAGCACATGTGGCTTTGTTCCCCATTTCTAGGGAAACATGATTATTAAATCTGATAACATTTGCATATGTAAAGTACTATAATTAGGTGAAATTTTTCTCCTTTTAATTCTAAAGGGCATTCACCAGAAGTATTAAGGAAGATTAAACTGTCAGATGTAAGTAACATTATAAAATATATGTAAATGAAGATGCTCTGTATTTTATTTTGAATAAATAACAAGGAGTAGATTGCTAAAGTTGAGCATAAGACACACTAATACAAAAAAGATTTAATAATATAAAGGGAGAAGAAAGAATAAAGTAATAATAAACTAAATAGAAAATATGATAATGGGAGAATCAGCACTAACTTTATATGTTTGAAGAATTAAGGTCTAGAGGTTCATATGAGAAATATCAATGAGTTATCTCTGCTAAATCACCAGAATTCAAAGATTACTGGTAGAACAGGATGAGGATCCAAACTAGGCAGACAAGCAAAAATAAGGACAAATTATTAATTCTAAAAGTTAGCAAGACTTGGCAAAAAGTGATAAGTAGAAACATCCAGTAAAAGTCCAATTATGAAATTGTCCCTAATAGCAAAACCAAAATAAATACTGTGTTCAACAGAGACATACTCAAGGAAATTGAACAAAATGAGAAATAATTTCAGAAACTCAGATAAACATGGCATGTGGAGTAAATAGAGGAATTTAAAAATTGTGTGCATCAGTTAGATTCAGGTACAAAAATTAATACAGAATGAAAATAGCTTGAACATACTTAAAGCTTATCTCTTTCATATTTCTCTTAAGAAGTCCAATATAGTCAATGAAAATTACCAGGAGTAGCCATGAAGTTATCAGTTTGTTCCATCTCACCTCCACTAGGAAACACCCTTTGCTTTAATACCATGAATGACTTCTGGAGCTTTAGCCATCGTACAAAAGCATTTCAGAACCCGAGTTAGAGGAAAAGAGAAAAAGTAGCATTCTTCCTCTGCTTCAAAACTCTTTCCAGAAACTTACACAAAAACATCCAGTTCCAACTCATCAGACAAACTGCTATTACATGGCAACATATTTGCAAAGCAAACTGGGAAATGGCCTCAGGTAGACTCAGGTAAAAGTGCACAACATGAGGTAATTCATGTGTGCTGATATTATTACATAAGAAAATGAAAACATAGCATGAACGGTTGCTCGTAATGATCATTATATGGTCAAGCCATGTATAAATTTTTGTGCTGTCATTTCATTGTAATCCCGAGTTAACAATTAATATCCTTCCCACTTTATAAATGAAGAAAGAAAAGACTAGAGAGTACAAAAATTAGTTCAGAAGGCAAGACAGGACACAGACTTGGCAAAAGGCAGAAGACTTGGGTCCGTCATATTCCGGAGACTGAGAACATGATCCCCGCATCAGTGGTACCCTGGTTGCGTGGAGGAGACTCACATTCCCAGCAGGATGTCTTTGAGAACTGGGGCAATATTCTTTCTCACAAGCATGCCCTGTGAAGCAGAGCATTAAATTTATAGTATGACCGCCTTGGAAGCTACCCGTGAAGAACCTATGAGTAAAAAGAATGATGGGAACATGAATGAATTCAATTCAGCTACAGAGAGAAGGAGGAGGAGTAACAAAGGAGAGACAATAGGAAAACAGAGAGAGAAAGTAGAAGAGATTCAAAGTATTGAAAAGGATGGGTTGATACGGAAAAGTGGAGAGGAAGCAAAATGAAGAAAATAGTCGAGCGCCGCTGTGCTGTGAAGGAAAGCTGCCTTCTCTTCGCTCTCTGTAAGTATTCGAACGGCTGGGAATATTGTTCCTTTACAGGCAATGCAAGAGTTTACATAGACATAAAAGAGTTTTAAAATGAAGCTGACAATGGAGATTTTGTGATCCATTTGGAAGAGAAATTTGAAGCATTTCGTTTCTCATGAAAAAGAACACTCCAGCTTCCCAGCCTCAAGACCCATCTCTTTGTGTG
Organism: Dinomys branickii; assembly: GCA_004027595.1. Lineage (NCBI taxonomy): Eukaryota > Metazoa > Chordata > Mammalia > Rodentia > Dinomyidae > Dinomys > Dinomys branickii. The sequence continues at coordinate 145,459 of PVLD010001405.1, read as the reverse complement.
CTGGGTCTGACCCGCAGTCAAACTGGAAAGTCTAAAATATGCAGGCAGGGGAGGGGAACTCAAAGAGACAATGAAAGAAATGGAGCAATTACATCTTTATCTCATGTAAAATCTTTAATAATCTCTGTAATCTAAAAGCTTTTAGGTCCAACTTTTGTTTGATGGTAAGATTTGCACTGACACTTTCAAAGTAATGAGAAGTAATACATCCTCCTTCATAGTAATGGCTGGATGCAGGACAAAACTCTCAGACGATTCGGCACTTTTGGTACACAGGTAAATTAGCTGCAACGTCTTAGCCCATTAGAGTGATTACAGCCAGCTATAATACACAGTAATAGCAGGCCTCGGGCTGTAAAACCCCTTGATAATGTTTAGTTATGTGCCACCTTGTAGAAATAATTATGGGAGTTCGTGAGGAAGGAAAACTAGTGGTTGGATAGCTATCCCTGCTTCAATCAATCCGAGAAAGGGTAGATTTCAGCAAATGCCACTGGTCTTCAGACTGATATGGAAAATTTATAGACAGTATTCTTCCAGTGGCATCCCCCTCCCAAGGGTAAATACAACTTGTATTCAGATAATGACTAAACCCAACCTTCTGGAACCCAACCACCATGGAAATTAATATGAAAAGCCTTAAACAGATTATTAAATTTTGTATATTCAATAAGAGATTTAAGACCCAGTAATGAGTTCTGAGACTACAATGGTCAGTGAAGTGGTTTTGGCTCTCATGGCAAGGTGTTTGAAATATTGCAAACATTTTATATTTAAAGTCTGATACTTGGTTTATACGTAAGTATTAATATCTTGACATAAGGAATGAGAACATATGGTTCTATCCTCAAGTAATCACATGAAATTTGTGTGGAACTGGAAATCTCTGTCATTTAAAGTTTAAAGGAAGTGAAGACTCAATGTTCTTTCAGACCCCAACCTACTAAGCTAAAGAGAGCTATTTTTACCATGACTCCATCTACTTTCCTGGGTAATAGAATCTCAGTGATAGAGATCATTCCTATAGGATCAGCTTTTCAACTCATGTGCTGTGACATACAAGAAGATATTTTAATTCCAAAGTTTTCTTATTTTATTAGAAAACTAACGAAGAGCATAATAACATTATGCTAAACAAAATGTCTAAATGGCAAGGCCTGAGAGAGTTGAGAATGCCTTCTTTAGCCTCCAAAACAGAAAGTTGGAAAATTATTTTTAAATCCAAAATATGGTTCACTGATTCTGGAACAAACGGAGAAAAGCGAGCTAGTGCCGTAGGTGCCGTAGCTCCAGTAGTCTGAAGGGGTACGCAGCAAGCAGGGTTCAGACCAAGCCGTACGGCTCGGCAGAGCAGGGTCCACACTGGTCCATTACCATTTAATCTCTCCACTATCGTACCCCTTAAGCAAAATGAGACAAATTTTTCCTTTTCTCCTAGGAATATGGTTCACTGTAATAAATAAGTAGAAAAAAGGAATGAAAACCTCTCAATCATATAAATATGTGGTTACTGTTTATAAACATCACACCAAACTTTATGAATGAATTTTGCAAGTTTTCCCACATTCTCAAAGCATGTGTAGCAGGGTTGACCTTCAAACAAAGGGGATAAAAGGTCCATTGTCCTTTCTGTGAATATCCACTTTGTTACACAATTGAAATCATACATATTTCTTGACACACCATACCAAAAATCTTTTCAAAACAACCTTTACTTAAAATCAGTTATTTCTAACATTTTGTTGCTGTGATGTATTTCTTTTTTGATACCTTATACATGTACATACAACATAAAAGTATATTTTTTGTTCAGTGGTTTGTCCTAAGAAGCTACTAAAGATTTTTACCATTTTGTGCATTTTATCTTAATGCTGTCATGTTAGGGTAGATTATTGTCAAAGAACCAATAAGAGACAGATTCAATGTCTCTATGCATTGATTAGAATAAATAAAAGGGTACACGCCAAGGCATTCTACTGTTTCTGTGGTTAGAAGGGTCTCACAGAGGGGTCCAACTAAGTTCTTTCTTTCACAGGGTCTGAGAGAAATGCATTATCTCAAATATGAAGAGGCTTACATCTTATACATTGTTCCCTATGAACACTTGGGGACGGTTCCGAAATAGTTCAGTCTTTTACATTGTCTGATCATTTCCCCCTCCTACTCTCAAAAATGAGGTCTGACTTGAACCTGCATCAAGTATGTCTGAGAAAGGTGATAACTTTACACAATCACCAGGTGCCTGTATCAATACAATGAATAAAGTACTGTCTAGAGGAAGCACAACGATAACTAAAGGACTTTCTTGTTTATGATCATGTCATTTGCACTTGGTAACAATCACCATAACCTTTTCTCTATCTCTTTTCAGTTATTTATCTGTGCAAAACAGAAGTCTATAACAACTTCCAAATTTGTCCTTGGCCCCAAATATTATCACAATTGGCATATCAGAAATTGTATAACATTTCTGTCTAAACGTAATCACAATTTTGAATCCAAGTGTGCAAATGAGTTTTCCTGATGTCAGTGTATTGAGTTTAAACCTTAAAATGAATATACTCAAAAAATCGTGCTGCAAGGACTACTTCCCAAAGGAAAGCAAAGTGATGTACTGCTAGGTACATGTCATTATCAACAAAATAAAGGTTTGTAAGTTGATTGAATAAGTGTGAGTATACCTATCCACAGTCTAATAAAATCAAGATCTAAAACAATGTTTCAGAAAGACATGCTTGTTACAAAGAAGCTCTAGAGCGAGGAAACCCATCAGGCACCTAAAGAAGAGATCTGCATACCCTGATAAGATGCAAAGCCCCTCAGCAGCAGGACTGTACAGGAAACCACCCTGATGTGTTCTTTGGAACAGTCCTTCAAAATCACGGAAGGCTATTTGATATAGATTGGAGAAGTGTTAATTTTAAACACAGACGAACAAAGTTTAATTAACGAAAGTGTTATCGCCGGCCTCGGGTCAGGCAGTGAATAATCTGATCCAAATCTGAAGCCCACGTGTATATATCTCAGCATCTGCGCTTTTGCTCTTGACCAGCGCTCCGCAAACCTCTGTGACAGGACAAGGAATAAATCCAGGATTACTCTTAGGCATGGGTTTAGAAAATATATCATATGTTCTCATGAAAGCTGTGTTTAAATAATGATAAAAATCTTTGACCAAATCCCAAAATGCTTATTAAACCAGTAAAATGAAATAAGCCGTTATTTCTCACACGGCCCCAGGGTGGCGCTCAGGAGTAAAACCTCCGACAGCCGGGAACCCCAGTAGGATAGAATCAAGGGCAGGCCTATCTTTTGCAAAATTGGGATTTAGGGAACTCTCTCACCCACAGACAGCGACCTTCTTGTTTATAATGATGATCAAAAATTCTACACATGTGTGTGTTATTCAGTGACTAACAGTGCAGAATGCCATTTAAGATTTTTCCATTTGGGCTTTATATGTGAAATTATAAAAATTACTATGTTGGTTTCAGTGCTTTACTATTTTGGGTAACATTTACCTAGTGTATGTGTTACAATTTGTTTATTTTTTTCAGTGTATTGTTTCTTTGCATAGGTGAATATTTCTAAGTAGTGAGCAGTTTTATTTTTATTAAACAAACTAGGAATTTATGATATTCTTTGTATTAATTTAATACATTTTCACTTATCTCATTTCTTACCTGTGTACTGAGTGCGTTTCTGCTCTTGTTTCGTATTTTTTATTTCATTCTTTATATTAAACCTTTTCTTTTTCTTGCCTTGCTTCATTTTCAACTGATAAAGTTGTTCCCCCCTCCATTCTTTTCTCTGCTGCCTCAGGACTTACAAACTGCAATCCTATTCTTTTAGCAATCCCTCTTGTTTTAACTTTGTAGAAGGAGAAAGAGAGAAAAAAGAATTTTTAGACATGTATGCCATTTAAAGTTATGAACTGTATTTTACCATGTACATGGTGATCCTTTAATGTGATGTTAACACAGCTTCTGTTGTTTTATAATTTATAAGCTACATCATTCTCAAGTCCAACATCTGAAATTTTTTCCATGTTTTTAACTACATGTTGATGATACAGAGTAACGGTTTTCCTTTTTAAAGGAAATTGTTTCCTTTAAAATTGTACATGAATATAACAAACTTTAATCATTCCTTTCATCAGCCTCCTCCCCACCTCCCTAATTCAACATGTTTGAGAAGGGTTCCGTGTGTGTAGTGTGTTTTTATCAGATTCATGCCCCCTACCGCCTACCTTACTACCCGTTCTCGCTCCCCCTTCTTCCCTTCCTCTTGACTAATAATAATCTCTTAATTTCTTCTTTAGTTTCCACATATGAAAGAATCTGAGCCTGGCTTGCTTAACTTAAGGTGATATTCTTCAGATCCTTGAATACTTTTACAAATGACACAATGTCAGGATTTTTCATTCATTCATCTGCTAGTAGATAACTAGGCTGCTTCTACGATCGTACTTATTATATATTGTGGGCTGATTCTACTGTCTCACTTATAATATACTGTGCGCAATAGCACATGTCCAATAAACACGCATTACACAAGTGTCTGTACAGCGTGCTATGTTAGTTCTTTCTGGTATAAAACAGTGAGCGACACCGCCGGACGGAACGGTAGTTCTATTTGTAACTTTCTGAGGCACCTTCATGTTGATTTCCATAGTGGCTGTCCTAATGTACATCCCCAAGGGATTCCACTTTCATCCCGCCAGAACTGAATATGATCGTGTTCTTGATGAAAGCCTTTCTGACCCAGGTAGGATGAAGTCTCTCTTTACCTTGAAGAGATGCCAGACAAACACTAAGCGTCTGAATGTTTTTGCTTATTTTCCACTAAAACGGTTAATGTATTTATAATTAATATAGCCCCTAATAAATTTTGAGTTTATATTTATTTTTGTTTGTGAGTTTTAAATATGTTCTACTTTTATTTCATTTTCTCGTTTTTCACCTTTTTTTAGAATGAATTTTTTCCTTCTACTTCCATTTTTCTTTCAATTTATTTGGAAGTTACAATATATACACTTTAAAAGAACTTGACGAAAGGGGAAAAGACAAACTACTGATTAGCTTTATGTCTTTTTAGATCACTTTAAATCCTTTGACTGCCTTCCTGCCTTATGCTATTGCTTATTTGTCTTCTAATCCTATCAAACTTTTACTCCAACAAAGACAAAATTATGATTGTTGTATATAATTAGTTCTGCTTATGTAAACCTTCAAATTTACCCATTCTATGCTTTCATTTTTTATGCCTCTTTAGGCCTAACATAAAAGGAACTGTCAGTTTTTCCCTTAAAATATATTCATTTGGACTTTGTTCTGGAAATACATACTTAGTGAATATAGAATTTCAGGTTCTCAGGTACTTACAGCAAGTTAGTACTTTACGAACCCTTCTGCATTCTCCTGAGCATTTGAGTTAAGCTGCAGGTGGTGATACTGTACATTAAGATCTCAGGCTCTCACTATCCTTCTTTTCCTTTCTGCATTTAAGTTATTCTTGTTATATTTGAGGCTCTTGAGATAGATTATAATCATCTGTTTCTCTTCTCTCATCATCACTGAAATTTTCTGGGCTTCTCTAATGTATGGGTTGATGTCTTACCAGTTCTAGAAAATTCAAAGTCATTATCTTTTAATGTATTACCCCTACTCCATTTTTCCTCTTTTATTTTTAGTATTCATACTCAACATATTTTACCTCTTCACCCAGTTCATGTGTCTTAATTCCTTTTAGATAGTTTCCATTTTGCACCTCTTTGTCCCACGCTAAAAATAATTCCTTCTGATTTTTTCCCAGGTCACTCTTTAGCCATATCTAATCATCTGTTAAATCCATTATGCACGACTGAACCTACTCTAGTGAATTATATTTTGCATTTAATAAAATGTCCCTATTTTAAATACAGCTTGGTAAGTTTTGATAAATGTATGAACTGCAAAGCTTTCAGAAAAATTAACAGAGACCATTTCTTTGTATCTGTTTGCAGTCAGTCCTCCAAACCCTGCTCCAGGCTATTAATTATCAGATTTTTTTGTTTTATTGATTGGTTTTGCCTTTTCCAGAATTTTAATAAATGGAATCATTCACTATTTTCATGTTTTGACATAGCTTCTCCTACTCTGCATAATGTTCTTAAGATTTATACAGATTCTTTCCTATGTTTATATTGTGTTCATCTTTATTCACTTTTTTATTTTAAAGAGAATAAAAAGCAATAACAAAATAACAATGTGGACAAGAATAAGACAACACAAAAACAATAAAATGATACAGGGTTTCAAAACAAAATGATAGGAATTAATAGTGGTTGTTACATTACATATTGTTATTTCCAATGAAGTTGCTCAGATTACCAGATGAAAGAATGCAAGATTGTGCAAATCATTAAAGAGATTAAAAAATAAAAAAATTAGAAAGGACACACAGCTTTACTGAACGAAATGGTAGGAATTCAATTATGTAGTACAGTATTCTACTTTATGACTATTGTATACTTTTAAAATTCATTCTTCTGTCCATAGGCCTTAGGGCTATTTCCAGTTTTGGAAGATAAGGAATTCTATGAAAATGCTTGTGCATGTTAAATACATAAGAGTCAAGTCACTCAATGTATGTTTAACTCTATAACGAGCTGCCTAGATAGTATCTAAAGCAGGTATTCAGTTCTGCATTCCCATTGCCAGTGTAAGTTCCATAACGTCATTCCGTATGAAACATCATCTATATTTTTTGATTCTCTTTCATTTTAGTCATTCTAATTAATGCTGGGTAGTGGAAATTTATTGTTGTTTTAAATTTCATTTTCCTGCTGGATAATGCTGTTGCAGATATTTCCATTTACTTATGGGACCTTTACTTTTCTTTTATTAAATGTTGGCCCCAATAATTTTCCCATGTTAATTGATGAGGACACTCAATATTGCTAAGATGACGGCTTCCTCACAGTAGTCCTGTGGATCTTGTGTAATTAGGATTACCATCAGCGCCCCAGCAGGGGATTTTGTTTTGCATTCTAAAATTTATGTGGAAATACCCAAGATTTAAAATAACAAAGATTTTGTAGGGAGGACTTTCAGAGCTTCAAGAAAACAATCCACTTAGAGTGGGTAAAAGATTTAAACAGACACATCAACAAAATTATGTGAATGGTAACTAATTACATTAAATGATGCCTAATATAGTCATGAAGGAAATGCAAAATAAACATGAAACAAATGAGCTATCCTGATACACCTACTGGAGCTGCTAAAATAAATGTGCTTCTTTGTTATTCGATGGTGCTGAAGATGGAATCCAGGCCCAGGCAAATGCCAGGCAAACATGCAACCATGGAGCCCCATTCCTGGCTCTTAGCACTGCTATAGTAAAAGCAAAATTCGATCATCCTGATTGCTAATGGGAATAGAAATTGTGGGGATGAGATGTTGAGAGAAGAGGCCCCAAAAGAAAAACTTCAAGAATCTTCCAACCACCTAAGGACCACATGAGAAATTAAAAGCAGTAGGCCCGTGGCACAGCAGGAAACATCTAGATAACCAGGGAAAAAGTTAGTCAATAGAAACACAGAAATGATGCCGCTGATGGACATTAAAAGTTGCAGATGTTAAAGTGGTTGTACTGAGTAAGATCAATGCCCTGAGCTCTGCTCCTGTTGGAGATGGTGCTGATCTGAGAAAGGCTGACAGCAGGCTGACCGTAGGACAGTCCTGAGGCCAAGATCAAGATTACAACCATCTCTAGAGGAAGCCACTTGCTTCCCTGGCAACCATTCTTCCCTAGAGTTCTCAGCAGAGTCCATTAACCATTTCTTTAACCACCTTATTAAACAAATGAGGTTGATAGCACTGCTGCCTTCAGGCAGTAAACTTATCTGCAGGCCCAGATCGGGCTGGACGCTCCAGTCTGGCTTCTTTATGAACCTTTCTCCTAGGAAGGAACTGCCGGTTTTTTCTGCCTGCTCTCAATGAACTAACTGCTCTCCCAGGCTTGCACCTCTCTTCTTAATGCTTTGTATTTTGGGTTCAATTCTTATGCAAGGATATATTCACCTCTCAGTTTTTGTTTTTTGACTTCTTGCACCTTATCTTTTTGCCTTTGAAAAGAATGTGTTGTGTATCTCACCATCCCACCTTATGCGTGGAGAAATGGTTTTGACTATTCAGCTCTCTCTGAACTGGGAATCAAGCCATTGCCCTTCAGGGAGTCATCCATTCTTGCACCTTCACTTGTTAGTACCTTACCATTGTTCAAAGTAAAATCAAGCTTCTTTTAAAAAGAAAGTATTCACGGATCCTTATGCCAGAAGTCGTCTTCACCTCACCTGAAATCTAGTATTTCTCTATGTCACTTATGTGGAATTTATGACATTACCATTTTTATTACTGGTGTCTCTGCAATCCACGTGGTCCTTTTAGTGATTTCTCCATTACCCAGAGTCACTTGCTGCAAGTCATCCATGGACGCTGAGGAACTTTTCCTGGAAACTTCACTTCTTCAAGTTCCCAGGACAATGTGGAGAAAATACTCCTTCTAACATGGTGGCTGGGCCAGACTTGTAGTACTGAGTAGGAAGAGTCATATACACAGAAAAGAAACTCACTCTGCCAATCTTCAATTTAGTGGAGAGAATTTTTAAAAGACTATATAGACCTTTTTTCTAATCTCCCAACAGAAAAGATTGAATGTCCAAGAAAAAAAGAGAACATTGAGTTAGATGGTAAGATTCCAAGAGTCCCCATCTGGTTCCTCATCTGGAGCTCTGGGTGGAAACGACCTGTTTACTATAATAAACACCAGAGATCATCAACTTATAAAGAGAAAGGTTTCTTTAGTCTTATGAAGCTTCAGTTCCTGGTCAGTGGGTTCCATTGCTCTGGTCTGGGATGGCATATCGCAGCAACTGTGTGAGGTAGAGCAACACTATTCAGCTCCTCACTGAGAAATGAAGGAAGAGGAAAGGACTTAGGTCTGTATTTGCCCCAGGCACACAGCCCCAACAACCTAACCAGCTCCCACTGGTTCACTTCATAAAGGCTCCGCGTCCTCCAATAGTGATGCTCTGGGGACTAAACCTTTAACACATGAGCCTTTCAGGAATATTTAAGTTCCAAACTATCATACTTCCCTAAGCGGGGAGCTCTACACCAAAACAGAGCATCCCTAGAAAAGACCAAGAGAATGAAAGGGAGGTAAGTTTGTGTTGATAAGTCTCTCCAGACTGAAGCTGAATGACAGACAACAAGCATGCCATTAGGTCTGCTCAAGGAAGGAAGGCACAAGGTTGCTTTTCAACAGAGGTGAAAATTACCCCACTATCCAAGAGTGCCCGCAGAGTCCACAAGGATGGAGCAAAGATGCGTTAGCTGAGGGCGTTCGTTTCAGCAGCTACATTTGCCAGTAGCACGTGAGCAGATCACCACGCTGTGAGGGCGTAAAGCACCCTTCTGGATACCAAGCTATACCCACCAAAGGCCTAGAAAGCTCCCTTCCTTCCAAAGCAATGAAACCTTAAACACGATTTCCTTGAATACCTCGACATAATATATCTTGTTTACACTCATCTACCTTGGTTTGTGCATTTATGTACACGCATACACACGTAGGAAATTTAGAAAAATAAAATATGTTGGGGAAAGGTATTTCATAGAAACATAAGCTGTTTTTAAAAATAAGACTCTTGAGTCCCTCTTTCTTTGTAAGTTTTAATTTTATATCATAAACAGCTAATGTTTCTCTGTGTCTTAAATAGTGTATCATAAACTCCTTGTAGAGAGAATTTGTTTATGTCAGTATCATCTATAAAAGTTAGGATAATTAAAGGTGCTCATAAATTTTTGCAAATGAGCATCAACAGTTGTCAGTAGCCTGTAACTTGGGAGTATAAGTCACATGCTAATATCATACACTGTGATTACTGATAGAACGGAAAGGAAGTCACAGCTTCTGTACACTGTGCTGGCTGTCCTTTGTTTTCACACACCTCGCTTTATTCTCACAGGAACCAAACGTACACATGTTACCTTTATCTTTAAAAGAAACAACTGATTTCTTACTTCAGGTATGTAGATCAAAACACTTTGACACAGTAAGCAGTCCAATTACATATCTGATTTCATATAGTGCAAAGAGCAAGTAGAAATAATAAAATATATGCAGTATGTGCTGGACCTGTACTCATGTCTTTATATGCAGCATGCATCCTCATAGGATGATCTGTGAAATGACATTCATGTAAGACAATGTACCACAGTGCCAGACACATGGGAAACAACCAGAATGACTACCCACATACTCCTTCATGAGTCTCCAGTTTCTGTCTGCTTGTTACACACTGGGCTCCCATTTTTGCTGCACACACTTCACCACCAGGATGCCTGGGTCTTGGGTAGCGTCAAAGTCTGGAATATCGTCCCAAACCTTCTAATTGGCACTTCCTGACTCCAGGGATGCGCAGCATAGCAGACAAATTGATGAGGAGAGAAGCCAAGGCTGAGTGAAATGATGAAAGACCTAGGGAAAGAAAGCTAATTTGGAGTTAATTTCCAAACTGTTGGCTAGAGATTTGTTCATCTTAGCCTCACGGGGACATGAGAGGGATTCAGCCCACACCGCGCCATTTTCCAGGGAAGATTAGAGACTCCTGGAAGTGCCTTCTCCTTCTTTCGCTTCGTTTCTGTTTTTTTTTTTTCTTTTTTCCTTTTCCCCCCTCTTCTCCTCTTTCTTTCTTCTTTTTTCTTATGCTATGGAGAAGTAAAACTTAACTGAAACAATGACAAGTTTCTCACTGAAATCTGCTTCATAAATGCGAAGGGGACCATAGCACTATGACATTTAAAAAGAATAAAGGTGCCAGTGGGGTCATCACTACTAGATACCAGGGACGGGCAAGTCCTCTGAGGGACGTCTCATCCCACCGCGCTGGATCCAGGGAAATCTGGAAACCCATCAAGGACCGACATGAAAGGGAGAGAAGTAAAGAGGCTAATGAGTCTCGAAACCTCCGGAGCGGAGAATGGCGAGGCGACAGCACGGCAGCTCGGTGCGTGGGGTCTCCGTCCTCTCAGCGCTGCATTCGCTCCGTTCTTCTCCCTCCTGTCACCTCTCCTGTTTACTTTCCTCAGGGATCCAATGACACTGGGAGGCTCCAGATCAGAACTGAATATGAAGTGGGGCATACATTTTTGTTGTTGTTTTGTTTTGTTTTTTCTTTGTTTTTCGTTTGGGGAGACATATATTTATCAATGCCTTTCTCAGGTCAAGCTTCTGTCATACTCCAGGGCAAAGTAGTTGGATTTCTTTATGCCCAGATATTTCCTTCCTGACGTTTTCAATCCATTTTAGGCCTTTCCTTATGAGAAAGCTCTCAAAGCTAACACAATCTGCACATTTTTACAAAATCCTCTCCGTTTCTCTCCTCGGGACCCTGGAAGGAGTGTGAATGCATTTCTGGATTGTGAGTAAAGAGCCAGCTGAGCACTGGAGAGACAGCACTGATGACACTGTTTTTCATTTCACAGAGGACAACTCATGTTTCTCTCCTTAAATATACACTGCAAGCCACGAGAGATGGCAGCCGTCTAATTAAGCCTGATAAAGCCTCCTTAAAAATGAGACTTGGGGAAGCGCATCTCTTTGGTTGCAGAGCTGCCCAATTTTCCCAGGAACCCACAGGGAACTGTGTACTGTTCAGGAGGGACAGAGGATGGGGCCAGAGGGAGAAAAGGCAAAATTACTGGCATCACCATTGTTGGTGTGAAATAACAGAACATACACGATACATATTTAATGCAAACTAGATAACTTTACTTTATTAAACATGCAAAAGGATAACCTCATCTACCATTTTAAAAGCCACTGATGAAAGCTTTGATAATATACCAAATCCCTTCTTAAATTATAAAGATTTAATAGGAGCAGTTTATGTTCTCCAGCAGGCTTCTACTGGCAAGAGAGCCTGAGAAACTGAAATAGGGATACGATCACAGAGTCTAAGGCTTTGGGTCAGCCCACGACACCCTCTCTCTTCTCTCTGTTCAAAACCAGTGGGAGGCAATTTTCTCTTGGGTTGAAGATAAAAGACTTAAACATATGTAGATGCCCATGGTATCCAAGTAGAATAACTTCATAGTAAGGAAAACGGCCTTATCCATGCTGTCTTCACTGCTTCTTAATTTTATCAATTCTTTGTTTTCATTGTTTCTCAAACACTGCGCCAAGTCTCAGGACATAATCCAAGCTGCTTCTCACCCAGTGTTATTGTCAGAAACAGAATATGAAATTGCATAATTACTGTTTGCCAGAAAATACATGGAAAGAGTGGGACTCTTCTGTGCTGATGTGGCTTCTCCAGAGTCTAGTAAAACAATAGGCGGAGAGCCTGGAGCGCTGAGCCCCTCCAGCCTGGAGTATGTTGACTTCTACGGGATGAATGCTGAGACTTCTGAATGTGGGGGAAGGTGCATGTCTCTGAAGAGCACTGATATGTAGTCTTACCTCATGCGTCTCCTTCATATTACCTTATTTTCCAGCTGAATAGTAGCTTAAGTAAAAATGAACCTAAGCCCAAATGATGTCATCTATTATGATTTAACCTTAGATTCATTTATGAACTGAATCTGGATTAACTTCTTTGGTGTCATCTAATTCATCCTTATAAGTGTTTCAGTTGTCAGCTCCAACTTTATCTCCTAGAAAATTTAACCTAACCCTTGTCCTTATTGGTGTCTCTGTCTTCCACCTACCAATAAAAGTACCATCTGCTGTCACTCACTGTATATGAGGGTTCATGTTACCACTCACTTTTATTTTCCTTTGGTTTCCTATACCACTAGAAGGCAAAAGTTACCACTTCTACATCATTTTATCACATAGAATTTGACATGAGATTGATGTTCTGTGATTGTTATTGCATGAAGAGAAGCTCAGTGAATTTTCTTGGAAGCCAAAACTCAGAGTTGAATTGACACCATCTTTAACCATGCTGGCTCCTGCATGGTTCTGTATGAAAGTCTTCAAAAACTGGTACAAGTGAAGTAAATACATACTTCCAGATGCAGGTGTAGTGTTGTGCTAGAGTCAAAGAACAAAGAAGCTCAGACCACTTTTTCAATCTGTTTCCATAAAATTCTAGTTCCATGGAATTATAATTTTTAATATACACAAAAAGAACTCTTGAGATCAAATTAGTTAAGAAAAAGCAAGTCTAAACAAAGTAACAGGTTACTTTACTATAGAGCTTGTCAGAATAAATAACAGCAAAACTTTTTAAGAGAAGGAATTGTAGGCAGTTGTCAAAAGTATTTCACCTTGGAATACTTCTTGAGGGAGCTTCATGGGATGCTGGAAGTATAGTTTGTAATATACAACTATATATTTGGATTTATTTATAGAACTATTTCTGGTGTCAATATCTTTTTAACTTTCCAGGAGGAAGCACCTGCTGAGAATATTCTTGAATCTGCTTCTAGTGCTGCTTTCATTGCTACCTCTTACCTGTTGAGCACACCACTACTTTGGCAGTTCCAGCAGAATTTCCATGTCTTTAAGAGTAGGTGAATAACTACTTTGAAGACAATAAATCACAGCATAATAACTATTGTCCTTCTCTTTTGATTATATGATGGAATTGTATTTTATTTTTTCCTAAAATAAAACAAAAAAGAGAAGGTGAACAAAAGAATGACGCACTTTTCTTAAGATGGGCCAAGAGGTATCATTATATCAAGATTCTGGAACCATAATGATTAAGTAAATCTTATCAGCATACAAGAGAAAAGGACAATATATAATTCAAAGGTTAATAAAAACATATAGAACACTTCTGGGTAAGTATTACAACAAGTTATACATGTGGTTGTGAAGCTCTGCAGGTCAGGGCCTGGGCTCTTCTGAAGAGATGGGGGAGTTGAGCAAAAAGAGGCCATGGAAGCCGGGGAAGCCTCCCTAGAGCAGATGACACATGAACATAACCTGAACAGAAGCAATGGAACTCTAGGTAGAACGACAGCATACGGCATCTTCCTAGTACTTCCCATTACAGCAGCTAGCAGGATGTCAGTATTACTAGGGAAGTAACACTACTTTTTCAGTATTCTCTATATTATAAATATTTCTCCTAAAATACTATATGAGTGATAACTTTTGCTTCCCTCCTATCACATTCATCCCTGAACAAAGTGATACTCTTTTGTCTGGGTAGCACCCATACCTTTATTTTTACTCTCTTGAATCCATCAGAGCATAGGGTGGAGGACTGACTCTTTGAAGATGTGCAAATAAAACCATAATTTCTTAAAGTTTAGATAAGAAAGAATGTTAACATCTAAGCAACCAGTTCAATTAAAAGAAAGAAGAAAAACTAAGTTCCATGATACAGCCATATTATATTATCATTCCATTAAGCAGCCATATTACCTCATTATCTTTTCTAAATCAGGAAATTAGTTAAGTTCAGTGTCCCAGAAGGCAAACACAGGTCCCGAGTACCTTTTCTGCAGGGTCTTTATCATCTCATAGCATTAGACATAGTTCATCCACCTTGGTAATGAGAACTAAACTGTCCCTAGCTGTCCTTCAATTGCTTTGGGAGTTGACCTATCCAGACCATATGATATCATCACCCTGTGAACTAAAGGCTGTCTCTAGAGAAAAACAGGGTGACCATTTCAGTGAGCACCCACTGCAGAATGCTTTGATAAATGAAATCTCTCACCTACAAAGACCTGTTCTTTATTCTTTCTGCAATCCCAAGATCATTTTGCCCCTTCCACTATGAGATCCTAATCCACCACAAGATCCTAACCCCCTGGGTCCTAGTTGTTATTTATTATTTGGCTGCCTCTTCCACTAAACTCTAAGTTCAGAAAAGCCAGAGGATCTTTTGCATCATGGACACCACCTACTCTTCAGCACAAACATGATTCCTTAATGAACATACTTAAAAGTAAGAAATAATAATAATAAATTATGTGAGTAAGGAAAGCAATCTTATCTTCTGTCATGCACAGCAAAGAGATTTGGTAAGTGAACAGTTATAAGAAAGCTACAGGACTAGATTCTCATAGACCAGATTCAAATACAGAGACTGAGGCCAAACTCACACTATCATGTTGTACAAAACTCTAGAGAGCAGGATATGAGTTGGCTAAATGGGAAAGGAGTCAGTAATTTTCATCATCCAAATATCATTTTTCCCCATATCCTTGGACAGAACACAATAAGGATCATCAGACAGTTCAACTTTTTTTCCTGGCTCCTTTGTTAATTCTAAGTAGCATTTCCTGGCATGAATTTAAAAAGCTAATCACATCTCAAGGCCCTGTTTGAACAATGAAACCACAGAGCAAACATAATATTTTGAGCCTTAGTTGGTGCACTATGTTTACTTTTCATCAGGGGATTCAATATCATCATCCAAACTTTGGACACTGAGGCTGTGGTATTGAGAGAGAATCCACAATTTATGGATAGGAACTAGTAAGCATTGGACAGAGATACTGGGCAGGGCTACCATACTTCTTATTGAAAAGGCAGAATCAATTAGGTCTTGTATGCACCAGATGGACCTTACTGCTCAGTAGATGACAGCGAAGAGATGTGTGATGAAAGAGGGGTGTCTTAGTTTGGGTGGTCTGAGAAGTGTACTGAGACAGGATTTAGTAGGTGAGATTTTTCACTAGGAAATTCTCATGGTAACAACATTTTCAGGAAGAAAACAGATTGAAGAGAAGAAAACCTTCAGCGCATCACCACTCTGAGTCTTGATCAACCCCATGGGGAGCTGCGAAGTTACCCATCAGAGGGATCCCCTTTCTGGCTGAAGTGGCAAAATCCTTCAGGCTTCTGAATTGACCTACTACCAGATATTAATTACCTTTAGAAGGAACATAGACCTTACACCAGTTGGCTTTCTGTAGGGAAATACTTGAATGGTCTAAAAATTGATATGAATTTCCCAGGATATGTATCTCTTTCTGCACAAACCAAGAACCCATAACTAAGTGCCCATTTAATATCTCAGACATGGCTAAAAGTAATCAGGAAATATTAAATAAGTTTTCACTTGTGAAAAATGAGACCCCTTTACTGTACTTTATAGATACTGGAGAAAGAGGGAACAATCTGGTTCAGGTTAGATTAAATGCTAACAGGAAAAAGGTAGTATAAAAAAGCTCTCCTATTTGTCTGCTTAAAAATATTTAGTACACTGAAACATCCACTGTTACATGTGATTTTGCTAGAACCCTGCACAGTGAACACAGAAGCAAACATTATCTCTGAGTCAGAAATGGGGAGAGTGAAGGTCAGAAGGGGAAGTTGTTTTGTCCTGGGCTCACTAATGTTTCAGGGTTGCAACAACATCTAAGACTTCCAGACTTACAAGTTCTACAAGCCCATGGGACTCTTTTCTCCCTTCTTTCTTGTAATCTAATCAAATGTCTCACTTAGGCATCTATCCCAGCTAAAGGCTTTAGTCCAGTTGAGTTCAGATAGCTCAAAATCTTGGTAAAAATGGGATTTTCATTTCTATTGCTTGCTCCCAAAATGCACATCCTGATAATCCTCTTATTTCTCCTCTTTAGTCTAGGGTAATCTTATTCAGTCTTTAGCTGATTGTAATTGTATCACAGACCAAAAGGATTCATTAAACAACCACAGAATTCCTAGCTCCACTTCAAAAGTAGAAGTTGAGATATCTGGATTCTCCAGCATGACTGTGGACCCCAAACTGCCTATGCCTGAAGCTCACTTTATTTTTAAAGTAATTTCTTGCACTAGAGAATCTTTGTAATTTCTTCTAGGTTTGAAATGTTAACTATGAATATAGAAGCTGTCTGTTAATGGCTTCTAAGAGTTCAGTAAGGCTGCTGCGTAATGCTTTCAGCCATTATCATTAAAAATAATTATCTCTTTTTATTTTTAATGCTGTGATTCTCTGCATCTCAGTCACACATTGGTACTGAAGTCACATAATTGCTTATAGTAACAGCAATAATTAGAAATGTGTATGCATATTATAACTTTTCTGTTAATTGCATATTATAATTTTTCTAAAAGCGAAAAAAGGAAATTTCATGAAAATTTACTTCCCTTGAGTACACACTACTCTTGGGGTTTTTTTATGTTGCCCATGACCGCAGCACTCAGACTTAGCAATGTGTCCATTTAGAATATAACATAGTGACGCTGCTACAGAGTCATACAGAGATTGTTGAGTCAAATGATTTCACCAATAAGGAAACTGGGCTTCAAAACTGGAGCACAAATCTTTCTCAACTGAAAAATAAATGAAAAGAAAATTTAAAAGTATTCCTTGCAACTACACTTCATTTTACTGTCACCTTGGCAGTAATTATGAAGGGCAGAAGTCAGCGGTGATGCTCATTGTAAGGGCTTGACTCTCCATCCTACTGACCTCTCTATGGCCTACAAACAGTTCTTAACTGGTCAGATCAGCTTGCATGAGGAACCACTGCAGCAGGTGCTGTGAACCAACCCATCATAGCTGCATCTTTTTTCCTCAAAGAGGATGAAATGTTAGTAAAACTAGCCTTCAGGTTTAAGATTCAATGATGACTAGACACAAAATGCTAAATTTCCATGAAGACTATAAAGATGCATGGTTTTCCATTCTCAGTTAGCACTTCTCTCACCCAAATCTTACCATATCTGAGGGTTCTTATCCTTTAAATAAAGCCTAGGAAGAGCACTCAAGATTTACCCACTCCTTGCTCCCCATACTGAACCACAAAGAGCAGCCCCTCAGAGATGCCTCATGCCTTTAGATCTCCAACATTTGATTAGTTTTCCATAGAAGTTCTGTGAAGCTAATTTCCACTAAATAATAATGAATACAAAAACATTCACCTTTTACACCTCCCACAGGATTTGCTCTATAGTATTAATGAGCAGAGAGGAGGAGTGCTAATTCTTTGATTCAAAGACTTTGATCTCTAAATCTGGACTTTCCTGTTAAGACAGAGCTGGGAGGTACACCTTTGCTGGAAGCTGTCTCCTCAGTGACTTTGATGGCATGGTATAGGTGAACCTACAACACCTGGGCACAAGGCCATGCCTTGTGGTGAGCTTTTAGAAAATGCTAACGGACTTTTCTAATTTGAGCTATTTGATATTGAGAACACAAGGCTCCTCTAGTCAACAGTGATATTAATCTACAAAAAAAAGAGGCTGAAGTTCAGTCATTATATACAACCTGGCCCAGCTTTTTACCTTGAGATAATTTATCTTTGCCTTGAGATTTGCTGCTCGGTGTTTTTCCTTTCATTTCCAGTTTCCCTGAAGGTATTCATATATATAAGAAAAAACAAGAGCAAAAGTATACTTGGGTTCATTCTTATTTGTACAAAATACCCACAAAATTAGGGCGAAACTCAACACCAAGTATTCTTTGCCTCCCCCGCCTAACTGTCCGTCAAGACACAAAAACTCAAGCCGAGCAATTGAGTCTTACATTTATATCTACATGACATTTAGGAAAATTGAAGACTGGAAGCTACACATACAAGTAAAACCAGTGATTAGAGACAATGAGATTCAGTCTGAAAAAAAAACAGTGATATTATTAAAAAGACACTAGCAAGTCTTTCAGACCCCAAATATAGACTTCACCAAAAAGCTAACAGTTCTAGAATTCATGACAAATGTAAGCGTGGGTTTCTTTTAACATCAATAAAAACACGTCTTCCCAAAGGCATGCATTATGTCAGAAACATTTAGAATTCACATGTTTGAAATTAATTATAACATTTATCCCATTGCCATTTACTGAGAGACAGGAGCCCAGCTCCATGGAGAGAACAGTTTTGGAGTCAGTCAAACAATGAGAGTTCAGCTCTGCCACCAGATAGATGATTTTGAGAATGTATTTACTTTCTCTGAGCTTCAGGATCCACTTTCATTACTGGGGACAGTTACACAACTATTGTGAAACTTAACTGAGATCTCATGTAAGGCATAACAGATATACACCTTCAGTAAATACTAGCTGCTAAATTGAATTATAATTATTTTTCCTTCAATACAATAACTGTTTCATATCTACAATATATTCCGTGCTTAGCCAATAAAGGGTCTAGTTTTGGGAAATAGAGATACACTGGGAATTGTGATGAAACTGAAGAAGTTTGAAAAAAAATCGTGCAAGATCAGGCTTGATTTTATTTTATTTTAAAGATAAAAGAAAACAAAATAACAATAGCCAAGACAAAAACAATAAACAATATAGAATTTCAAAACAAGGCAACAGGCTTGATTTTAAACTGAGAGAATTTCTGTGCATCAACTCAGTAAAGCAGTGTAAACTTTGGGAAAGAGTGTGCTAAGGCAGGAAGTATATGCTGGTAAACTGACAATCCAAGATTCAACACATCTGAGGAGCTGAAGAGGTCTCTTCAGGCTGCTTAGAGAAGCAGCAGAGCTGATGCAAAACCAGGAAATTCTGAGTGGATGCCCTGCCAGCAGATACAGCCAAGACTGCAGAGAATGGTTTGGTGACTTCCTAGAAGTGAACTGATGAGCACACTTGTGTAGATTCTGACCGAAGAAAAGATGAGAGCACAACAACAACCTTGCTCTGAAAAAGTTCACTTATACAATTCAAACTGCAATATAAGAGAAATAAAATCAAAGCTCATTGTGGGTCAGTATAAATATAGAAGATATCCACTGTATGGGGAAAGGAGGCTTAGTGTAATGCATGGAAAAGAGTTTCCTTTGAGGAATACTGTCATTTAAATGTGAGCAATATTTTGATGATGAATCTGGTGACGATGCCAGTAACACTAATAAAATGCTCCAAGTTGATTGCAACTATGCTTAATATTATGTACACAAACACTTGTTAAATAGTCTTATTAGCCCTCTTTGTAAACTAATAAAAGCTTTAGCTCATAAAGATATCTTCTTGATGCATGCAAACGCTGAAAGGGAATTATATATGAAGAGAGAGAACATCAACAAAAAGCAAATAGTAGGAACTGGTATATTTATTCAACAAAATTAGAGTGGACTGGCTTGAATCATGTTCAGATTAAACAGAGGAGAGCAGTGGAAAATGAGTCTGGATAGAAAGGTTATAGAGAGCCTTGAAATCCAGATTTAATATAATTGGCAACAGAGAGTCATTGAAGATATCAGTGAAATGAAGTGATAACATGAAGCTCTCCTTTAAGAAGTCTGATATGACAGAACAATATAGAATGCATTAGAGTGTAGGAAAAGAGCTATGAAGAGCTTAGAGGTTATTGAAAAAATGTGTCACAGTAATGGTAATATTTCCCAGTTACCCTTGAAACCTCTCAAAGCAGAAAATTGACCTCAAAATAACTTTATTTTGTAGCCAGGGCTCCTGCAAGAACAGAAACTGAATTTCTGAAATTCTGGATATGCTGGACATACCTGGCCCAGAAAGAGACAGGTGAGAATGATGAGCTTGAGGTCAGGTGATTCTATCAGTGGCTGATCTCTCTTCTCAGGTGTAGAGAGAAAAGTACACCTACACCTCATACCCAGGTTTATCCTTTTCACTATGCCATCCAATTGATTGTGGGAAAAGAGAAATCAGTGAATAGTTTTTGAACCTTTAATTTGACTTTTGATTCCAATCTTTCCCAACATGATGAAGGTCAACACAAAAGCATGTATGGAATTTTGCAATAAATGACCTCCAAATATTCCTACTGACTATCCTGAGGAGGTAAGAATACTTATAAGAAGTCAGGCTTAGATTTACAAGGACAATATGAGTATAGAAAGAACAACGTGGGAAGGCATGATTCAGAAGACAGCTCTACAACTCAGTATTACTGAAGCTTAACTCACATAGGGTAGTCCATAGTTATTGTTTTTATCTGAAAATTCCATTAAGAAGCTCACATGAAGTTCATAAGAACTGACCTATTTATTCATTGTTCAGAACCTAACCTATGAAAAACTGTGAAATGATGCAATAGTATATATTGATAACCACAAGTCAGTGAGGCTGACTGGTACGTTCTGAGATGATAGCGCTGGGCAACCATGTGGAAGATGAGCACCTCAAACTCTGGTTCAGTCCGGAATTATTTCCATTGCCCCAACTTATTCTTCGAGAACCAACCATTCAAAGTAATGAGAGTAATGAGAGTTTGACTAAAATTTTCCTGTACTGTCCAATTCTCTTAGCCCTTTCCTCCCATCCATGATAATTACACAACAATATTGTGTAACTATGGTGAAGTGGAGAATAAGAATATTGTCCTTAAGCTACAGTAACAGCTTAATTTGTCTCAGTGAACTTGTATGTTATACCTCAGTGATATGTATGATATCTAAATTCTAAATGGATCCATTTAATCTGTTACATTCATGAAATTGTCAGATTGGGACAAAATGAAAGGATCATGGATACGTTGAAGATTGGCATTGTGTAAAGATAGATTATCTTGGAACCAGGCAAACTGGAAGCATAATCCAGTGATGCCGCCAATGCTGTGCCTACGTGTACAAAATTTTTATGTTCCTGGCATCAATTTCCTCATATATAAAGTAAGAACAACTAAATAAAAGAACTAAGAACTGGTGAGCTCTTTTAAATGGAACGTTCCATGAGTCAAACCCTTTAAAGAAATAGCCAGAGAATTCAAGCTCCACAGGCAAATGGCCGAGCTGGCAATGTCCGGAAAGTGACAGCTTCTTGGCTACTCAATTACACCTTTCAAAGAAAAACAGGAAGTACCCAACTGCTTCCAATTATAATATGCACTGTGCTGGCGGAAGACAAAGTCATATGTGCAAAAGGCCTAATGAGGGGTGCAGGAGCAGCTGCCCCTGCAGTTGGTAGCTTTTTCACACTGTTAGTGCTCACTGCCTGGTCAGCAGGCATGGTGAGAGAGTCTGGGGAAAAGCGTAGTTGTTTTCTGACCCAAGAGGATAATAAAGAAGGAGCTACGCCAGTGCCAAGCTTCTATTGTTTTCAGATAAACTTTGCATAGGATTCTTACATCCTGTTTTTCGCTTCAGCATCAATATGCTAATAAGAAGAATGCAAGGTATTTTGGGAGAGAATCTGATCCATTCTGTATAGTAATTAGCAGTTTAGCTAAACTCCAGGAAATCCAGACTGAACCAAGATGGTCAGTAAGAACACTGTCACTGTTGTTTTCATCAAGCGTGGAATTATAATAACCAATATATGGATATGCTATTGTTGAACATTGTAAGTCATTCCTGGTATACCTTTCAAGGGGCATACCTGCCATGAGGGTTCTACCTTGATTTTGCTACTCATGTAGTTAAATTCATCTTACTTTGGAGGTTTCCTGATTTGCAAAAATATGTAGATGAATCCATTTACTGAATCCAATAGAAGCCGGGCATGGTGGTGCATGCCTGTAATCCCAGCACTTGGGAGGCTGAGGCAGGAGGACCGTTGCAAGTTCAAGGCCAGCCTGGGCTACAAATTGAGCTCAGGGCTGACCTGAACTGTACAGAGACCCTGTCTCAAAAATACACACACACAGACACACACACACACACACTAAGTCCAATAGGATTATGAAAATCAGTTGTGAAGTAAAGATCAGATTGTATATTAAAAGTTCAGTGTCTATGTATGGCCATAATGTTATTACAAAATACATTTTACAGAATATTCATTTCCAAAATTCTGTGCTTATAGAATTCCTAAGCTGGAAAAACATTGAGAAATGTATTCCTGTCTCTTGATTGTCTGTATAAATATTTCTTTTTAAAGCTTTCTTTGCAGAGACAGGTGCCATCATTTTTCATAGTAGCCTGGTCCTTTTTTTATATATTTCTCTTTATAGCTACTAGAACTCATCCTCCTTGCAACTCTGCTCTGCTCATCCCTTCTGTCTAAGGTATTTAATTTACTTAAATAGAAAGGCTGGGTGATTGTGCTGCAGATTTACAAGATTAAATTAATTGTGTATTTTAATTAATAAAGTTTTAGTAAATTTCACTAAAGTTTGTAATGAATTCTAGTTGAATATTATAATTTTGTATGATTATGCTGTAGGTTTATCACAGGCTAAGAACAAGCACTGGTTTCTTAGACACGTGGTTTAAAAATGCAATAAAAAAGAGTTTATTCCCCTCTTTGATTATGCTTCAATAATACTTTGTTAAAATATCTAAATATGGTAGATGTGATATTTGTGCAAAGAAATGCACATAGCTTCAGATTTTAAAACATGACTAATGCAACTGAGGCCTTTTCTAACTTAATTTTGAAACATTTATGATCACTACTTAACCTAACCAGATTTTGTCCTAAAACTATAAACAGTTCAGGAGTTCTCAATGAGATACAAATGTTCTAATCTATTTTTCTAAATTTAATGCACCTACATGCTAACATACACCTAGTGATATATTTTCATCATTTTCCAATCATTTGACACTGTAAGCTTTTAAATACAATTCTGGAATGTAATGGGGAAGAAATAAAATAGAATCCCAAATTAGTTTTATATCGTTACTATCCTGGAAGTACAATACCAAACCATGACTTTTGAACATCCTAATCCAAATATTTATTTCAGAAATACTGCTGTTATTACTATACTATTGGACTGGGACTAGATGCAGAAGATGTGAATCCAGTATAAATTCAAATCTATGTTTTCCAAAAATTCTTTATTTTCTCTATGTTCTATGTGCTCTGATCTCTTTGCAATATAAAAAGATTACAGATTTAGGTAGGTAATGAAGAAGCCATCGAGATACTTCTAATATGCTAGAAAATACTGAATTGTAGGTCAGTGTTCACATTTTCACTCTCTCAAACCAAAATTAGCCCAATGCCAGGAATAAAGGATCCCTGATTTACCTTGTTACATTGTTAATCTCTACCCAACTTTGCTTCTGCCTTCTACTCTCTGTGGTACTGTTTGAGCATGTCACTTGAGGCAACCAATGCCAGTGGACTGAAATTTACACTCCAAATAACATCTCTTTGCCCACTAAGAAACACTTTTTAAGGATACCACCAATATTTTGAGATCTTGGAGTATATCATCAATAGTTTGAAAGTAAATTATATGAAAATTTCATAAATCTCAGAGAAAGAATGCTGAGAGAGTTGACTGCTGTTATTGAAAAACAAAATATTGGAACAGTGAATCTGATAGTCTTTTTAATTTTTTTAATGTTTTTGAGACAGGGTCTTGATATGTCATTCAGGCTGCCCTTGAACTCACTATGTAGCCCAACTTGGCCCGGAATTCATTACAATCCTCCTGCCTCAGCCTACTGAATGCTGAGATTGCAGGAATGTGCCACCAAGCCTGGCTGATAGTCTTTTTAAAAAACTGAGGTCAAGAGGCCTCAGAATGCACTGTGGAAGCCCAAGTTTTCATTAATTTAATATTCCATTGTGACAGTTTTACTCAGTATTTAATTATAAAAATTTCTAGGAAGAAAAGCCACTCATTTTGTTGTTAACTAAGGCTATGATAGAATGATGATCCAATGAAATATTAAAATGTATATGATTACTATATTATTATATTATATATTAGTAGGAAAAAAACCCTGAGAATAAATGTTGAAAGTGTAAATGAAATAGGAGGACTCTGGGTTTTCCAAACACATTCTATCAGCAAGATTTAGAAGGAACATAAAGATAAAGAACTCATATCCAAAATACCATTGTCAGCTTCTACATTTTACCTAGGTCCAGTCCTCCCCTAATGCAATCAATACTTCAGATAAGTCCATAATATGTTAGAAAAGCTAACAAATTTAGCACCCAAACTCTGATGTTGATTTCAAAGATTTACTTAGAAACAGCTACAAATTAAAGCCCAAGATCAATAAAAATATTACAGAAATAAGGTAAATAATTATTATAGTCAATTTCAAAGCTGGCAGATTTGATTCCAAATTAATAGACAAAGCAGAAATTTTAAAATGTCTCAAGCATTTTTTCTTAGAATCCAATGTTCCCTCCCCCCATATCACCAAGGTTGTCTCCGAACTCAATTTAATTTAACAGTGAGAATGATTCTTCTAATCCCTGAAGAATTACCCTGAACTCCTGCAGACCTCACTGTATTCTCTTAAATCAGCTTTATTTCCACCTTCCCACTGAATATCTATCAAGTGGAAACTTGAACTAGTTACTGCTACTTCACAGGAGTTCTCACGCCTTTCCCTCCCCACCTCATCCCTACCTACCACTGGAAAACAGGCAGTTAAATGTCATTTATATCCCCTTAAAAATAAAAGTCATTCCAAGTGTTTCCAGTTTCAGTCTCTCTCAATATCCACCACTACTCTTCATATTCATTTGCTGGAACACAGCAACGGGATCATTTGTTAAGCACAGCATAGGGACTAGTGTTGTAATCTGCCTTGACGGCTATTGTGGAATTCTTCTGCAGTAATTTTTTAAAGTCTATACAAATAAGATGAAGAGAAATGCCCAGAGCAGGTGGGTGCTTAATAGTGACTTATTACTCTAGTGATGCAGATTCTACGGGCACCTCAATGAACAGGGTGATTTCATCCACGAATGAGATTATTATGAAACTGCTATCACCCTGTCATGAATAATTGATCATCACACTGCTCAGGAAAAAACAACAGATGTGATAAACAATGAAACAAATGTGACAAAGGGAGAGCTTATAGTTTATTATTTTACTGCCTATTATTTCGCCATTTGTGAAGATGCCATAGGCAAAGTCACCCAATCCCTGCTCGAGTGTGTAAACTGCATGACAAGTAAAGAGTATAATTAAGTGATTTAACCCTGACTATGCAACGCTCCTTTTGGGTTTTGTGGAAAAGCCTGTTTCTATGAGAAAACGCAGAACAGTATTGGCTCCTTTAGAAAATGAGTAGTGTTCAGAATTTCTTTGCTGGTTGTTTCCCCTTCCCTTTCCACTTTCTTCCCAAAATTGCTGTCCTGTATGCCCCAAGGGCCCACTCTCATATGGAACCACTAATCCACTGAAAAGCTCTGCATCAAGGGCTCCACAATAGGTTCACAATGTACATTGCTTCCTTCTATCAGTCAAAGTATTATGTTCTCTCCTCCACCTATTTTATTGGATTTTAGAGGAAAAGTAATACGATTAAAAGAAACTAAGCTAAATCAAGCATCATGATGGGTGATCATTTCCTACTGACCTAGAAATTTGATGAATTTTTTTTCTAGAAAATAAAACTAAAGTCAGACCAAAAAGCCTGTAAATTTCATTTAATCTACCTTTCCCTACCCATTTTTGATCTCTCGAAAAAATCGTAGAAAAATTGAGTTTCTCAATACCTTGACTCTCTAGGTAAAAATATTTAAAGGTATATATGCTTGCCTACATAGTTTACATTTATTTCTATAAATTAACGTGGAAAAAGAGACAAAACATAAAAGAAGATAAAAAATTATCACTTTTGGACCTCTGGGAAAACGATGAAAATCTTAAGAGATTCAAGGAGAAATAATGACAAGAAGCTTTTTTGAATTATTAAATTTGTAATTGAACAGAAGAAAATTTTTCAAGGGAAATTTCTAAAATAGTGTGCACAGTATGAAAGCAGAAAACTAAGGTGGGAATAAGTGCATTTAAAAGGGTAGAAAAAACCGGGTGTGGTGGTGCACACCTATAATCTCAACGCTAGGGAGGCTGAGGCAGGAGGATCATTGCAAGTTTGAGACCAGCCTGGGATACAAAGTGAGCTCAAGGCCAGCCTGAACTGCATAGTGAGACACTGTCTCAAAAAAAAAAAAAAAAAAAGGTAGAAAAAAAGACGCAGAAGATATTCCCGGTACAGTGTGACCCACCTACATGAGGAAATTTCAATCATACAATGGGCTCCTGTACTATTTTACCCAGTTATGAAAAGAAATCTATTTTTAAGAATTTACATACCATAATAACTATAGTATTTAAAAGCAACTCAGTCAATCTCTGGTGGTACTTATAAACCAGTATATATAAAATAATCATTTAGGAATAATCAACAGCAATAAAAATTAGCACACACAATTGCCTTCATATAGTAGAGAATTAATCTCTGGTTACTTGGACAGTTATTGTTAAAGAAAATAAAAAAGAATAGCAATGCAGATTGAAATGGAAAATATGTTATTCTGGAAACCAAAGTAAGAAAGTTCTTCTCAGGAGCCAGCTAACATGAAACAGTCACTCCTTGGTAAACTCATTCAATTTCATGCCTGTAAATTTTAACTAACTGTGAGGCCTCTTAAATTTATATTTCCGGCTCTGACCTGCCCTCTGAATTCCAGAATCATATATCCAACTCTCTATGCAACATCTCTGCTTGGGTTTTGTGGTACATTTTATTATTATTATGGTTATTTACTGTTGTTATCACCATCATTATCAGTCTAATTGGTCAGCTCCCTAAGGGGGGATTATACTATTTACTTAATCTATAAACTACAAGATTAGCTCTGTGAATTTGTGTTGTGTTGGAGAAAAATTTGGCAATAGGTAGAAGAAAAGCTATGCTCCAAAGTTTTATTTTTTCAAGATGACAAATAATAATGTGTAGCAAAAATAATTCAGATGGAAAAACTGATGACACAAGAGAGAGGAGTGGACAATGACTTCTGACTCAGCAGCATAACTGCATTAGAAGCTCCACTAAGAATCTGATAAAAAGTATATCAAACAACCATTTAATGTCTCCAGAAGTGGTGGTGAGGGAATACAGCAAATGCAGAAGTATCTGTTCAAGAGCTTCTACTAAAATTCAGCAGAAAATGAGGGCGCTTTGTGTTTGAACTAAGGCTATCTTCTAATCCCAGATCGGTAAAGTGGAAACTCCATTCCAGACAACTGCAGTCCAAAGAAAGTTAGAGGCCAAACTATCAGTAAATCTTCTACTGTGAAGACAGCCTTCAAGGAAAAAACAAGATATCAGCATTTCTCATTTTTTCTCTACCTACCTATTGCTTAAGTAAAATCCTCAGCAAATTTGAACGAGATATTGGATCCCTCTTCTTCAGCCAATACTCATTCTTAGATGGAGGCTATACCATAGAAACAACTCCACTGAAAATATTGAGACCTTGATCTTTCTTTCCTGGTTCATGAGGTAGTAGTTTATGCCAAGAGAGACCAACTAAGAGAACCTCAGGCCACTGCCCTCTCTCCGCCTACCTTCATCTGTTACAGTAAGGGTATCATTCAGAAATAAACTTGGCTTTGTCCCCACTCCAGACTCCATAGCTGTGACTCAACAGTTTTGCCTAGAAGAAGCCAGACAGCTGAAAGGACACATCCTATGGTCAAAACTATATATATATATATATATATATATATATATATATATATATATACACACACACACACACACACACACACACACACATAATGTTTACCCTGGAAGCTGCTCTTCCAAAGAATACAGAATTGTACTGGAACAGTCTGAAGAGCAGGATCGCTCCCAGATCATTGTTGAAAAGAATAGGGCAACTTCCAGGTGATTAACAGAGTTCAACAAGCAGATGCAGTTAGGAAAAGTGAGAGTAAGAGGAGCTCCAGCAGAACCACTGCACTTCCCCAGCAAGTGGGACTATCTCATGTTACGCCACTGTTAACAGATAAAATCCACACTGTCTTAAGTGAGGTCACCTCCAAAGGACTACGCTGCTGGGTAAAAAGAGCATCACTAAAGTCATCCTCCATTCACTAAACAAGAAAACCAACAACTATAACAGCTCCTGGAAGGGAGGTCTAGTATCCAGAGTTGCTACAATGTATTTGCAAGACAAAGTGCAAAACCTTGGAAGAAAAATGGCCTCTACACTGAGGGAGTGGAAAACAAGCAACAGAAACGGCTTATGAGAGTGCTTTAATACCGGTTTTAACAGGAAAAGATCTCAAAATTGCCATTACAATATGCACAAGGAAATACAGGAAACCTTCAAGTAAATAAAAGAACGTGAAATGATAATGCGTTGTCAAAAGGAGAGAGAAATTATAGGAAAGACTCAAATACAAATTTGAGACTTGAAATGTATAGAAATTGAAGTAAAAATTCACCAGAGGGATTCAATGGTAGATTTGAACTACAAATTGCCTGATAAAAAGGTAGAATTCCTAGTCCAGTCAATATAAAGGAAAATGTATGGGAAAAAATAAAGTCTCAGAGAAAGGAAGCAAACCAAGAAGTATAACAACAGACATACTGGGACTAGCGGGTGGAAAGGAAAAATGGAAAGGTAAGTGGTGTGTGTGTGTGTGTGTGTGTGTGTGTGTGTGTGCAAGTGTGCGTGCGCGTGCGTGCGTGTGTGCGCGTGTGTGCGCGTGTGTGCGCGCGTGTGTGCGTGTGTGTGTGTGTGCGTGCAAGTGTGCATGTGTACATATCTGTGTGCATGTATTTTACTGAAATAATTACTAGAAAGGCCCCACATTTTGCTAAACATATCTACTTTATGCAAGAAACACCATATACTTAAGAACAGTAAACACAGAGACTCAAGCACAGACACATAGTAAAAACACTGAAAGCCAATGAAAAGGACACCTCTAAATAAGTGAGATAAAAATGACTTATCACTCATAACAGACTCCTGATAAGATTAGCGACTGACCTGTCAAAAGCAAAAAAGATGAGGAGGCGCAGTGTAACATTCAAAGTGCTAACAGCCAACTACAAATTCTACTCCAGCAAAACTGACTTTCAAATATGTAAGTGGAATCAGACATGGCTCGATCTTAAAAAACTGACAGATTTGTTTTCTAGTTTCTGTGCCTCACAAGAAAATATTAGAAGTTTTCAAATATGTAAAAAATGAAATATTAGTCTTATTTTAATATCTGTTTTTGTTTACCTTATTTTTACCTTGTATTTTGATGCAAAAATAATGTTCAGATTATTATCTGGAATTTATACCTGATTTTCTTTCTTTCTTTTTTTTTTTTTTTGGTCTTTTTGAGACAGGGTCTCGCTATGCAGTTCAGGCTGGCCTTGAGCTCACTTTGTAGCCCAGGCTGGTCTCAAACTTGCAACAATCCTCCTGCCTCAGCCTCCCAAGTCCTGGGATTACAAGTATGCATCACTATGCCCAGCTTGATTTTCTTTTGAAATGATTTAGATAACAATTTGGAAGATCCCCATAATTTCCCAATTTTAAGGTGAATTTGGGTACTTCCCTGTAAGACCAAACATAAATCCAATGTTCTGTATGGCTTCCGCCATTTCTGTGGGGCAGAATATATATATAGTCTTCTCAAAAGCATTCACAAAACCAACTTCAAAAATAGGGAAATTTGGTCTGGACAGCAAGAAAATTATATTAGTTCATTTCTAAGAAAATGAACTAATATTGTCTTTGCCACCAAGTGGAAACACAGGACTCACTGATAGGCCAGAAATACAATACAGTAATGACCACCCATATGTCTTGGCTGTACAAGAGCTCTGAGCCAGAGAGCTACTTCATCCCTTTGAAGCCTTTGCCTTTAATAGACTCCACCAATCTTCAGTGTTTTCCCACTTTACAAACCAAGACATCACCAAAACGTTAGTGAGGCATTCGTTAATACTCAGGGAATACTCAGTGTAGCAAGGCCCTAAGATTGCCATGCTACATCAGCTTCCTGAGGAGAAGTAGGAATGAAGGCAGAAGGCCAGGGGCACCAGCAAAATGCCTGCCCTCCCCCTACTCAGCCTGAGTAGGAAGTCTCTCTGCAGTAGGACACCGTCCATAAGCTCAGCAACGTGCAAGATTTTCAGATGCCATGACTCTGGGACATTTATGGAAGCCTCATCACCAGGGCATAATTAATTATTAGTTCAGTCACTGGTCCTTCCTCTTCCCCACTGTGTAGTTAAAGCTGACCTGGAACTCACTATGCACCAGGCACCTCCTGAGTGCTTGAATAACAGGTACATACCACCACACTCAGCCCAAGAAAAATATATTTTGAAGAGTGTCGGGTTATCTATTGCAGCATAGAAAAACACTCCAGACTTTTTCAGCTTAAAATAATTTATTACTTTTTGTGATTCGGTGAGTGATGGTGCTCAGTTTTAAGGTGATTGCTTGGTATCTCTTGCAGTTGCCATTCAATAACTGTTCAGCCTGGAGCTATCTGAAGGCTGGATTTAACTAAACAGCCAAAATATATCACTAGTAGGGTGGATGGTGGATTCTGGCTGTCAACCAGACCTTGGATGGACTAGCTGGAGAGTGTCTCTATGGCCTTCACTTTGGCAGCTGGACATCCAGTGCAGTGTCTGGTTGTCCAGAGGACAGTCAAGGAGTTAATTCTCAGATACTCAGGTGGAAGCTATAAGACTTCTATGACCTGTAACAAAACTCTTTTCATCACATTCTATTGCCTAATGCAAGTCCCAAAAACCAGCAAACATTCATATAAGTAGGGATTAGACTTCCTTAAGCAAGGAGAAGCAGGCACATGCAGGAAGGGGAAAAATTTGATCATTACTATTGTTTATTATCTATTACAGAGTTAAAAACCATTACTGAATTAGTTACTTTACTCTTTGCTGAAGCGAAATATCCAACACCTGAAGTTAAAGAGAAAGAGTTTATTTAGCACACAGTTTGTAGAGGTTTCAGTCCATAGTTGGCTGGCTCCAAGACAGGTTGGCGTGGCTGACAAGCATTGCAAAGGAGAAATTGTTTGTGGTGGGAGAAGTTAGCAAAGCAAGCAAGGGGTGAAGGGGTTACCACAGCTCTTTCTATCTGTTATATTTTATCAGGTTACTTAGGTCAGGTAGCACTCACACTCTTAATCCTAGTGCTTTTGATCTTACCATTGCAATATGAATCAACAGTCATTACATATTCTAGATTCAACCACCTCTGAAGAAGCTCCACCTATGACTGCATGAGACTCAGGAGTGACATCTACACACAAGGCACAACATTAAACAATACATTTGTCCATTTACTAATATAAGAACTATTATTTGATCTCCTGTATTGTGAGTCCAGGAATTATAATAATAATACTTTTGTAAACCTCCATGAGGTTATGACCTCATGGAGATTATATTCAAGTACAGAAGACAGTTAAGTAATCTGTTTCAGAGAAAGAGGAATGCCATGAAATCAATTGAAATAGGGTAAAAATTAGACAACAATAGAAGGACTGAGTGAGGAGTAGTCATCAAGAAGATCTATTTTGGACAGTAAAATTAGAATGGAGCCTTTCATGAGGCAAGCAGATGAGCTGTACTGTTGTCTGGGGACATGTGCCATCGATGGAAGGGCAGGGATGTGATTGGCAGATCAGGGGACTAGCATGGCTACAGTGGAAGAAGAGGGAGGAAGAGGTTAGGAATTAGTTTGAAGAATTTGGCAGGAGCCAGATAATTTAGTGCTTCAGAGTCAATGGAGAAAAATATATTGTCATTTTGGTTTCACTTTAACTGTGATGTGAAACATAGAAGGACAAACAAAAACCATGATCTAATTTATGCTTTACATGATTCATTGTAGCTATAGCATACAGATTAGATGATGAGGCTGCAATGAATGGGGCATTGCATCAGAGATTAGTGTCTTTGGAACCAAAGAGACTATCTAGGAATTTTTCAGTGGCCCAGGGAATAGTTCATGATGGCTTGGCTTTGAATATTGATAATATAGTACTTCAAACAAGTCCCATTCAATTATATCTTTAAATTAGAGCCAACGCAATTGGTGATGGGTCATTGTGAGTAGATAAGGCAAAGAAGACTAAGGTTTCGGCCATGAATAAAATTAAATGGTGGCTTTTACTTTATAAGACTGTGGAACCTGGTTTAGAAGGACAGAAAACAACTGATTGCTCACCAAAAAAACAAAAAAAACAAAAAACTATGTTCAATGAAATGTATAAATCTTAAGTTTTAATCATATGTATCAAATGTATAAATCTTAAGTTTTCACCAAAAACCTTAAAATATCCACTGAAGTTTGACAATTGCAAACATCTGAGAACCCCAGGCCATGATGGAAATTAAACCTGACCATAACCCGGAAGTTTCCTCACCCTCATCCCCAGCCCATCTCCATCCCACCTCAGAAATAATTTCTCTTGATCTTTTTTCCTTGTTGGAGGCTGCTTTTTGTCTGCTCAAGAATTCCATTTAAATAGAATCATGTGATTCCA
This sequence comes from Dinomys branickii, assembly GCA_004027595.1. Classification (NCBI taxonomy): domain Eukaryota; kingdom Metazoa; phylum Chordata; class Mammalia; order Rodentia; family Dinomyidae; genus Dinomys; species Dinomys branickii. The sequence goes on along the minus strand of PVLD010001405.1, from coordinate 112,319 downwards.
TCTAGAAAAATTGAATGGTTATTTTAAATGACAAATTGAATGATTTTATGAGACAGCCGTGAGAAGATGTCGTGTAGGCAGTGCCAATGAAAATCAGCCTGCAAAGGGTTAAGTAGTTGCACTTGATTGTTTCAACTTGATTGGTTTGGGGATCTGCTAAGTGGCTGGTAGAATTCTTTTCTGAGTGGCTTGCTGGGTTGTGGAGGAAGGATCTTGGGTCTGTTTCTGGTCTCTCACGCCTTTACAGTTTCTGGTACTGTTCTTTTGCTCAGTTTTCTGGTCACTGTGAACAAAGCAACTTGTCTTTGCACATTCTTCTGTCCTGATGTTTGTGCCTTGGAGCTGGTTAGCTAAGTATTGAGTCTCATGAATGAGTCCCCTGAAATGCCTCCTCTTGAAGGTATTGTCTCTCAGTGGAGAACTGACTAACACACAAACCAAAAAGTAACTGTGTAGAGAGGTAAAAACATAGGCCAGAAGTCACTCAGGAAGTGAGTTTTGCATGGTTTTCAGGAGTGCTACATTTTAATTAGTAAAATATTCTGGAAAGGGCCCCAGAACAGCAATACTATTTAATTTGTCAGAAATCCATTTTCAATGGAGCGAACAATTAGGCAAGATTTTCGGTAGCAGGCCTTATTAAAAACTCAAAAACACTAATTTAAATCAGTTGGGTATTGTCAACAGATAAACGGAAGATTGGGAGAATTATTCCTGCAACTTTCTAAATCAGTGTTGATATGGTAATTTCAGGAGAGAGGTGGCGAACCAAATTCAACCCATGGAACTCTGTGGCTGTGTAAAATGACGCAAGTGGCTGAAGTCTACCAGCGCCCTTGAAGTGGGGGAGCAATCGCAGCTTTGTTCGCTTATCTTGGGTGATAGAGTAGATAACCGCCTCAGAGAAAGGGGCAGTTATTACTGATCGGAGTTCATGGGTGGTCCGTCTGCCTAGCACCCTTAATCCAACTGAAGCTCTGAAAGTAAGCCAGGAAAAAGTTTAACTTTTCCTTTTATCAGAGGGAATTGAAGAGTGGTCTGAATTCTGCAATTGACTTCACAGGAAGTCACAACCCTGCCCTTTTCTCTTAATACCATACACCATAAAAACCCCATTCAAGGATGTATTACCTAATCCACAGATGCCTATGGGAAATGATTTGATGGGGACTGGAAAGCTCTTTAGGCCTAAATACCTCCTGCTCCTCAAAATCTGCTGTGTTTTACGTTGGAGCATAAAGGCCTTGGGGATTGCAAGTCTCTGCTGCCTCTGAAAGTACCTTGGGGAGGGAGAGTATATTAAACTCGCATCAGCTGGGGAATTTGTTTCTTCTGCTTCAGGGCAAAGCCCTGAGGGAACAAGACAGAAGGGAGATTGCCTGCTGAGGTGGAGAAAAGGCCTTGACGTCGGGGGCAGTTTCTAAGGAGCAGCCTAGAGATCGTACCCACTCCAGCATTTCTCTCAGGTCCGGTTCTGCCCTTCTCACTGCGCTGAGAACCCCTTTGAGGCTGTTCACTTATGTCCACCCGCTCTTCCCCAGTGTGCTCAGATGGTCCCTCCTGGCCGTTAGCCAAAGCACTTACGCACGCTCATCCACCAGCAAGTGCCCCCTTCTCCCTTTGCCCTCCCCCTGCCCCTTTGGCTTGCCTTCTTTCTGTCCCGTTTAGAAATGTTGGCAAGGCATCGTTGCCTGCTGACTAGTTTGGTTTTTAAAGTTAGTTATTAAGTGGCTCTTCTGCTGTTATTGTTGTTTTCTGCAACACTGGATCTTAACAGCTGCTGAAATTCACGTAATGAAGAAAGCAAACAACCAGAAAAAGAGAACGTTGAGAAGAAATATTTCCCAGTAACGACACCTGAGCTGGCGGAGCAGGGGGGCATTTTAGTAACTTGGATTGCAAAGGAGATAACTGTTTAAACTCTTTGCGGCTGGAATTCCATTAGTCGCAGCAGGGAATTAGGGAGTTTATGTGTCTGCTATTTTTAGTGGAGAAAACCGAGGCACTAAAAGCATTGTCAGGCTACATGTGTGCAGCCTCCTCTGGGCTTAGCAGAGGGAATTGTTTAAGTGACAAATGGTGTAAAAAGAGGGCAAAGTTTGGGATCCGCGCAGTGTGAGGGCGTTTGGACTCAGAGGCGAGAAATGGTACAGCAGTTTATAATGATGGTGGTGATCATGGTAATATGTCACGTTTTATGCACTTGCTGATCTGACTACGGTTACAGACAGAAAAGCAAGTATGGAGAGTAAAAGTAAGGCGGCCTCTTTAAGAACTATTTTTCCGTTCAGTTTGCTTCTCCAAAGCTTTGTTTTTATGTTCATGAATAATAAAAAATTGGGGGATTTCAAAAGCCATAGACTTCACAGGAGCTACATATTTCAGAAGAGGAGGATTCATAATTCAGACTTCTGATCAGGGTTGAGTAATTAAGTTAGCATGAAGAGGCTGCCTTTGTACACACACGTTATTTGTTAATTATTCTGTCTCAGGCATAGAGAGCAACCAGTTTTCTTCTGCCTGAGACAGAACAGATGATATGTTGCCTAGCTGTGCTGGATAGTCTTGTGAGGATTAGAATTGTTCCAAGTCTGGAACTATGTAAGTTTAGCCATGGTCTCCAGGTTAAAGACAATAGGGAGGCATCCCTAAAGCACTAACAGTTATTGCAAGACAAGTTCATAGTCACCATGGTAACCCCAGCTAAAGACAGATGCGATCTGCTGATCTAACTTTGCAAAAAGGAATCCCTGGAAACCCTAGGATCAACAGTGTTGCCTTAATGATTCTTTAAGTTGTGCACGGCATCTAGAATAAAAGGCATATAAAATTACATTCATTCTCAACCTCACAAAATTCCAGACTGCCGTGTGATACATTTGTGCAGGAACCTACAGTACTCCAGCCTTGTTGGTTAAACCCAGTTACCTAAAACTATGTGGCTGAAATTAAAAGCCTTGGGATAGAGACTGATGCAGATTCTGGGAAACAGATTCTGATGGGCCAAGCCAGTGAAGAACAGAAATATCTGCCAGCTGTCAAGGTCCTGTATGTGCTGGAAACCATTCAAGTGCTTTATTCACATTTTTCTTAATTCTTACAATCGTTATATCAGGTATACATCCCGGCTACCATTAGCATGTGAAGAAATTGCATTTAGAGAGGTTGCATAACTTGTCTATTTAGGACACAGACTGTAATATTCATACCAGGACTCAAGCCCATGTCTGTCTGACCTCTAAGGCCATGCAATCAACAACAAAGTTTAGTCATTTTTTTTTTTTTTTTGTAGTGGGGATGGAATCCAGGGTTTTGCATCATGTTACAATGCCAAGCTATTTTTAATTTTGAGATAGGATCTCAGAGTACGGGGGATTACAGGCACGCACCACCACACCCAGCTATGGTTCAGTCTTTATAGCAGACAAAAAAGTAAGCTTAACATTTATTTTAGTTTTTAGCTCAAACCAACAAATATAGGAAATATTTTAGTTTAAAAACTTACATGATTACTTGTGTGTCTCGAGTATGTACTATATGTAATTTTAGCTAGTTATATTTCAATTTGTCTCTTCTTTCTTGGAAGAAAAAGGGAGGGGAGGTTGGTGAAGAAATATTTAATATTAATTTGTGTAAAAAATTCAATTTTAAATGTCAGAAAATTGAATTAAATTAAGAAAGGTTATAAGAGTTTATCAGTTAAGGTCATCAAGATTGCGGTAAAGAAAGTACTTAGGAGACTGATTTTATATTAGCTGGCAAGCCAGCCAAGACACTCTATTAAAATTCCAAGAAAGCCTGTTTTGCAGTGCTGCTGAATGTGACAATAAAATGTAATATGTAATTTCTTCCACTACCCAGTACACTGATGGGCCAAGGTAGCCACTCAAAATAAAAGCTACAGGAATGACTGGAGCAGCAGAGTGCAGCATGCGTGTGCTCAGGAAACGTGGTTTCATTACAGCACCCTAGTCCCTGGTATTTCCCTCTTCTTTGTCTCTAACTCTCAACTTTCAACTGCAAATTCAGCCCTGATACATTTATCCCATGTTGTTTATCACGAATACATAATTAACAATTCAGGTCAATTCTAACACCAATATGCCATCAAATCTTTCAGCTCTCAACAGTGTCACATGTGGAGTTATTTTGATTGGCAGTATAAAGTTATATATATGAATATATATAAATATATATGAATATAATACGAGTATATACATATATGAATATATATATATATATATATATATATATATATAAATGAATGGTTCACTGGCTTGACTTGTAGCCAGGAAGCCATGTAGCTATTTTCAGATGTGTTGCTTGCTAGCTGCAGCAGGTGGAAGTAGTCACATCTCCCCACCTCAGGCTTTTGTTTGCTGTTACTAAGAAGGGAAGTTTCTCTGACTAATGTCAAAATGCTTTCTAAGTAACCAGCCAATGGTTGTGAGTCCAGCAGGTAAAAATACAATGGGCAGCCTTTTAGTTCCAGGGAATAACAATTGTTATTGGAAACAAAACAAATTTGTCTGAAACTGCAAAAAAGTAAACATTTATATTTTGTTTGACTTGAGGTCAATTTTTGGTGCTATGGGTTGAACCCAGGGCTTTACTGAAAAATTAAACTTCTAAATTGGACGTGGTAATAGGAGATATGAAACTATTCTTGAGGAAAACACAACTGTATTGATGAACATACCTTTTCGTTAACAATAAGCAAGGGAAAATTATTTTCCACACATTTTACAGATGATAGGTTATTATCCAAGGTATACAAAAATCTATTATAATCGATAGGAAAAGCATTATCACCTCAACTGAGAAAGAGGCAGAAATATAGCTATTAGTTATTTTAAAAGACAACAATCAATAATATATTTCTTACCAATTGTTTAAGGTTTAGTAGTGATTTCAAATGCAAAATATATCATATTTTTGAAAGAGTATATATTATTATTAAGCAGTCCTGCGTATACAGAGTGAAACAAAGATATTTGTACTCCAGGGTAAACTACTGTTTTCCAAAATTATAGAAACAGCCTGAATAAGATAATAATAACTTACCAGTGCAGAAACTCATGAGCATAAACTTCCCCAGGAACCAGAGCTAGGGAAGTAAAACCTGGTCTATCACTGATGAATTGCCAGAGGCTCCATGTGGACTGGTCTAACAGATCACTCTGGGTACCCAGCTGTGGGGAAGGACCCTAAACTTTTAAGACATTTTTTGTTTCTAGAAGCTCTTGCAGGCCTTTACTGTGAAGAGTGAAGGAAACTCTTGTTGGCAAGGGAACCATTTTAAAATATGCCAGAACATCCTGCTATTCTTACAAGGCCAGTCTTCAAGACAAAATATTTTACCAGACCCTGAAGTATGTTTTTTCCCTCCTCAAGGCAGCCAAACATGGGAAAGTAAAATGGTTAATTCCATCCAGTCTCAGCTAAGGAAAGACGAAAAGACCTAAGAGAAATTGTAGTTATGAGGTTCATAGTCCTGTGGGTTGTCTCAAAAAATTGAGATCTAATCGCACAACACTCCAGAACATGCCTCCTCTTTCTTTACCATCATGGAAATATTACTATTTACCTCACTTATTTTTAGCCAGAAAGTCATATTAGCTCTCAAGAAAAAATAGAAATTAAAAGGCAAAACACAATTTGAAGGGAGAAAATGATTTTGGAACCAGATTCAGGTATGATAGAAATGTTGGAAATGTCAAAGCAAAAATTTCCAACAATTATGACTAACATTAATGACTCTATTGTATAAAGTAGGTAGTATGTAAGATTACATGGAGCATGCAACCAGGAAAATGCAAATGCAAATTCTGAGAATCAAAAGGAATTACTAAACAATATAAGAATTACAACAAAAATAAAGAGTATTTTGATGAGCATTTTTAGTAGAATGAAAATAGCTAAAAGAATTTGTATGATTGAAGATATACTGCTATATTGGTAGAAACTTCCAAATTTGAAAATCAAAGGACAAAAGTCTGAAAAATGAAAATCAGACAATATCCAAGAACTGTGTAACAACTACAAAAGCGCAAATGTGTATCATAACAGCAGAGGAGAATAAAAGGAAAAGGAATAAAAATATGTGAAGAATAATGGCTGAGAGTTTCACCAAAACCAACGTCAGACTCTGGGTAAACTGAATGTCTATTTCTCTCTCCCAATTCATCTGTTGAATTCTAACCCCCAACCTTGTTCATGAGGGTGGAGCCTCCATTAATAGAATTAGTATCCTTGTAAGGGCAGCTTGCTTTATCTGCCTCTGCCCTCCACTAGGTGAGGATACACTGACAAAGTGGCCATCTGTAAATAAATAAGTGGACCTCCCCAAGAACCGATGTGTACTAACACCCTAACTTCACCTATGAGGAATACAGTTCATTGTTTAAGACATCCAGTGAATGACGTTCTGTTATAGCAGCCCAAAGCGAGTAACACTGATGCAAAGCCCAAACTTAGAGAACACCAACAAGGATATATGTCAACAAATTTACAAATAGGCATATGACATTCAATGTTTAGGATATCAAATATGTAGATTAAACTCTGAAAGAAGCCAAGTTGGGTGGGCAAATTATCTTTTGAGGAACAAAGATAAGAACTGTATCTGACTTCATCTCAGAAACTATGCCAGAAAAAAAAGCATAGAATGAAATATTTTCTGTATCATCTAAAATTATCTTACAAAAGTAGAGGAGAAAGACATTGTCAGATAAATAAATATTGAGGGAGCTTTCTACTAATAGTCCAGATTTGCAAGAAATACTAAAAGTCCTTTAAAAGGAGAGAAAAGTATGTAGGTCAATGCTTTGCTCTTCATAAAGAAAAAGCAACACAGAAGGAACAAGAAAAGGACAAATAAAATTATTACTTTTCTTATTTTTAATTGAATAAATAGATAAGTTTGGTTAAAAGGATGATACCATTGATGTACTGATATACACCATTGTGCAAATAAATGTAAAGCAACAGAATTGATATAATGAATGAGTGGGAAAATTAAGATTATTTTATAAGTTCCTTGAACTATCACTGAAGTAGTGTAGTGTTATTTAAAAGTGAACTTGGGCTGAACCCTGGGAGGCTGAGACAGGAGGATCACAAATTCCAGCCCAGGCCAGGCAATTTAGCAACTAAGCAATACTGTCTGAAAATAGTATCTAAAAAGGAGCTGGCTAGATAGCTCACTGTGGTCGTACAGGATTCAACCCACAGTATGGTAAAAAAAAATCTTTCAAGCCTCTTGCAAGAAATAATAGTCTAAATAGTATCTATTAAAGAAACGGAATCAGTATTTAATAATCTACTCAACAGAAATCATCAGGCCCAGATGGTTGCACTGTTGAATTCTCTCAAACATTTAAGGAAAAAATTTTACCAACTGTCTACAATCTCTTCCAGAAGACAGAAACCATAGGAATGCTCCTTATTTCATGAAGACCTGTATTATCCTATATTAATACGTGATAATACATTTCAAATACAGAAAAGTACACACCAGTATCTCTTATGAAGCAAAAGCAATAAAAAAAGATCCTCAACAACAACAAAAAAAATTTTGAGACAAGATATCCTTATGTATCTCAGGCTGGTTTCAAACCCATGATGATCTTCCTGCCTCAGCCTTGTTTATAACAAAATATGATTAAATCAGTGTGTGTTTCATATGTGGAAAAGCCCTGATTTTAGGTCTCTGCTTTAAAATAAAATATCTATGTATACAAATAGGAGATAAAGAAATAAACCTTTCTTTATTTGCAAATGATTCTGTAAAGAATATTTGGAATAATCAACAAAATTGATTGAATAAATGAGCAATTAGAGCAACACTACAGGATATACAGATAACATATGAAAATTTATTTTATATTCCAAAGTATCTAGTAGAAAGGAATTTGAATATTCCCCATACAAAGAAATGAAAAATGTTTGAGACAATGGACACTGCTCAACAATTTCATACAGTGCCAATAAAAATTCATTCATTTATTCTTTGAGAGGCTCTTGTGCTATGTTTCAGCATGGTCTAGAACTCAGTACATACACCAGACTGCCTCGCACAGCAGTCCTTCTGCCTCATGCGCCTGCATAGTGGAAGTACAGGCATGCATGGCCATATCTGGTTTATGTGTCAATCTAAATTTAAAATAAAAGCCCCACCTTGCAGAGTTGATAGGAGAAACAAATAATAATTGGATGCTATTAAAATATTAATTCATTTATTACATTTAAACACAAAGGGAATTGCTTTACTATATATAAAAATGTACAAGTAGAATTTGAAGTTAAAAACATACTGCCAGTTGCTTTAGCGCTGCACCCGAAATGAAATACTACGGTATGAATCTACCAAAATACAAAATCGATATGAGGAAATCTCTAAAATTATCATTAATTACATGAAAAACTACATAAATGGAGAAATATTGCACATATATGAGCAGAAAGACATTATCAAGATGTCAGTTTTCTAGGTTTGTGAGGTATGCTAATGGTAGGTTAATGAGAATTACACTGAATCCGTACAACAGTTTTGATAGTATGGTCATTTTCACAATGTTGGTTCTTCCTATCCATGAGCAAGGAATAGTTTTCATTAAATCATCTTAAATCTCCTATTGTAGAGAACTGTAGTTTTCACTGAATACATCTTTACTTCTTTTGTTTTTTTAATTTTTTTTATTTTTTAAAGTATAAAACATGAAGAAAACCAAGAAACAACAATAAGAACAAAAAGGAAAACATTAACAAAAAGACACAAAGTAGCATAAGAGCAGTAAAATCAAAACTGAATTATAGACAAAGAGACAGGAAATCACCAGTGGCTGCTGCACCATACATTGATAACTTCAAAGCGCATGTTTCTGAAATCACTTATAGACATACAAACTTGATCAAACAATCATGAACTGTTCCTTACCATAAAGTAACACAGGTCAACAGTGGCACCATATTAGCAATCCTGCATATACACACATAGATACATATTTGTCCCTTTCTTCCTTTTCCTCCCCCCCTCATCCCACCTGCTCCCTACCCTTGAGCAGATTCCGTTCACACCCTCCAATCCACATTCCCACCTTCAGATTTCTACACCAGTGATACAATACATTGCCTGCACATGAACTTCTGATTTATTTCACTTAGGAGTATGGTGTCCAATTTGACTATTTGCCTACAAAGGCCCCAAATCTGTCCTTCATAGCTGAGTAATATTCCATTATAATGCCACATTTTTTTAATCCAGTCCTCTGTGGATGGACATTTGGGTTGCTTCCACAATTTAGCTATTACAAACTGTGCTACTATAAACATGGGTGCACATATATCACAGTGATATGATACTTTCATATCTTCTGGGAAAATACCCAGAAGAGGAATAGCTGGGTTGAGTGGGTCCTCTAGAACAAGTTTGCGAAGGAATCTCCAAACCGATCTCCACAGTGGTTTCACCAGTCTGCATTCCCACCAACAGTGCAGAAGAGTTCCTATTTCTCCACAGCCTCACCAGCATTTGTTATTGGATGATTTCTTAAAGCTGGGCAGTCTCACTGGGGTGAGATGAAATCTCAATGTTGTTTTTATTTGCATTTCTCAAATGCCTAAAGATGTAGAACATTCTCTCACATATTTATTTGCCCTTTGTATTTCTTTATCTGAGAAGTGTGTAATCATCTCAGATGTCCATTTCTGGATTGGGTCGTTGAATTTGGACAAGTTCATATTTTTTAATTCTTTGTATGTTCTAGATAGAAGATCTTTGTCTGAGGGACAGTCAGCTAGGAATTTTTCCTAATTTGTAGGTTTTCTTTTTACTCTGCTGGTGATTTCTTTAGATGTGCAAAAGCATTTCAGGAACATGAGGTCCCAGTTATTGATTCTTTGAAGTGTTTTCCTTGCAGTTTGATTTTTGTTCATGAACTCTCTGCCTACTCCTATGTCTTCAAGATTTTTACCTACTTTCTCTTCCAATAGATTTAGAGTTTCTGTTTTAATATTGAGATCTGTAATACACTTTGACTTGAGTTTGGTGCATGATGATAGACTTGGTTCTATTTTCAGTCTTTGGCAAGAGGCAAGCCAGTTTTTCCAGCACCATTTATTAAAAAGGCTATCTTTCTTCCAGTGTGTTTGTTTGGCCCCTTTGTCAAATATTAGGTGGCTGAGTGTGTTTGTGGTTATGCCTGCATCTTCCAGTCTGTTCCATTGATCCTCAGGTCTGTTCTTGAGCCAGTCCCAGGTTGATTTTATTACAGTAGCTTTGTAGTACAATTTCAGGACAGGGATTGTGGTTCCACCTGACTTGTCTTTGTTGCCCAGGATTGCTTTTGCTATTCTGGGTCTCTTCTGGTTCCAGATGAATTTAAGGCATGTTTCCTCTAGATCTATGATGTATGCTAATGGTAGTTTTATGGGAATTGCATTAAATCTGTATAACAATTTTGGTAGTAAGGCCATTTTCACAATGTTGGTTCTTCCTAACCATATGAAGGGAATGTTTTTCCATTTATTGAAATCCTCATTGATGTCTTTTCTCAGAGTACTGTAGTTTTCACTGAATAAATCTTTTACATCCTTTGTTAGATTGATTCCTAAATATTTCAATTACTTGGATGCTATTATAAAAGATATGGTTTCCTTAATTTCTCTCTCAGACTGTTTGTTGTTTGTGTATAGGAATGCTATTGATTTTTAGGTGTTGGCTTTGTATCCAGCTACTCTGCTGAATTTGTCTATTAATTGAAGGAGTCTTCTTGTGTAGTTTTTGGAGTCTTCCATGTAAAGAATCATGTCATCTGCAAATAGTGATAGTTTTACTTCTTCCTTTCCTATCCTTATTCCATTTATTTCTCTGTCTTCTCTAATTGCTCTGGCTAATACTTCCAGAACTATGTTAAATAGGAGTGGTGACAGTGGGCATCCTTGTCTTGTTCCTCAGTTTCAAGTGAAAGCTTTCAGAATTTGCCTATTTACTATGATGTTGGCTGTTGGTTTGTCATAGATGACTTTGATCAGATTGAGGTAAAGACCATCTATTCCAATTTTTTCTAGGGTTTTTTACATGAAGGCGTGTTGGACTTTATCAAAAGCTTTTTCCACATCTATTGAGATGATCATGTGGTTTTTGTCTTTGACTCTATTGATATGATGTATTACACTAATTGATTTGTGAATATTGAAACATCCTTGCATTCCTGGAATAAATTCAACTTGGTCATGATGTAAAATTTTCCTTATTATTTGCTGCATTGTATTTGCTAGAATTATATTGAGTATCTTTGTATCTATGTTCATTAGGGAAATTGGCCCATAGTTCTCTTTGTTGGGTCCTTCTCTGGTTTTGTTATCAGTGTAATACTTGCCTCCAGAAATGAGTTAGGGAGAATTGCTTTCCTTTCAATTTGATTGAAGAGTTTGAGGAGTGTTGGCATTAAATCTTCACTGAATGTTTTATAGAGTTCTGCTGTGAATCCATCAGGGGCTGGAATTTTCTTTGTCAGTAAGTTTTTAAGGACATCTTCAATCTCATTAATTGATATTGAATTATTCAGGATTTTTATATCTTCCTGATTCAATTTGGGTAGTTGTTATATGTCCATTTATTGTGAGTTTTCTATTCTATGGAAGTAAAGATTTTCAAAGTAGGTATTAATGATCTTTTGAATTTCTGTGGGATCTGTAGTGATTTCATCCTTTGCATTCCTTCTTGCATGAATGTAAATTCTTTTTTTGGTAAAGTTGGCTAGGGGTTTATCAATTTTATTTATTCTTTCAAAGAACCAACTCTTTGATTCATTTATTTTTTGTAGTGTTTTCTTCATCTCAGTTGCATTAATTTCTTCCCTTAGTTTTATAATCTCCTCCCTTCTTTGGGCTTTTGGTTGGGCTTGTTCTTCTTTTTCTAGAAGTTTGAGGTGTAAAAGGCTACTTATTTGCTCTCTTTTTGTTTTCTTTATGTGTGAGTTCATCGCTATAAATTTCCCTCTGAGAGCTGCTTTCATTGCATCCCACAGATTCCAGTAGGTTGTTATTGCATTTTCATTTGTTTGTAGGTATTTTTAAATTTCTTCTTTAATTTCTTGTGTGAACCATTGGTTATTCAGGAGGTTGTTGTCTAATTTCCAAGTATTTATGGGGTTTTTAGAGTTCCCTTTGTCATTAATTCCCAATCTCATTCCACTGTGGTCGGATAATACGCATGAGATAATATTAGTTCTTTTGCATTTAGATAGGTATGCTCTATGGGTTAGAATATGGTCTATTTTAGAGAAAGGCCCATGTGCAGCTGAGAAAAATGTGTATTCTGATGTTGTGAAGTGGAACACTGTGTATACATCTACTAAGTCCATTTGTTAGCCCTTCTGCTTCAGGACTGTTATTTCTTTGCAGTGTTTTTGTCCAGTTGACCTGTCTCTTTGCATCAAAGGGGTGTTTAGGTCCCATATTACAATAGTGTTATTAATTATTTGGTTCTTCACGTCTGTTAAGATTTGACTTATAAAGTTTGGTGCTCCAGTATTTGGTGCATAAATGTTTAGGATTGTTATCTCTTCCTGTTGCAGCTTCCCCTAAGTAGTATGTAGTGGCCTTCTTTACCTCTTTTGATTGATTTTGGATTGAAGTTTATGTTATCTGTGAACATAATAGCTACCCCTGCTTTTTTCTGGGAACCTGTTGCATGGAGAATTGTTTTCCATCCTTTAACTTTCAGTCTGTGGATTTCTTTTTGAGTAAAATGTGTTTCCTGTACACAGCTTATTGTTTCATTTTGTTTCTTAATCCACTCTGCCAGTCTTTTTCTTTTGACTGGTGAATTGGGGCCATTTATATTAATGGTTGTAAGTGTTATATGTTGGCTTATTGTTGTCATGCTATTTACTTGTTGTTGCTTTCCTATTTTTGCTATCTCTTTACTTCCTTATTCTGTTTAATGCCTCCTTTCTATTGTTGTTCTTGAGATTATGGTCTGATTTTTCTCTGTCGAGAATTTCTTTGAGTGCTTTTTCAATGTTGGTTTGGCACTGATGAAATTCTTCTGTTGTTCATTGTCTTGGAAATGTTTTATTTCTCCATTGAATTTGAAGGATAGGTTTGCAGGATACATCAGTCTCGGTTGGAAGCTGTTTTGTTTCAGAATCTGTACCACCCCGCTCGAAGCTCTTCTTGATTTCATAGCTTTTGTTGAGAAGTCTGCTATGATTCTTATGGGCTTTCCTTTATAGGTGATCTGTTTCTTTTCTCTAGGTGCTATTAATATTGTGTTCTTTTTCTGCATGTCTGGGATCTTGACTATTATATGTCTAGGTGTGGCTTTATTTGGGTTATGGCTTGTTAGGGTTCTGTACACTTCATTTAACTGCACTTCAGTATGTCTTACCATGTTTGGGAAATTTTCTGCTATTATTTCTGCAAATATTCTTTTTATATCATTTGTGTTGCCTTCTGCTGTTTTATTGATTCCTGTCATTTGGATATTATTTCTTTTTGCCTCATCTTGGAGCTGTTGGATTAATTTTTCCTGTATCCTTGATGACTTTAAGAGGTCCTTCCTTTCACAGTCACTAGCTGCCATGCTGTCTTCAAGATCTGAAATTCTATCTTCAGCTTCATTGAAGTGGTTTTGCAAGCTTTCAGCGGAAGTTTTCCATTCCTGGCAATCTCTTTGACTCTGTTTCATGCATTCTAATTCATTCCTAAATTGTTCATGTAACATTTCCGTTTGTTTCCTGTGTTCTTCTATTCTTTTATGTTTCTTCTCTATATGTGTGGAACATTTCTTCCATTATTATTTTCACTTCATTTTTTGCCTGAGAGATTGTTTGTGCTTTAATCTCTTCTATGGCCTGTTGGAATTGTTTCCTTACTTCAAATGCGATCCCTTCAGAAATTGCAGGTATGTGGCTTCCTAGTTCTCCTATATCTTTGTTTCCTGGACCTGTTCTGGGTGGAGTTGAGTTCTGTGGCTGCGTTTTGCTCCTCTGTCTTGTCATTTTGGATGTCAGATGAGAAGTGTTAAGCTACACACTGCCCAGGCAGCTCACAGGTTACTCTGGCAACCCTAGTTTACCTGGATATCAAATGCAGCCCTAGGTGTTAGCTGACCGTGAAGCACTGGGCTCAAGAACCCCAGATAACTGCTGAGGTGCCAGGCTCAGAGCCTACCTGCGATGTTGGGGGAGAGTTGTCTAGCGAGTCATAGCACCAGCATGGGCCTTACCCATCAAAGGTCCACTGAGAAGTTTGTTCTACTGTTGTGGTGAAGCTGCGCTCCTTCTCTGAGGGAAACTTCGGGAAAATCTCACAGATGCTGCCGCTCTGGTGGAGTTTACTCACCCAGCTAGTCTCGTGGGAAAAGCTGCTCCCGTAGTTCCTTCAATCTGGTCTGGCTCTCTGCAGGAAAATGACAAGGGCGCAGGCACTGTAAGGGCACCCTGGGCTGGTCAGAGCACGATGTACCTCGGAAATGCTGCTTCTTTAGCTCTGCTGAGCTGTTCTAGCTCTCTGCGGGAAAGTGGCGTGAACATGGGTGCTCTAATGGCTCCCAGGGCTGGACAGAGCACTGTGTACCTCGGAGAAGCTGCTCCTGTAGCTCCGCTGGGCTGGTCCCCTTTTACTTCTTTTGTTATATTGATTACTAAATATTTCAATTTCTTGGATGCTATTGTGAAAAGTATGGTTTCCTTAATATCACTCTCAGTCCATTTGTTGTTTGTATACAGGAATGCTATGGATTTTTGAATGTTGGCTTTGTATTCAGCTACACTGCTGAATGTGTTGATTAATTTTGGGAGTTTTCTTGTGGAGTTTTTGGGGTCTACCATGTAGAGTACAATGTCATGTGCAAATAGTGATAATTTTACTTTTTCCTTTCCTATCCTTATTCCCTTAATTTCTCTCTTTTGTCTAATCACCTTAGCTAATGCTTCCATAACTATGTTGAATAGGAGTGGTGATAGTGGACATCCTTGTCTTGTTCTTGATTTTAGAGTAAAAGCTTTCAGGATTTGTCCATTTAGTATAATGTTGGCTGTGGGTTTCTCATAGATAGCTTTGATCAGATTGAGGTAAAGACCATATATTCTTGTTTTCTCTAGGGTTTTTATCATGAATATATGTTGGACTTTGTTAAAAGCTTCTTCTGCATCTACTGAGATGATCATGTGGTTTTTGTCTTTGACTGTATTGGTATGGTGTGTAACATTTATTGATTTGTGAATATTGAACCATCCCTGCATTCCTGGAATGAATCCAACTGGTGAGGATGTGTGATTTTCTGCATTCTATTTGCTAGTATTTTATTGAGTATCTTTGCATCTATGTTCATTAGGTAGATTGGTCTGTAGTTCACTTTCTTGGTTGGGTCTTTCTCTGGTTTTTTAATCAGTATAATACTTTCCTCCATATATGACCTAGAGAAAACATTCCTTAAATTTATCTGGAACCAGAAGAGACCCACAATAGCAAAAGAAATCCTGGGCGACAAAGACAAGCAGGTAGGGTCACAATCCCTGAACGGAAATTATACTACAAAGCTACTGTAATAAAATCAACATGGTACTGGCTAAAAATCTGACCAGAGGATCAGTGGAACACACTGGAAGAAGTAGTCACAACCACAAACACACTGAACCATCTAATCTTTGACAAAGGAGTCAAACAAATGCACTGGAAGAAAGATAGCCTCTTTAATAAATGGTGCTGGAAAAATTGGCTTGCCACTTGCCAAAGACTGAAAATAAACCCAAGTCTATCACCATGCACCAAACTCAAGTCAGAATGGATCACAGATCACAATATTAGAACTGAAACACTAAGTCTATTGGAAGAGAAATTAGGTAAAACCTTGTAGGCAGATAGTTCATGAACAAAAACCAAACAGCCCATAAAATACTTCAAAGAATCAACAACTGGGATCTCATCCTACTGAAAAGTTTCTGCACATGTAAAGAAATCACTACCAGAGTGAAAAGAAAACCCCAAAATTGGGAAAAAAATTTAGTTGACTGTCCCTCAGACAAAGGTCTTCTATCTAGAGCATATAAAGAATTAAAAAAAAAAAAACAGCCTCTCAAAATTCAAAGACCCAATCCTGAAATGGGCATATGAGATGAATACACACTTCTCAGATGAAGAAATACAAATTGCAAACAAATACATGAGGAAGTGTTCAACATCATTAGTCATTTGAGAAATGCAAATTAAAACAGCAGTGAGATTTCATCTCACCCCAGTAAGCATGGTTATCTTTAAGAAAGCAACAAATTACAAATGCTGGCAAGGCTGTGGAGAAGTAGGAGCTCTTCTCCATTGCTGGTGGGAATGCAGACGGGTGAAACCACTGTGGAAATCAGTTTGGAGATTCCTCAGCAAACTATGTCTAGAGATCCTGTTTAATACAGCTATTCCCTTTCTTGGTATTTTCCCAAAACAAAAACATCGTATCACAGCAATATATATGCTCCCATGTTCATAGCAGCACAGTTTGCCATAGGTAAAGTGTGGAAGGAACCCAAAAGTCCATCCACTGAGGAATGGATAAACAATTGTGGCATTTTTATATAATGGAATATTTAACATATAAATAATATTCAGAGATACAAAGATGAGAAACAGCATAAATTGATTTACAAACATATCTCTCACAACATAGCAGTACTACAAAGGAGGAGGGGAATTGTTTCCAAGAATAATGCTGATTCAATGAGATAGTCATCAGAAGTTGAAAAAAAATACAGAAACTTAAAACCTACCACATGCTAACAAAGAATAATCCTTATCAGAATTTTGTAAATTCAAATGTGAAAACATAAAGCAATGTAATATATGATAATAGCCTTGTTAACTTGGTGATTGGTAAATACTTCTCAAACAGGTTATAATAAATATTAAATGAAGGATTGCCAAACTAAACTAAATTAGTGTTGGGAATTTTTGATCTTTGAAAAATAACTTTAGAAAGTGTAAAAGTCATAAGACCAGAAAGTTATTCTGTAACACATACATGCCAGAGATTTACGGACATTCTTGCTTATCAATGATACAAAGACAGACAATCAGAACAACAAATGGGCAGTCACTACACGAGACAGTAAATGAGTGGTCAATAAAAATAAGACATAAAACTGAGACACATTAGTCAACAGAAAAATGCAAATTAAAACTACAATGAGATATCACTACAGGGCTGATGGCAGACTAGACTATTACATTCACTTTGAAAAAAGTGTTGAAATTCTCTACTAAATCTGAGTAACTCTTCTGTTGGATAAATATCCAGGTATACCTCCAACAATATAGTTTACACATGTGCAGCAATTGGAAAGTACAAGATTATTCACAGTTGCACAATTGTTAATATTTGCAAACTGAAAATATTACTAACATTTATCAGGAATATCATAGATAAAGTAATCTGGTATATTTATAATTGATTTCTAAACATGATTGAAAATGAACAGACATTGCTCCCTGAAAAATAAAGATGAATTTCATACTTACTAAAATTTAATAAAGAAAAAAGGTGATGTGTACTATCATTAATCAAGAGTTTAACTCCAGAGATCTGGAAGAGTCTGTGAATGGAGACACCAGGAAGTGATCACTGACTGATATAATAATATTCAGTCCGTTGTTCTGGCTGCTATTGTCAGTGTGGATAATTCACTGAACCACTCAAATATAAATTGTAGACTTGACTCTCTGTGTGTTATACTTCCACTAAAAATTAAATATAGGGAGCAAACCAATGTTTTAAAAGTTTGTTTGTTTGTCTTAGTATTGGCCAAGAAATTAATTGCCAAACAGCCCATGATGTCATCGTTATCATCAACATCATACTAATACTGGTAATGTGTAAAGTGTCAAGTTTTATAGTGGAAATATGGAGAATTACAAATCAGACTTTCCATCCTTCAGTTATATAGACACAACATCCTTGTGTCTATAACATGATTTTAAATTTTTAAACATGACTTAAAATTTCTACCTGATTCTCATCACTTTCAATATCCTCTCTTACCTCTTTTCCCTTTTCCCTTTCACTCGTCTGAAAGCCCTGGTCTCCCTTTGTTCCTCAAATGTTTCTTGTTCTTTCACCTGTCTGGAATTCACTTCATTCAGATATCTTAATGTCTGGGTCTTTCTTTCCTTTCTTTCCATTTTCTACTCCAGTGTCGTCATGGAGCATCCCATGAGGCTGCTCTATCCAGAGCAGCTCTCATTTCGTTTCTAGGCTTTAGTCCACCATATTTTTTCATTACAGTACAACTACATGCTGTTATCTGTTTATGTGCTATGGTCTGGAATCTGCCCCTCAGGTGAACTCGCTGGGGTGAGGGGACTTCAGACTTTGTTCTGTCCATTGTTAAATCTTCAGCATCCAGAATACTTACTGGTACATAGTTAGTGGCTGATTGTTGTTGACGTATGAATGAATGAATGAATGATTTGTGTTGCTGATCAGTGAAACACCACATAGACACTATTTTTTTATCATTAATAATTTATTTGGACAACTCTGGACAACTTGCTGATTAACTCACCTTTGGTTTAATTGGGTCATGTTACACTCCAAAACCTGAGCGTACTATTCTCATCTTTTATCCCACTATACATATGATACCGAATTGCACAGGCCAGGGCAGGAAAACATTAAACAAACAGAACCCAGGGTTGCTATGCTGTTAAAGTCAGAAGTGCATCATTCATTATGTGAATAAAATACATACTGAATAAAATAGCCACAGAGTAATGGGAGTTTTATTCTCTTTCTATTCCATTTCACTCCCTCTCTATTTTACTTATGCTATCAAATGATGCTCCCGCTGCTGGCTGATAAATGTTGATTAATCTGATGGAGTGTTGGATTTGTTAGCGGGGAAAAGCAATGCAAATAAATCGAGCAGGTGAACTGGAGTTCACAGTGTCATTGCTGAGATTAAAGAGCTTGTCTAGCCTCCAAGCTCACTTATTACAATCAGGATGCATGCTCTCTCTTCCTGAAAACAGACAAGTGAGCCCTTCAAACAGCTCCGCAGGCCTCCTTTTGTGCTGTCTACTGTCCCTTCAGCAAGTTGCATCTCCTGCAATTGCCTATACTGTGGATTCCATTTCCCCTCCAGGAACTAGAAGTTTGGAAGGGGGGCCTGGAGGAAGTACATATCAGTTTTTCTCTTAAAACTATATAATCAACCAGTCAATAATTGCACAGACTTAAGAAATGCAATGTTCGGAACAAACTGCTTCCAGAGGAAAGGCAGTGAAGAGAACAATGAAAGCAGCATCAGTAATTAACGCTACATAAAAATCTACTGCTTATAAATCACTTGAAGCATCATTATGTTGCTTGATGCTCAAGGTAATTCTAGGCATAAGCATTATTGTTATATCCAGGTCACCCAGATGTCATTTGTGGCGGCATTCCTAGGAAATGCATCTGTGCACTTTTGTAAGGGATTGATCTCTTGTTGCAAGATAGGCAGGAGTTTCGGTGCCTTCCTGAAAATCTGTTGACTCTTAGAATAGCTTATGATCTTCTTACCAGTTTTGGCTCTGGGTATTGACTTTGCTGAAAGAAAAATCACTCCTATTTCTTTTTTTCATGATTATTCTTTTGGCCCTTGTGTTCCACAATGGCTGAAATACAGAACTCTCACCTGTTACTGTAATTGGCCTCCAGGTAGGAAATCACAGCCCTTGGTATTTTTGAGGGCTTGGCTCCCACTCTCCTTGAAGACACCTACCATAGCTTCTAAATTTAGTCATGTTAATTGTGAGGTAAAACATGCTAGTGCCATTTTGGGAAAGAAGACAGCTCTGGCTGCAGAACTATCAGCTTACAAAGGCAGTGTTGTTGCTTTACGTTATTAAGAAGGTTTTGGTTCCAATTTTTGATTTGCCCTGAGATTCCAAAATTTGCCCCAGGTGAAGGTACATTAAAATTTTTGGCTACATTGCAAGTACTAGGTACTGACAACTAGAGTAGGACACAGCAGATGTGTTACTGCAATTTTTCCCGGTCCTAGGGCTGGATAACTTTCCCAAGAGAGGCACATCACTCCTTTCCGCATACACAGCCTGGGAATAGCTACTGAAATAACCCTATTCAGGGAGTGATTCTGCTGTGCAACTTTTCATGCATATTTTGGCTTCATTGAACATTAGCTGTTTAACTTAGGCTGTTACATATCATTGCTCAGGTTGTATTCTATACAAATTTCCCCAGCCAGGAGTGCCAGTGAGGGCAGAAGTATAGTATTGCCCTAAAAACTAAAATATCATCCTTGGTATAAAACCGGCTCAGCGAAAGGTGAGTCTTACTCTTTAGTAATTAAGAGAGGAACACTTTTTTGTATTATGAACAAAGGCATTGCCACTACTGACAATTTTACTGAGGGTGGCTTTTGACAAGTAACTTGATCTGCCTGTGCCTCCGCTTCCTCATTTGCAAAAAGAGGTTGTTGTAAGAAATAAATTAATTAGCATGTGTAAAATTGCTACCCTTATGTAACAGCGAGGCGCTCACTGTTGGCTGGCTCACTGAACAGCTTTGTCAGCACCCGCAGTCCCCAGCCACCTTTGAGTTGGAAGCCTGGTGGCATAGTTTTGCCCAGGACACTGGGGAGGAAATTGTTAGATTCTTGTGCGTTTTCTTTGAAATGAACAAGCTTGGCTCTCCTGCTCTCTTTGCCTCTCTCATATTTTTCCTGTTCAATATGGGGATATGATACCTAGAGCTGCCGCATTCATCTTCTGGTGTGATGCATAAAGTCACATGCTAGGGGTGGCCGCTAGCAGGTAGAAGGTGCCTGTGTCTTTAATGACATAAATAACAGTCAGAACCACTCCTGGTAACCTTACGGGGTGTAGCAGCTATGCACATCACTCACATGTGTTGGCCATGTTGGTGGAGGTTTCTTTGCTTTGCAGCTGAATGTAAGGATAGCTACAGCTTTGACTACAGCTGCTGTTACTGTGCTATGTAATGAAAGAAGCAACGTCACGTAAGTGACATCCAAAAACTGATGGAGATAATTTTTTCTTCCGTCTATATCTACCTTACTTGTAAAGAAAGTGAGCAATCACATTGCCCAGATTTCACTGTTTATAACTGATAAAGACAAAATCCACAGTCACGTACCTGCCAACAGATTTGTGGTTTTCCCACTAATCTGTGCTGCTGCCAAGTTTCTAGTCTGTGATCATGCTTTAAAATTTTGTCCTATCCTCTTAAGTTTAAGTTTGTTTTCGGTTGTCCAGTCTGTTCAGAATCATTTGAACCTGATAAGGTAGTATTCTAAGTACATACTGTAGTTATTTGGGTTTCTAGTGTAATTGAGAATTATTTTAATGCTTTATTTAATAATTTTAAATTATTGAAGAGTGCAAGTCCAAACCCTGAGCCTTGAGACATGATCAGATGATAACACAATTCCTTTGTAATCAGCACTCAGAGGTATTCTACTTACTAGACACTGAATGATAATTTATCATTTCTTAACTCTTGCTATTGGAATATGCTACCAAAGGCTTTCTTTGTGTGCATTCAACAGGTTATCCATTCCTTAAAGTAATTTATATGTATTACTTAAATATTCACAAAAAGCTATGAAGTGGGCTGTATTATAATATTCATTTTTCATTTGAAAAAAACAGAGGATTTGAGGTGATATATATCTCCCTAGGTAAGCATTTTGAAAAGAACTACCTTTTGATTTCACTGAATTTTAAAACTAATTTTCTTTATCCTATATAATCAATGTGTACTTTAATGTTCTTATTTCATTCCTTCTATTTGCATTAAATTTAGTTTGCTTTCCATTTTCCATTGTCTTAAAGTAAAGAATTATCGTATTAATTTCAGATCTTTAATAAATATAAAAATGGACAGCTATAACTTTGCCTCTAAGCACTATTTTAGTTGCATATTATAAATTATGGTAAATTATAAGTTTATTTTCATTTGTTATGAATATTCTAATTTCTTCCCTGATTTCTTTCTTGATTCCCCTCTCCCTGAGAGATAATTCTGGAATGTGTTATATAATTTTTATTTTTATATATTGATGTATTTATTTGTTTTGGTACTAGGAATCATACTCAGCACCTTGCACTTACCAGGTGGGTGCTTGTGCTGCTGAGCTATATCTCTGGCCCATAATTTTTACATGTTTGTGATTCTCATAAAATTTTCTCTGATATTTACTTCTAATTTCATTCCATCATCATTTCAATTTACTAAAATTTTATTGAGTTATTTTCTGAGCAATCATGTGCTGTATTCTGCAGAATGTTATGCAGGCACATAAGAAGACTACGTATTCTGCGTCTCTCAGTTATACTGTTTTATGCATGTCTATTTGGTCTAGTTTGAGCTTTTCAATATTTTACTTTATTCTTAAACATGTTTGCTTTCCTTCTCAAGTATTCAAAGTGGGGTATTAAAATCTCCAAATATTACCCTTGGATTTTTTATTTTCTATTTTTTGCTGTAAATTTTTGCTTCATGTATTTGGGTAATCTGTTATTAGGTACATATATGTGTAATGTATAAATGTGTATGTTGTTACAAAATGTCACTTATCTCTAGTAATTTGTTTTTGCTCTTTTCAAACATATTTTGTCTTATATTAGCAGATGTACTGAGGTTCTCCTGTATTATCTATCTGCCTGATAAGTCTTTTTTCTTTACTATATATCTGTATGTGTCTTGGAATCTAAATTAGTTCTGCTGTGAAAAACATATAATCAAATCTTGTTGCTTCTTTCATTTTTATACAGCCTAGCAATTTCCTGCCTTTCCCATAGGTACTCAGATATATTCACCTTTTATTTTATCACTCACATTTATCTTATTTATTATATAGTTCTATTTATGCCTTTGTTTTATATTTTTATATCCCATAGTTTGCTTTACTGCTTTTTAAATTAAGTAAATATGTTCTAATGAAACTTTTTAAATTATTTGATGATTTTTTTAAGAATTGTCCATAGTGGTTGTCTAGAACTTACCATATTATCTAACCTTACAAGAGCTGGCTTCAGATTACACTAATTTAATTCTAGTAAGATATAGGAACATTATCTCTACGTAGCTATTCCTTCTCTCCCCTTTCATCTCCTTTTAGTCAATTGTCGTATATAGTTTACCTATAAATGTTACTCATTCTTTACTATAAATGTAAAATACTTTTTTAAAATATTACTTTATATCATTTTTTGCCATTTAAAAATGCTAAAAAGTAAAAGCAAGTATATATTTAGATATTTCATTATATTAACCATCTTATCATTTCTTGCTTTTCTCACCTATCTTTTGCATATCATCTGAAATTGTTTTCTCAATTCAATATGGATTTATCTGTAGTGCGTTGGCAAATATATTACCTGTCTATATTTTATAGGTTCGATCTGTTATATATTATTTTGTACAATTGTTTTCTTAATCACTTAGGTGAGGAAAGGGAAGTGAATATGTGCATATGCTTTTTATAATTATGTACTTTTACTAATATTTCATTTTTTGCATATTTGAAAACTTCTTCTAATATTTTCTTGTGAGGCACAGAAACTAGAAAACAAATCTGTCAGTTTTTTAAGATCGAGCCATGTCTGATTCCACTTACATATTTGAAAGTCAGTTTTGCTGGAGTAGAATTTGTAGTTGGCTGTTAGCACTTTGAATGTTACACTGCGCCTCCTCATCTTTTTTGCTTTTGACAGGTCAGTCGCTAATCTTATCAGGAGTCTGTTATGAGTGATAAGTCATTTTTATCTCACTTATTTAGAGGTGTCCTTTTCATTGGCTTTCAGTGTTTTTACTATGTGTCTGTGCTTGAGTCTCTGTGTTTACTGTTCTTAAGTATATGGTGTTTCTTGCATAAAGTAGATATGTTTAGCAAAATGTGGGGCCTTTCTAGTAATTATTTCAGTAAAATACATGCACACAGATATGTACACATGCACACTTGCACGCACACACACACACACGCACACACGCGCGCACACACGCGCACACACGCGCACACACGCACGCACGCGCACGCACACTTGCACACACACACACACACACACACACACACACACACCACTTACCTTTCCATTTTTCCTTTCCACCCGCTAGTCCCAGTATGTCTGTTGTTATACTTCTTGGTTTGCTTCCTTTCTCTGAGACTTTATTTTTTCCCATACATTTTCCTTTATATTGACTGGACTAGGAATTCTACCTTTTTATCAGGCAATTTGTAGTTCAAATCTACCATTGAATCCCTCTGGTGAATTTTTACTTCAATTTCTATACATTTCAAGTCTCAAATTTGTATTTGAGTCTTTCCTATAATTTCTCTCTCCTTTTGACAACGCATTATCATTTCACGTTCTTTTATTTACTTGAAGGTTTCCTGTATTTCCTTGTGCATATTGTAATGGCAATTTTGAGATCTTTTCCTGTTAAAACCGGTATTAAAGCACTCTCATAAGCCGTTTCTGTTGCTTGTTTTCCACTCCCTCAGTGTAGAGGCCATTTTTCTTCCAAGGTTTTGCACTTTGTCTTGCAAATACATTGTAGCAACTCTGGATACTAGACCTCCCTTCCAGGAGCTGTTATAGTTGTTGGTTTTCTTGTTTAGTGAATGGAGGATGACTTTAGTGATGCTCTTTTTACCCAGCAGCGTAGTCCTTTGGAGGTGACCTCACTTAAGACAGTGTGGATTTTATCTGTTAACAGTGGCGTAACATGAGATAGTCCCACTTGCTGGGGAAGTGCAGTGGTTCTGCTGGAGCTCCTCTTACTCTCACTTTTCCTAACTGCATCTGCTTGTTGAACTCTGTTAATCACCTGGAAGTTGCCCTATTCTTTTCAACAATGATCTGGGAGCGATCCTGCTCTTCAGACTGTTCCAGTACAATTCTGTATTCTTTGGAAGAGCAGCTTCCAGGGTAAACATTATGTGTGTGTGTGTGTGTGTGTGTGTGTGTGTGTATATATATATATATATATATATATATATATATATATATATATAGTTTTGACCATAGGATGTGTCCTTTCAGCTGTCTGGCTTCTTCTAGGCAAAACTGTTGAGTCACAGCTATGGAGTCTGGAGTGGGGACAAAGCCAAGTTTATTTCTGAATGATACCCTTACTGTAACAGATGAAGGTAGGCGGAGAGAGGGCAGTGGCCTGAGGTTCTCTTAGTTGGTCTCTCTTGGCATAAACTACTACCTCATGAACCAGGAAAGAAAGATCAAGGTCTCAATATTTTCAGTGGAGTTGTTTCTATGGTATAGCCTCCATCTAAGAATGAGTATTGGCTGAAGAAGAGGGATCCAATATCTCGTTCAAATTTGCTGAGGATTTTACTTAAGCAATAGGTAGGTAGAGAAAAAATGAGAAATGCTGATATCTTGTTTTTTCCTTGAAGGCTGTCTTCACAGTAGAAGATTTACTGATAGTTTGGCCTCTAACTTTCTTTGGACTGCAGTTGTCTGGAATGGAGTTTCCACTTTACCGATCTGGGATTAGAAGATAGCCTTAGTTCAAACACAAAGCGCCCTCATTTTCTGCTGAATTTTAGTAGAAGCTCTTGAACAGATACTTCTGCATTTGCTGTATTCCCTCACCACCACTTCTGGAGACATTAAATGGTTGTTTGATATACTTTTTATCAGATTCTTAGTGGAGCTTCTAATGCAGTTATGCTGCTGAGTCAGAAGTCATTGTCCACTCCTCTCTCTTGTGTCATCAGTTTTTCCATCTGAATTATTTTTGCTACACATTATTATTTGTCATCTTGAAAAAATAAAACTTTGGAGCATAGCTTTTCTTCTACCTATTGCCAAATTTTTCTCCAACACAACACAAATTCACAGAGCTAATCTTGTAGTTTATAGATTAAGTAAATAGTATAATCCCCCCTTAGGGAGCTGACCAATTAGACTGATAATGATGGTGATAACAACAGTAAATAACCATAATAATAATAAAATGTACCACAAAACCCAAGCAGAGATGTTGCATAGAGAGTTGGATATATGATTCTGGAATTCAGAGGGCAGGTCAGAGCCGGAAATATAAATTTAAGAGGCCTCACAGTTAGTTAAAATTTACAGGCATGAAATTGAATGAGTTTACCAAGGAGTGACTGTTTCATGTTAGCTGGCTCCTGAGAAGAACTTTCTTACTTTGGTTTCCAGAATAACATATTTTCCATTTCAATCTGCATTGCTATTCTTTTTTATTTTCTTTAACAATAACTGTCCAAGTAACCAGAGATTAATTCTCTACTATATGAAGGCAATTGTGTGTGCTAATTTTTATTGCTGTTGATTATTCCTAAATGATTATTTTATATATACTGGTTTATAAGTACCACCAGAGATTGACTGAGTTGCTTTTAAATACTATAGTTATTATGGTATGTAAATTCTTAAAAATAGATTTCTTTTCATAACTGGGTAAAATAGTACAGGAGCCCATTGTATGATTGAAATTTCCTCATGTAGGTGGGTCACACTGTACCGGGAATATCTTCTGCGTCTTTTTTTCTACCTTTTTTTTTTTTTTTTTTTGAGACAGTGTCTCACTATGCAGTTCAGGCTGGCCTTGAGCTCACTTTGTATCCCAGGCTGGTCTCAAACTTGCAATGATCCTCCTGCCTCAGCCTCCCTAGCGTTGAGATTATAGGTGTGCACCACCACACCCGGTTTTTTCTACCCTTTTAAATGCACTTATTCCCACCTTAGTTTTCTGCTTTCATACTGTGCACACTATTTTAGAAATTTCCCTTGAAAAATTTTCTTCTGTTCAATTACAAATTTAATAATTCAAAAAAGCTTCTTGTCATTATTTCTCCTTGAATCTCTTAAGATTTTCATCGTTTTCCCAGAGGTCCAAAAGTGATAATTTTTTATCTTCTTTTATGTTTTGTCTCTTTTTCCACGTTAATTTATAGAAATAAATGTAAACTATGTAGGCAAGCATATATACCTTTAAATATTTTTACCTAGAGAGTCAAGGTATTGAGAAACTCAATTTTTCTACGATTTTTTCGAGAGATCAAAAATGGGTAGGGAAAGGTAGATTAAATGAAATTTACAGGCTTTTTGGTCTGACTTTAGTTTTATTTTCTAGAAAAAAAATTCATCAAATTTCTAGGTCAGTAGGAAATGATCACCCATCATGATGCTTGATTTAGCTTAGTTTCTTTTAATCGTATTACTTTTCCTCTAAAATCCAATAAAATAGGTGGAGGAGAGAACATAATACTTTGACTGATAGAAGGAAGCAATGTACATTGTGAACCTATTGTGGAGCCCTTGATGCAGAGCTTTTCAGTGGATTAGTGGTTCCATATGAGAGTGGGCCCTTGGGGCATACAGGACAGCAATTTTGGGAAGAAAGTGGAAAGGGAAGGGGAAACAACCAGCAAAGAAATTCTGAACACTACTCATTTTCTAAAGGAGCCAATACTGTTCTGCGTTTTCTCATAGAAACAGGCTTTTCCACAAAACCCAAAAGGAGCGTTGCATAGTCAGGGTTAAATCACTTAATTATACTCTTTACTTGTCATGCAGTTTACACACTCGAGCAGGGATTGGGTGACTTTGCCTATGGCATCTTCACAAATGGCGAAATAATAGGCAGTAAAATAATAAACTATAAGCTCTCCCTTTGTCACATTTGTTTCATTGTTTATCACATCTGTTGTTTTTTCCTGAGCAGTGTGATGATCAATTATTCATGACAGGGTGATAGCAGTTTCATAATAATCTCATTCGTGGATGAAATCACCCTGTTCATTGAGGTGCCCGTAGAATCTGCATCACTAGAGTAATAAGTCACTATTAAGCACCCACCTGCTCTGGGCATTTCTCTTCATCTTATTTGTATAGACTTTAAAAAATTACTGCAGAAGAATTCCACAATAGCCGTCAAGGCAGATTACAACACTAGTCCCTATGCTGTGCTTAACAAATGATCCCGTTGCTGTGTTCCAGCAAATGAATATGAAGAGTAGTGGTGGATATTGAGAGAGACTGAAACTGGAAACACTTGGAATGACTTTTATTTTTAAGGGGATATAAATGACATTTAACTGCCTGTTTTCCAGTGGTAGGTAGGGATGAGGTGGGGAGGGAAAGGCGTGAGAACTCCTGTGAAGTAGCAGTAACTAGTTCAAGTTTCCACTTGATAGATATTCAGTGGGAAGGTGGAAATAAAGCTGATTTAAGAGAATACAGTGAGGTCTGCAGGAGTTCAGGGTAATTCTTCAGGGATTAGAAGAATCATTCTCACTGTTAAATTAAATTGAGTTCGGAGACAACCTTGGTGATATGGGGGGAGGGAACATTGGATTCTAAGAAAAAATGCTTGAGACATTTTAAAATTTCTGCTTTGTCTATTAATTTGGAATCAAATCTGCCAGCTTTGAAATTGACTATAATAATTATTTACCTTATTTCTGTAATATTTTTATTGATCTTGGGCTTTAATTTGTAGCTGTTTCTAAGTAAATCTTTGAAATCAACATCAGAGTTTGGGTGCTAAATTTGTTAGCTTTTCTAACATATTATGGACTTATCTGAAGTATTGATTGCATTAGGGGAGGACTGGACCTAGGTAAAATGTAGAAGCTGACAATGGTATTTTGGATATGAGTTCTTTATCTTTATGTTCCTTCTAAATCTTGCTGATAGAATGTGTTTGGAAAACCCAGAGTCCTCCTATTTCATTTACACTTTCAACATTTATTCTCAGGGTTTTTTTCCTACTAATATATAATATAATAATATAGTAATCATATACATTTTAATATTTCATTGGATCATCATTCTATCATAGCCTTAGTTAACAACAAAATGAGTGGCTTTTCTTCCTAGAAATTTTTATAATTAAATACTGAGTAAAACTGTCACAATGGAATATTAAATTAATGAAAACTTGGGCTTCCACAGTGCATTCTGAGGCCTCTTGACCTCAGTTTTTTAAAAAGACTATCAGCCAGGCTTGGTGGCACATTCCTGCAATCTCAGCATTCAGTAGGCTGAGGCAGGAGGATTGTAATGAATTCCGGGCCAAGTTGGGCTACATAGTGAGTTCAAGGGCAGCCTGAATGACATATCAAGACCCTGTCTCAAAAACATTAAAAAAATTAAAAAGACTATCAGATTCACTGTTCCAATATTTTGTTTTTCAATAACAGCAGTCAACTCTCTCAGCATTCTTTCTCTGAGATTTATGAAATTTTCATATAATTTACTTTCAAACTATTGATGATATACTCCAAGATCTCAAAATATTGGTGGTATCCTTAAAAAGTGTTTCTTAGTGGGCAAAGAGATGTTATTTGGAGTGTAAATTTCAGTCCACTGGCATTGGTTGCCTCAAGTGACATGCTCAAACAGTACCACAGAGAGTAGAAGGCAGAAGCAAAGTTGGGTAGAGATTAACAATGTAACAAGGTAAATCAGGGATCCTTTATTCCTGGCATTGGGCTAATTTTGGTTTGAGAGAGTGAAAATGTGAACACTGACCTACAATTCAGTATTTTCTAGCATATTAGAAGTATCTCGATGGCTTCTTCATTACCTACCTAAATCTGTAATCTTTTTATATTGCAAAGAGATCAGAGCACATAGAACATAGAGAAAATAAAGAATTTTTGGAAAACATAGATTTGAATTTATACTGGATTCACATCTTCTGCATCTAGTCCCAGTCCAATAGTATAGTAATAACAGCAGTATTTCTGAAATAAATATTTGGATTAGGATGTTCAAAAGTCATGGTTTGGTATTGTACTTCCAGGATAGTAACGATATAAAACTAATTTGGGATTCTATTTTATTTCTTCCCCATTACATTCCAGAATTGTATTTAAAAGCTTACAGTGTCAAATGATTGGAAAATGATGAAAATATATCACTAGGTGTATGTTAGCATGTAGGTGCATTAAATTTAGAAAAATAGATTAGAACATTTGTATCTCATTGAGAACTCCTGAACTGTTTATAGTTTTAGGACAAAATCTGGTTAGGTTAAGTAGTGATCATAAATGTTTCAAAATTAAGTTAGAAAAGGCCTCAGTTGCATTAGTCATGTTTTAAAATCTGAAGCTATGTGCATTTCTTTGCACAAATATCACATCTACCATATTTAGATATTTTAACAAAGTATTATTGAAGCATAATCAAAGAGGGGAATAAACTCTTTTTTATTGCATTTTTAAACCACGTGTCTAAGAAACCAGTGCTTGTTCTTAGCCTGTGATAAACCTACAGCATAATCATACAAAATTATAATATTCAACTAGAATTCATTACAAACTTTAGTGAAATTTACTAAAACTTTATTAATTAAAATACACAATTAATTTAATCTTGTAAATCTGCAGCACAATCACCCAGCCTTTCTATTTAAGTAAATTAAATACCTTAGACAGAAGGGATGAGCAGAGCAGAGTTGCAAGGAGGATGAGTTCTAGTAGCTATAAAGAGAAATATATAAAAAAAGGACCAGGCTACTATGAAAAATGATGGCACCTGTCTCTGCAAAGAAAGCTTTAAAAAGAAATATTTATACAGACAATCAAGAGACAGGAATACATTTCTCAATGTTTTTCCAGCTTAGGAATTCTATAAGCACAGAATTTTGGAAATGAATATTCTGTAAAATGTATTTTGTAATAACATTATGGCCATACATAGACACTGAACTTTTAATATACAATCTGATCTTTACTTCACAACTGATTTTCATAATCCTATTGGACTTAGTGTGTGTGTGTGTGTGTCTGTGTGTGTGTATTTTTGAGACAGGGTCTCTGTACAGTTCAGGTCAGCCCTGAGCTCAATTTGTAGCCCAGGCTGGCCTTGAACTTGCAACGGTCCTCCTGCCTCAGCCTCCCAAGTGCTGGGATTACAGGCATGCACCACCATGCCCGGCTTCTATTGGATTCAGTAAATGGATTCATCTACATATTTTTGCAAATCAGGAAACCTCCAAAGTAAGATGAATTTAACTACATGAGTAGCAAAATCAAGGTAGAACCCTCATGGCAGGTATGCCCCTTGAAAGGTATACCAGGAATGACTTACAATGTTCAACAATAGCATATCCATATATTGGTTATTATAATTCCACGCTTGATGAAAACAACAGTGACAGTGTTCTTACTGACCATCTTGGTTCAGTCTGGATTTCCTGGAGTTTAGCTAAACTGCTAATTACTATACAGAATGGATCAGATTCTCTCCCAAAATACCTTGCATTCTTCTTATTAGCATATTGATGCTGAAGCGAAAAACAGG
Source organism: Dinomys branickii (assembly GCA_004027595.1). Classification (NCBI taxonomy): domain Eukaryota; kingdom Metazoa; phylum Chordata; class Mammalia; order Rodentia; family Dinomyidae; genus Dinomys; species Dinomys branickii. The sequence continues at coordinate 80,993 of PVLD010001405.1, read as the reverse complement.
ATGTAAGAATCCTATGCAAAGTTTATCTGAAAACAATAGAAGCTTGGCACTGGCGTAGCTCCTTCTTTATTATCCTCTTGGGTCAGAAAACAACTACGCTTTTCCCCAGACTCTCTCACCATGCCTGCTGACCAGGCAGTGAGCACTAACAGTGTGAAAAAGCTACCAACTGCAGGGGCAGCTGCTCCTGCACCCCTCATTAGGCCTTTTGCACATATGACTTTGTCTTCCGCCAGCACAGTGCATATTATAATTGGAAGCAGTTGGGTACTTCCTGTTTTTCTTTGAAAGGTGTAATTGAGTAGCCAAGAAGCTGTCACTTTCCGGACATTGCCAGCTCGGCCATTTGCCTGTGGAGCTTGAATTCTCTGGCTATTTCTTTAAAGGGTTTGACTCATGGAACGTTCCATTTAAAAGAGCTCACCAGTTCTTAGTTCTTTTATTTAGTTGTTCTTACTTTATATATGAGGAAATTGATGCCAGGAACATAAAAATTTTGTACACGTAGGCACAGCATTGGCGGCATCACTGGATTATGCTTCCAGTTTGCCTGGTTCCAAGATAATCTATCTTTACACAATGCCAATCTTCAACGTATCCATGATCCTTTCATTTTGTCCCAATCTGACAATTTCATGAATGTAACAGATTAAATGGATCCATTTAGAATTTAGATATCATACATATCACTGAGGTATAACATACAAGTTCACTGAGACAAATTAAGCTGTTACTGTAGCTTAAGGACAATATTCTTATTCTCCACTTCACCATAGTTACACAATATTGTTGTGTAATTATCATGGATGGGAGGAAAGGGCTAAGAGAATTGGACAGTACAGGAAAATTTTAGTCAAACTCTCATTACTCTCATTACTTTGAATGGTTGGTTCTCGAAGAATAAGTTGGGGCAATGGAAATAATTCCGGACTGAACCAGAGTTTGAGGTGCTCATCTTCCACATGGTTGCCCAGCGCTATCATCTCAGAACGTACCAGTCAGCCTCACTGACTTGTGGTTATCAATATATACTATTGCATCATTTCACAGTTTTTCATAGGTTAGGTTCTGAACAATGAATAAATAGGTCAGTTCTTATGAACTTCATGTGAGCTTCTTAATGGAATTTTCAGATAAAAACAATAACTATGGACTACCCTATGTGAGTTAAGCTTCAGTAATACTGAGTTGTAGAGCTGTCTTCTGAATCATGCCTTCCCACGTTGTTCTTTCTATACTCATATTGTCCTTGTAAATCTAAGCCTGACTTCTTATAAGTATTCTTACCTCCTCAGGATAGTCAGTAGGAATATTTGGAGGTCATTTATTGCAAAATTCCATACATGCTTTTGTGTTGACCTTCATCATGTTGGGAAAGATTGGAATCAAAAGTCAAATTAAAGGTTCAAAAACTATTCACTGATTTCTCTTTTCCCACAATCAATTGGATGGCATAGTGAAAAGGATAAACCTGGGTATGAGGTGTAGGTGTACTTTTCTCTCTACACCTGAGAAGAGAGATCAGCCACTGATAGAATCACCTGACCTCAAGCTCATCATTCTCACCTGTCTCTTTCTGGGCCAGGTATGTCCAGCATATCCAGAATTTCAGAAATTCAGTTTCTGTTCTTGCAGGAGCCCTGGCTACAAAATAAAGTTATTTTGAGGTCAATTTTCTGCTTTGAGAGGTTTCAAGGGTAACTGGGAAATATTACCATTACTGTGACACATTTTTTCAATAACCTCTAAGCTCTTCATAGCTCTTTTCCTACACTCTAATGCATTCTATATTGTTCTGTCATATCAGACTTCTTAAAGGAGAGCTTCATGTTATCACTTCATTTCACTGATATCTTCAATGACTCTCTGTTGCCAATTATATTAAATCTGGATTTCAAGGCTCTCTATAACCTTTCTATCCAGACTCATTTTCCACTGCTCTCCTCTGTTTAATCTGAACATGATTCAAGCCAGTCCACTCTAATTTTGTTGAATAAATATACCAGTTCCTACTATTTGCTTTTTGTTGATGTTCTCTCTCTTCATATATAATTCCCTTTCAGCGTTTGCATGCATCAAGAAGATATCTTTATGAGCTAAAGCTTTTATTAGTTTACAAAGAGGGCTAATAAGACTATTTAACAAGTGTTTGTGTACATAATATTAAGCATAGTTGCAATCAACTTGGAGCATTTTATTAGTGTTACTGGCATCGTCACCAGATTCATCATCAAAATATTGCTCACATTTAAATGACAGTATTCCTCAAAGGAAACTCTTTTCCATGCATTACACTAAGCCTCCTTTCCCCATACAGTGGATATCTTCTATATTTATACTGACCCACAATGAGCTTTGATTTTATTTCTCTTATATTGCAGTTTGAATTGTATAAGTGAACTTTTTCAGAGCAAGGTTGTTGTTGTGCTCTCATCTTTTCTTCGGTCAGAATCTACACAAGTGTGCTCATCAGTTCACTTCTAGGAAGTCACCAAACCATTCTCTGCAGTCTTGGCTGTATCTGCTGGCAGGGCATCCACTCAGAATTTCCTGGTTTTGCATCAGCTCTGCTGCTTCTCTAAGCAGCCTGAAGAGACCTCTTCAGCTCCTCAGATGTGTTGAATCTTGGATTGTCAGTTTACCAGCATATACTTCCTGCCTTAGCACACTCTTTCCCAAAGTTTACACTGCTTTACTGAGTTGATGCACAGAAATTCTCTCAGTTTAAAATCAAGCCTGTTGCCTTGTTTTGAAATTCTATATTGTTTATTGTTTTTGTCTTGGCTATTGTTATTTTGTTTTCTTTTATCTTTAAAATAAAATAAAATCAAGCCTGATCTTGCACGATTTTTTTTCAAACTTCTTCAGTTTCATCACAATTCCCAGTGTATCTCTATTTCCCAAAACTAGACCCTTTATTGGCTAAGCACGGAATATATTGTAGATATGAAACAGTTATTGTATTGAAGGAAAAATAATTATAATTCAATTTAGCAGCTAGTATTTACTGAAGGTGTATATCTGTTATGCCTTACATGAGATCTCAGTTAAGTTTCACAATAGTTGTGTAACTGTCCCCAGTAATGAAAGTGGATCCTGAAGCTCAGAGAAAGTAAATACATTCTCAAAATCATCTATCTGGTGGCAGAGCTGAACTCTCATTGTTTGACTGACTCCAAAACTGTTCTCTCCATGGAGCTGGGCTCCTGTCTCTCAGTAAATGGCAATGGGATAAATGTTATAATTAATTTCAAACATGTGAATTCTAAATGTTTCTGACATAATGCATGCCTTTGGGAAGACGTGTTTTTATTGATGTTAAAAGAAACCCACGCTTACATTTGTCATGAATTCTAGAACTGTTAGCTTTTTGGTGAAGTCTATATTTGGGGTCTGAAAGACTTGCTAGTGTCTTTTTAATAATATCACTGTTTTTTTTTCAGACTGAATCTCATTGTCTCTAATCACTGGTTTTACTTGTATGTGTAGCTTCCAGTCTTCAATTTTCCTAAATGTCATGTAGATATAAATGTAAGACTCAATTGCTCGGCTTGAGTTTTTGTGTCTTGACGGACAGTTAGGCGGGGGAGGCAAAGAATACTTGGTGTTGAGTTTCGCCCTAATTTTGTGGGTATTTTGTACAAATAAGAATGAACCCAAGTATACTTTTGCTCTTGTTTTTTCTTATATATATGAATACCTTCAGGGAAACTGGAAATGAAAGGAAAAACACCGAGCAGCAAATCTCAAGGCAAAGATAAATTATCTCAAGGTAAAAAGCTGGGCCAGGTTGTATATAATGACTGAACTTCAGCCTCTTTTTTTTGTAGATTAATATCACTGTTGACTAGAGGAGCCTTGTGTTCTCAATATCAAATAGCTCAAATTAGAAAAGTCCGTTAGCATTTTCTAAAAGCTCACCACAAGGCATGGCCTTGTGCCCAGGTGTTGTAGGTTCACCTATACCATGCCATCAAAGTCACTGAGGAGACAGCTTCCAGCAAAGGTGTACCTCCCAGCTCTGTCTTAACAGGAAAGTCCAGATTTAGAGATCAAAGTCTTTGAATCAAAGAATTAGCACTCCTCCTCTCTGCTCATTAATACTATAGAGCAAATCCTGTGGGAGGTGTAAAAGGTGAATGTTTTTGTATTCATTATTATTTAGTGGAAATTAGCTTCACAGAACTTCTATGGAAAACTAATCAAATGTTGGAGATCTAAAGGCATGAGGCATCTCTGAGGGGCTGCTCTTTGTGGTTCAGTATGGGGAGCAAGGAGTGGGTAAATCTTGAGTGCTCTTCCTAGGCTTTATTTAAAGGATAAGAACCCTCAGATATGGTAAGATTTGGGTGAGAGAAGTGCTAACTGAGAATGGAAAACCATGCATCTTTATAGTCTTCATGGAAATTTAGCATTTTGTGTCTAGTCATCATTGAATCTTAAACCTGAAGGCTAGTTTTACTAACATTTCATCCTCTTTGAGGAAAAAAGATGCAGCTATGATGGGTTGGTTCACAGCACCTGCTGCAGTGGTTCCTCATGCAAGCTGATCTGACCAGTTAAGAACTGTTTGTAGGCCATAGAGAGGTCAGTAGGATGGAGAGTCAAGCCCTTACAATGAGCATCACCGCTGACTTCTGCCCTTCATAATTACTGCCAAGGTGACAGTAAAATGAAGTGTAGTTGCAAGGAATACTTTTAAATTTTCTTTTCATTTATTTTTCAGTTGAGAAAGATTTGTGCTCCAGTTTTGAAGCCCAGTTTCCTTATTGGTGAAATCATTTGACTCAACAATCTCTGTATGACTCTGTAGCAGCGTCACTATGTTATATTCTAAATGGACACATTGCTAAGTCTGAGTGCTGCGGTCATGGGCAACATAAAAAAACCCCAAGAGTAGTGTGTACTCAAGGGAAGTAAATTTTCATGAAATTTCCTTTTTTCGCTTTTAGAAAAATTATAATATGCAATTAACAGAAAAGTTATAATATGCATACACATTTCTAATTATTGCTGTTACTATAAGCAATTATGTGACTTCAGTACCAATGTGTGACTGAGATGCAGAGAATCACAGCATTAAAAATAAAAAGAGATAATTATTTTTAATGATAATGGCTGAAAGCATTACGCAGCAGCCTTACTGAACTCTTAGAAGCCATTAACAGACAGCTTCTATATTCATAGTTAACATTTCAAACCTAGAAGAAATTACAAAGATTCTCTAGTGCAAGAAATTACTTTAAAAATAAAGTGAGCTTCAGGCATAGGCAGTTTGGGGTCCACAGTCATGCTGGAGAATCCAGATATCTCAACTTCTACTTTTGAAGTGGAGCTAGGAATTCTGTGGTTGTTTAATGAATCCTTTTGGTCTGTGATACAATTACAATCAGCTAAAGACTGAATAAGATTACCCTAGACTAAAGAGGAGAAATAAGAGGATTATCAGGATGTGCATTTTGGGAGCAAGCAATAGAAATGAAAATCCCATTTTTACCAAGATTTTGAGCTATCTGAACTCAACTGGACTAAAGCCTTTAGCTGGGATAGATGCCTAAGTGAGACATTTGATTAGATTACAAGAAAGAAGGGAGAAAAGAGTCCCATGGGCTTGTAGAACTTGTAAGTCTGGAAGTCTTAGATGTTGTTGCAACCCTGAAACATTAGTGAGCCCAGGACAAAACAACTTCCCCTTCTGACCTTCACTCTCCCCATTTCTGACTCAGAGATAATGTTTGCTTCTGTGTTCACTGTGCAGGGTTCTAGCAAAATCACATGTAACAGTGGATGTTTCAGTGTACTAAATATTTTTAAGCAGACAAATAGGAGAGCTTTTTTATACTACCTTTTTCCTGTTAGCATTTAATCTAACCTGAACCAGATTGTTCCCTCTTTCTCCAGTATCTATAAAGTACAGTAAAGGGGTCTCATTTTTCACAAGTGAAAACTTATTTAATATTTCCTGATTACTTTTAGCCATGTCTGAGATATTAAATGGGCACTTAGTTATGGGTTCTTGGTTTGTGCAGAAAGAGATACATATCCTGGGAAATTCATATCAATTTTTAGACCATTCAAGTATTTCCCTACAGAAAGCCAACTGGTGTAAGGTCTATGTTCCTTCTAAAGGTAATTAATATCTGGTAGTAGGTCAATTCAGAAGCCTGAAGGATTTTGCCACTTCAGCCAGAAAGGGGATCCCTCTGATGGGTAACTTCGCAGCTCCCCATGGGGTTGATCAAGACTCAGAGTGGTGATGCGCTGAAGGTTTTCTTCTCTTCAATCTGTTTTCTTCCTGAAAATGTTGTTACCATGAGAATTTCCTAGTGAAAAATCTCACCTACTAAATCCTGTCTCAGTACACTTCTCAGACCACCCAAACTAAGACACCCCTCTTTCATCACACATCTCTTCGCTGTCATCTACTGAGCAGTAAGGTCCATCTGGTGCATACAAGACCTAATTGATTCTGCCTTTTCAATAAGAAGTATGGTAGCCCTGCCCAGTATCTCTGTCCAATGCTTACTAGTTCCTATCCATAAATTGTGGATTCTCTCTCAATACCACAGCCTCAGTGTCCAAAGTTTGGATGATGATATTGAATCCCCTGATGAAAAGTAAACATAGTGCACCAACTAAGGCTCAAAATATTATGTTTGCTCTGTGGTTTCATTGTTCAAACAGGGCCTTGAGATGTGATTAGCTTTTTAAATTCATGCCAGGAAATGCTACTTAGAATTAACAAAGGAGCCAGGAAAAAAAGTTGAACTGTCTGATGATCCTTATTGTGTTCTGTCCAAGGATATGGGGAAAAATGATATTTGGATGATGAAAATTACTGACTCCTTTCCCATTTAGCCAACTCATATCCTGCTCTCTAGAGTTTTGTACAACATGATAGTGTGAGTTTGGCCTCAGTCTCTGTATTTGAATCTGGTCTATGAGAATCTAGTCCTGTAGCTTTCTTATAACTGTTCACTTACCAAATCTCTTTGCTGTGCATGACAGAAGATAAGATTGCTTTCCTTACTCACATAATTTATTATTATTATTTCTTACTTTTAAGTATGTTCATTAAGGAATCATGTTTGTGCTGAAGAGTAGGTGGTGTCCATGATGCAAAAGATCCTCTGGCTTTTCTGAACTTAGAGTTTAGTGGAAGAGGCAGCCAAATAATAAATAACAACTAGGACCCAGGGGGTTAGGATCTTGTGGTGGATTAGGATCTCATAGTGGAAGGGGCAAAATGATCTTGGGATTGCAGAAAGAATAAAGAACAGGTCTTTGTAGGTGAGAGATTTCATTTATCAAAGCATTCTGCAGTGGGTGCTCACTGAAATGGTCACCCTGTTTTTCTCTAGAGACAGCCTTTAGTTCACAGGGTGATGATATCATATGGTCTGGATAGGTCAACTCCCAAAGCAATTGAAGGACAGCTAGGGACAGTTTAGTTCTCATTACCAAGGTGGATGAACTATGTCTAATGCTATGAGATGATAAAGACCCTGCAGAAAAGGTACTCGGGACCTGTGTTTGCCTTCTGGGACACTGAACTTAACTAATTTCCTGATTTAGAAAAGATAATGAGGTAATATGGCTGCTTAATGGAATGATAATATAATATGGCTGTATCATGGAACTTAGTTTTTCTTCTTTCTTTTAATTGAACTGGTTGCTTAGATGTTAACATTCTTTCTTATCTAAACTTTAAGAAATTATGGTTTTATTTGCACATCTTCAAAGAGTCAGTCCTCCACCCTATGCTCTGATGGATTCAAGAGAGTAAAAATAAAGGTATGGGTGCTACCCAGACAAAAGAGTATCACTTTGTTCAGGGATGAATGTGATAGGAGGGAAGCAAAAGTTATCACTCATATAGTATTTTAGGAGAAATATTTATAATATAGAGAATACTGAAAAAGTAGTGTTACTTCCCTAGTAATACTGACATCCTGCTAGCTGCTGTAATGGGAAGTACTAGGAAGATGCCGTATGCTGTCGTTCTACCTAGAGTTCCATTGCTTCTGTTCAGGTTATGTTCATGTGTCATCTGCTCTAGGGAGGCTTCCCCGGCTTCCATGGCCTCTTTTTGCTCAACTCCCCCATCTCTTCAGAAGAGCCCAGGCCCTGACCTGCAGAGCTTCACAACCACATGTATAACTTGTTGTAATACTTACCCAGAAGTGTTCTATATGTTTTTATTAACCTTTGAATTATATATTGTCCTTTTCTCTTGTATGCTGATAAGATTTACTTAATCATTATGGTTCCAGAATCTTGATATAATGATACCTCTTGGCCCATCTTAAGAAAAGTGCGTCATTCTTTTGTTCACCTTCTCTTTTTTGTTTTATTTTAGGAAAAAATAAAATACAATTCCATCATATAATCAAAAGAGAAGGACAATAGTTATTATGCTGTGATTTATTGTCTTCAAAGTAGTTATTCACCTACTCTTAAAGACATGGAAATTCTGCTGGAACTGCCAAAGTAGTGGTGTGCTCAACAGGTAAGAGGTAGCAATGAAAGCAGCACTAGAAGCAGATTCAAGAATATTCTCAGCAGGTGCTTCCTCCTGGAAAGTTAAAAAGATATTGACACCAGAAATAGTTCTATAAATAAATCCAAATATATAGTTGTATATTACAAACTATACTTCCAGCATCCCATGAAGCTCCCTCAAGAAGTATTCCAAGGTGAAATACTTTTGACAACTGCCTACAATTCCTTCTCTTAAAAAGTTTTGCTGTTATTTATTCTGACAAGCTCTATAGTAAAGTAACCTGTTACTTTGTTTAGACTTGCTTTTTCTTAACTAATTTGATCTCAAGAGTTCTTTTTGTGTATATTAAAAATTATAATTCCATGGAACTAGAATTTTATGGAAACAGATTGAAAAAGTGGTCTGAGCTTCTTTGTTCTTTGACTCTAGCACAACACTACACCTGCATCTGGAAGTATGTATTTACTTCACTTGTACCAGTTTTTGAAGACTTTCATACAGAACCATGCAGGAGCCAGCATGGTTAAAGATGGTGTCAATTCAACTCTGAGTTTTGGCTTCCAAGAAAATTCACTGAGCTTCTCTTCATGCAATAACAATCACAGAACATCAATCTCATGTCAAATTCTATGTGATAAAATGATGTAGAAGTGGTAACTTTTGCCTTCTAGTGGTATAGGAAACCAAAGGAAAATAAAAGTGAGTGGTAACATGAACCCTCATATACAGTGAGTGACAGCAGATGGTACTTTTATTGGTAGGTGGAAGACAGAGACACCAATAAGGACAAGGGTTAGGTTAAATTTTCTAGGAGATAAAGTTGGAGCTGACAACTGAAACACTTATAAGGATGAATTAGATGACACCAAAGAAGTTAATCCAGATTCAGTTCATAAATGAATCTAAGGTTAAATCATAATAGATGACATCATTTGGGCTTAGGTTCATTTTTACTTAAGCTACTATTCAGCTGGAAAATAAGGTAATATGAAGGAGACGCATGAGGTAAGACTACATATCAGTGCTCTTCAGAGACATGCACCTTCCCCCACATTCAGAAGTCTCAGCATTCATCCCGTAGAAGTCAACATACTCCAGGCTGGAGGGGCTCAGCGCTCCAGGCTCTCCGCCTATTGTTTTACTAGACTCTGGAGAAGCCACATCAGCACAGAAGAGTCCCACTCTTTCCATGTATTTTCTGGCAAACAGTAATTATGCAATTTCATATTCTGTTTCTGACAATAACACTGGGTGAGAAGCAGCTTGGATTATGTCCTGAGACTTGGCGCAGTGTTTGAGAAACAATGAAAACAAAGAATTGATAAAATTAAGAAGCAGTGAAGACAGCATGGATAAGGCCGTTTTCCTTACTATGAAGTTATTCTACTTGGATACCATGGGCATCTACATATGTTTAAGTCTTTTATCTTCAACCCAAGAGAAAATTGCCTCCCACTGGTTTTGAACAGAGAGAAGAGAGAGGGTGTCGTGGGCTGACCCAAAGCCTTAGACTCTGTGATCGTATCCCTATTTCAGTTTCTCAGGCTCTCTTGCCAGTAGAAGCCTGCTGGAGAACATAAACTGCTCCTATTAAATCTTTATAATTTAAGAAGGGATTTGGTATATTATCAAAGCTTTCATCAGTGGCTTTTAAAATGGTAGATGAGGTTATCCTTTTGCATGTTTAATAAAGTAAAGTTATCTAGTTTGCATTAAATATGTATCGTGTATGTTCTGTTATTTCACACCAACAATGGTGATGCCAGTAATTTTGCCTTTTCTCCCTCTGGCCCCATCCTCTGTCCCTCCTGAACAGTACACAGTTCCCTGTGGGTTCCTGGGAAAATTGGGCAGCTCTGCAACCAAAGAGATGCGCTTCCCCAAGTCTCATTTTTAAGGAGGCTTTATCAGGCTTAATTAGACGGCTGCCATCTCTCGTGGCTTGCAGTGTATATTTAAGGAGAGAAACATGAGTTGTCCTCTGTGAAATGAAAAACAGTGTCATCAGTGCTGTCTCTCCAGTGCTCAGCTGGCTCTTTACTCACAATCCAGAAATGCATTCACACTCCTTCCAGGGTCCCGAGGAGAGAAACGGAGAGGATTTTGTAAAAATGTGCAGATTGTGTTAGCTTTGAGAGCTTTCTCATAAGGAAAGGCCTAAAATGGATTGAAAACGTCAGGAAGGAAATATCTGGGCATAAAGAAATCCAACTACTTTGCCCTGGAGTATGACAGAAGCTTGACCTGAGAAAGGCATTGATAAATATATGTCTCCCCAAACGAAAAACAAAGAAAAAACAAAACAAAACAACAACAAAAATGTATGCCCCACTTCATATTCAGTTCTGATCTGGAGCCTCCCAGTGTCATTGGATCCCTGAGGAAAGTAAACAGGAGAGGTGACAGGAGGGAGAAGAACGGAGCGAATGCAGCGCTGAGAGGACGGAGACCCCACGCACCGAGCTGCCGTGCTGTCGCCTCGCCATTCTCCGCTCCGGAGGTTTCGAGACTCATTAGCCTCTTTACTTCTCTCCCTTTCATGTCGGTCCTTGATGGGTTTCCAGATTTCCCTGGATCCAGCGCGGTGGGATGAGACGTCCCTCAGAGGACTTGCCCGTCCCTGGTATCTAGTAGTGATGACCCCACTGGCACCTTTATTCTTTTTAAATGTCATAGTGCTATGGTCCCCTTCGCATTTATGAAGCAGATTTCAGTGAGAAACTTGTCATTGTTTCAGTTAAGTTTTACTTCTCCATAGCATAAGAAAAAAGAAGAAAGAAAGAGGAGAAGAGGGGGGAAAAGGAAAAAAGAAAAAAAAAAAACAGAAACGAAGCGAAAGAAGGAGAAGGCACTTCCAGGAGTCTCTAATCTTCCCTGGAAAATGGCGCGGTGTGGGCTGAATCCCTCTCATGTCCCCGTGAGGCTAAGATGAACAAATCTCTAGCCAACAGTTTGGAAATTAACTCCAAATTAGCTTTCTTTCCCTAGGTCTTTCATCATTTCACTCAGCCTTGGCTTCTCTCCTCATCAATTTGTCTGCTATGCTGCGCATCCCTGGAGTCAGGAAGTGCCAATTAGAAGGTTTGGGACGATATTCCAGACTTTGACGCTACCCAAGACCCAGGCATCCTGGTGGTGAAGTGTGTGCAGCAAAAATGGGAGCCCAGTGTGTAACAAGCAGACAGAAACTGGAGACTCATGAAGGAGTATGTGGGTAGTCATTCTGGTTGTTTCCCATGTGTCTGGCACTGTGGTACATTGTCTTACATGAATGTCATTTCACAGATCATCCTATGAGGATGCATGCTGCATATAAAGACATGAGTACAGGTCCAGCACATACTGCATATATTTTATTATTTCTACTTGCTCTTTGCACTATATGAAATCAGATATGTAATTGGACTGCTTACTGTGTCAAAGTGTTTTGATCTACATACCTGAAGTAAGAAATCAGTTGTTTCTTTTAAAGATAAAGGTAACATGTGTACGTTTGGTTCCTGTGAGAATAAAGCGAGGTGTGTGAAAACAAAGGACAGCCAGCACAGTGTACAGAAGCTGTGACTTCCTTTCCGTTCTATCAGTAATCACAGTGTATGATATTAGCATGTGACTTATACTCCCAAGTTACAGGCTACTGACAACTGTTGATGCTCATTTGCAAAAATTTATGAGCACCTTTAATTATCCTAACTTTTATAGATGATACTGACATAAACAAATTCTCTCTACAAGGAGTTTATGATACACTATTTAAGACACAGAGAAACATTAGCTGTTTATGATATAAAATTAAAACTTACAAAGAAAGAGGGACTCAAGAGTCTTATTTTTAAAAACAGCTTATGTTTCTATGAAATACCTTTCCCCAACATATTTTATTTTTCTAAATTTCCTACGTGTGTATGCGTGTACATAAATGCACAAACCAAGGTAGATGAGTGTAAACAAGATATATTATGTCGAGGTATTCAAGGAAATCGTGTTTAAGGTTTCATTGCTTTGGAAGGAAGGGAGCTTTCTAGGCCTTTGGTGGGTATAGCTTGGTATCCAGAAGGGTGCTTTACGCCCTCACAGCGTGGTGATCTGCTCACGTGCTACTGGCAAATGTAGCTGCTGAAACGAACGCCCTCAGCTAACGCATCTTTGCTCCATCCTTGTGGACTCTGCGGGCACTCTTGGATAGTGGGGTAATTTTCACCTCTGTTGAAAAGCAACCTTGTGCCTTCCTTCCTTGAGCAGACCTAATGGCATGCTTGTTGTCTGTCATTCAGCTTCAGTCTGGAGAGACTTATCAACACAAACTTACCTCCCTTTCATTCTCTTGGTCTTTTCTAGGGATGCTCTGTTTTGGTGTAGAGCTCCCCGCTTAGGGAAGTATGATAGTTTGGAACTTAAATATTCCTGAAAGGCTCATGTGTTAAAGGTTTAGTCCCCAGAGCATCACTATTGGAGGACGCGGAGCCTTTATGAAGTGAACCAGTGGGAGCTGGTTAGGTTGTTGGGGCTGTGTGCCTGGGGCAAATACAGACCTAAGTCCTTTCCTCTTCCTTCATTTCTCAGTGAGGAGCTGAATAGTGTTGCTCTACCTCACACAGTTGCTGCGATATGCCATCCCAGACCAGAGCAATGGAACCCACTGACCAGGAACTGAAGCTTCATAAGACTAAAGAAACCTTTCTCTTTATAAGTTGATGATCTCTGGTGTTTATTATAGTAAACAGGTCGTTTCCACCCAGAGCTCCAGATGAGGAACCAGATGGGGACTCTTGGAATCTTACCATCTAACTCAATGTTCTCTTTTTTTCTTGGACATTCAATCTTTTCTGTTGGGAGATTAGAAAAAAGGTCTATATAGTCTTTTAAAAATTCTCTCCACTAAATTGAAGATTGGCAGAGTGAGTTTCTTTTCTGTGTATATGACTCTTCCTACTCAGTACTACAAGTCTGGCCCAGCCACCATGTTAGAAGGAGTATTTTCTCCACATTGTCCTGGGAACTTGAAGAAGTGAAGTTTCCAGGAAAAGTTCCTCAGCGTCCATGGATGACTTGCAGCAAGTGACTCTGGGTAATGGAGAAATCACTAAAAGGACCACGTGGATTGCAGAGACACCAGTAATAAAAATGGTAATGTCATAAATTCCACATAAGTGACATAGAGAAATACTAGATTTCAGGTGAGGTGAAGACGACTTCTGGCATAAGGATCCGTGAATACTTTCTTTTTAAAAGAAGCTTGATTTTACTTTGAACAATGGTAAGGTACTAACAAGTGAAGGTGCAAGAATGGATGACTCCCTGAAGGGCAATGGCTTGATTCCCAGTTCAGAGAGAGCTGAATAGTCAAAACCATTTCTCCACGCATAAGGTGGGATGGTGAGATACACAACACATTCTTTTCAAAGGCAAAAAGATAAGGTGCAAGAAGTCAAAAAACAAAAACTGAGAGGTGAATATATCCTTGCATAAGAATTGAACCCAAAATACAAAGCATTAAGAAGAGAGGTGCAAGCCTGGGAGAGCAGTTAGTTCATTGAGAGCAGGCAGAAAAAACCGGCAGTTCCTTCCTAGGAGAAAGGTTCATAAAGAAGCCAGACTGGAGCGTCCAGCCCGATCTGGGCCTGCAGATAAGTTTACTGCCTGAAGGCAGCAGTGCTATCAACCTCATTTGTTTAATAAGGTGGTTAAAGAAATGGTTAATGGACTCTGCTGAGAACTCTAGGGAAGAATGGTTGCCAGGGAAGCAAGTGGCTTCCTCTAGAGATGGTTGTAATCTTGATCTTGGCCTCAGGACTGTCCTACGGTCAGCCTGCTGTCAGCCTTTCTCAGATCAGCACCATCTCCAACAGGAGCAGAGCTCAGGGCATTGATCTTACTCAGTACAACCACTTTAACATCTGCAACTTTTAATGTCCATCAGCGGCATCATTTCTGTGTTTCTATTGACTAACTTTTTCCCTGGTTATCTAGATGTTTCCTGCTGTGCCACGGGCCTACTGCTTTTAATTTCTCATGTGGTCCTTAGGTGGTTGGAAGATTCTTGAAGTTTTTCTTTTGGGGCCTCTTCTCTCAACATCTCATCCCCACAATTTCTATTCCCATTAGCAATCAGGATGATCGAATTTTGCTTTTACTATAGCAGTGCTAAGAGCCAGGAATGGGGCTCCATGGTTGCATGTTTGCCTGGCATTTGCCTGGGCCTGGATTCCATCTTCAGCACCATCGAATAACAAAGAAGCACATTTATTTTAGCAGCTCCAGTAGGTGTATCAGGATAGCTCATTTGTTTCATGTTTATTTTGCATTTCCTTCATGACTATATTAGGCATCATTTAATGTAATTAGTTACCATTCACATAATTTTGTTGATGTGTCTGTTTAAATCTTTTACCCACTCTAAGTGGATTGTTTTCTTGAAGCTCTGAAAGTCCTCCCTACAAAATCTTTGTTATTTTAAATCTTGGGTATTTCCACATAAATTTTAGAATGCAAAACAAAATCCCCTGCTGGGGCGCTGATGGTAATCCTAATTACACAAGATCCACAGGACTACTGTGAGGAAGCCGTCATCTTAGCAATATTGAGTGTCCTCATCAATTAACATGGGAAAATTATTGGGGCCAACATTTAATAAAAGAAAAGTAAAGGTCCCATAAGTAAATGGAAATATCTGCAACAGCATTATCCAGCAGGAAAATGAAATTTAAAACAACAATAAATTTCCACTACCCAGCATTAATTAGAATGACTAAAATGAAAGAGAATCAAAAAATATAGATGATGTTTCATACGGAATGACGTTATGGAACTTACACTGGCAATGGGAATGCAGAACTGAATACCTGCTTTAGATACTATCTAGGCAGCTCGTTATAGAGTTAAACATACATTGAGTGACTTGACTCTTATGTATTTAACATGCACAAGCATTTTCATAGAATTCCTTATCTTCCAAAACTGGAAATAGCCCTAAGGCCTATGGACAGAAGAATGAATTTTAAAAGTATACAATAGTCATAAAGTAGAATACTGTACTACATAATTGAATTCCTACCATTTCGTTCAGTAAAGCTGTGTGTCCTTTCTAATTTTTTTATTTTTTAATCTCTTTAATGATTTGCACAATCTTGCATTCTTTCATCTGGTAATCTGAGCAACTTCATTGGAAATAACAATATGTAATGTAACAACCACTATTAATTCCTATCATTTTGTTTTGAAACCCTGTATCATTTTATTGTTTTTGTGTTGTCTTATTCTTGTCCACATTGTTATTTTGTTATTGCTTTTTATTCTCTTTAAAATAAAAAAGTGAATAAAGATGAACACAATATAAACATAGGAAAGAATCTGTATAAATCTTAAGAACATTATGCAGAGTAGGAGAAGCTATGTCAAAACATGAAAATAGTGAATGATTCCATTTATTAAAATTCTGGAAAAGGCAAAACCAATCAATAAAACAAAAAAATCTGATAATTAATAGCCTGGAGCAGGGTTTGGAGGACTGACTGCAAACAGATACAAAGAAATGGTCTCTGTTAATTTTTCTGAAAGCTTTGCAGTTCATACATTTATCAAAACTTACCAAGCTGTATTTAAAATAGGGACATTTTATTAAATGCAAAATATAATTCACTAGAGTAGGTTCAGTCGTGCATAATGGATTTAACAGATGATTAGATATGGCTAAAGAGTGACCTGGGAAAAAATCAGAAGGAATTATTTTTAGCGTGGGACAAAGAGGTGCAAAATGGAAACTATCTAAAAGGAATTAAGACACATGAACTGGGTGAAGAGGTAAAATATGTTGAGTATGAATACTAAAAATAAAAGAGGAAAAATGGAGTAGGGGTAATACATTAAAAGATAATGACTTTGAATTTTCTAGAACTGGTAAGACATCAACCCATACATTAGAGAAGCCCAGAAAATTTCAGTGATGATGAGAGAAGAGAAACAGATGATTATAATCTATCTCAAGAGCCTCAAATATAACAAGAATAACTTAAATGCAGAAAGGAAAAGAAGGATAGTGAGAGCCTGAGATCTTAATGTACAGTATCACCACCTGCAGCTTAACTCAAATGCTCAGGAGAATGCAGAAGGGTTCGTAAAGTACTAACTTGCTGTAAGTACCTGAGAACCTGAAATTCTATATTCACTAAGTATGTATTTCCAGAACAAAGTCCAAATGAATATATTTTAAGGGAAAAACTGACAGTTCCTTTTATGTTAGGCCTAAAGAGGCATAAAAAATGAAAGCATAGAATGGGTAAATTTGAAGGTTTACATAAGCAGAACTAATTATATACAACAATCATAATTTTGTCTTTGTTGGAGTAAAAGTTTGATAGGATTAGAAGACAAATAAGCAATAGCATAAGGCAGGAAGGCAGTCAAAGGATTTAAAGTGATCTAAAAAGACATAAAGCTAATCAGTAGTTTGTCTTTTCCCCTTTCGTCAAGTTCTTTTAAAGTGTATATATTGTAACTTCCAAATAAATTGAAAGAAAAATGGAAGTAGAAGGAAAAAATTCATTCTAAAAAAAGGTGAAAAACGAGAAAATGAAATAAAAGTAGAACATATTTAAAACTCACAAACAAAAATAAATATAAACTCAAAATTTATTAGGGGCTATATTAATTATAAATACATTAACCGTTTTAGTGGAAAATAAGCAAAAACATTCAGACGCTTAGTGTTTGTCTGGCATCTCTTCAAGGTAAAGAGAGACTTCATCCTACCTGGGTCAGAAAGGCTTTCATCAAGAACACGATCATATTCAGTTCTGGCGGGATGAAAGTGGAATCCCTTGGGGATGTACATTAGGACAGCCACTATGGAAATCAACATGAAGGTGCCTCAGAAAGTTACAAATAGAACTACCGTTCCGTCCGGCGGTGTCGCTCACTGTTTTATACCAGAAAGAACTAACATAGCACGCTGTACAGACACTTGTGTAATGCGTGTTTATTGGACATGTGCTATTGCGCACAGTATATTATAAGTGAGACAGTAGAATCAGCCCACAATATATAATAAGTACGATCGTAGAAGCAGCCTAGTTATCTACTAGCAGATGAATGAATGAAAAATCCTGACATTGTGTCATTTGTAAAAGTATTCAAGGATCTGAAGAATATCACCTTAAGTTAAGCAAGCCAGGCTCAGATTCTTTCATATGTGGAAACTAAAGAAGAAATTAAGAGATTATTATTAGTCAAGAGGAAGGGAAGAAGGGGGAGCGAGAACGGGTAGTAAGGTAGGCGGTAGGGGGCATGAATCTGATAAAAACACACTACACACACGGAACCCTTCTCAAACATGTTGAATTAGGGAGGTGGGGAGGAGGCTGATGAAAGGAATGATTAAAGTTTGTTATATTCATGTACAATTTTAAAGGAAACAATTTCCTTTAAAAAGGAAAACCGTTACTCTGTATCATCAACATGTAGTTAAAAACATGGAAAAAATTTCAGATGTTGGACTTGAGAATGATGTAGCTTATAAATTATAAAACAACAGAAGCTGTGTTAACATCACATTAAAGGATCACCATGTACATGGTAAAATACAGTTCATAACTTTAAATGGCATACATGTCTAAAAATTCTTTTTTCTCTCTTTCTCCTTCTACAAAGTTAAAACAAGAGGGATTGCTAAAAGAATAGGATTGCAGTTTGTAAGTCCTGAGGCAGCAGAGAAAAGAATGGAGGGGGGAACAACTTTATCAGTTGAAAATGAAGCAAGGCAAGAAAAAGAAAAGGTTTAATATAAAGAATGAAATAAAAAATACGAAACAAGAGCAGAAACGCACTCAGTACACAGGTAAGAAATGAGATAAGTGAAAATGTATTAAATTAATACAAAGAATATCATAAATTCCTAGTTTGTTTAATAAAAATAAAACTGCTCACTACTTAGAAATATTCACCTATGCAAAGAAACAATACACTGAAAAAAATAAACAAATTGTAACACATACACTAGGTAAATGTTACCCAAAATAGTAAAGCACTGAAACCAACATAGTAATTTTTATAATTTCACATATAAAGCCCAAATGGAAAAATCTTAAATGGCATTCTGCACTGTTAGTCACTGAATAACACACACATGTGTAGAATTTTTGATCATCATTATAAACAAGAAGGTCGCTGTCTGTGGGTGAGAGAGTTCCCTAAATCCCAATTTTGCAAAAGATAGGCCTGCCCTTGATTCTATCCTACTGGGGTTCCCGGCTGTCGGAGGTTTTACTCCTGAGCGCCACCCTGGGGCCGTGTGAGAAATAACGGCTTATTTCATTTTACTGGTTTAATAAGCATTTTGGGATTTGGTCAAAGATTTTTATCATTATTTAAACACAGCTTTCATGAGAACATATGATATATTTTCTAAACCCATGCCTAAGAGTAATCCTGGATTTATTCCTTGTCCTGTCACAGAGGTTTGCGGAGCGCTGGTCAAGAGCAAAAGCGCAGATGCTGAGATATATACACGTGGGCTTCAGATTTGGATCAGATTATTCACTGCCTGACCCGAGGCCGGCGATAACACTTTCGTTAATTAAACTTTGTTCGTCTGTGTTTAAAATTAACACTTCTCCAATCTATATCAAATAGCCTTCCGTGATTTTGAAGGACTGTTCCAAAGAACACATCAGGGTGGTTTCCTGTACAGTCCTGCTGCTGAGGGGCTTTGCATCTTATCAGGGTATGCAGATCTCTTCTTTAGGTGCCTGATGGGTTTCCTCGCTCTAGAGCTTCTTTGTAACAAGCATGTCTTTCTGAAACATTGTTTTAGATCTTGATTTTATTAGACTGTGGATAGGTATACTCACACTTATTCAATCAACTTACAAACCTTTATTTTGTTGATAATGACATGTACCTAGCAGTACATCACTTTGCTTTCCTTTGGGAAGTAGTCCTTGCAGCACGATTTTTTGAGTATATTCATTTTAAGGTTTAAACTCAATACACTGACATCAGGAAAACTCATTTGCACACTTGGATTCAAAATTGTGATTACGTTTAGACAGAAATGTTATACAATTTCTGATATGCCAATTGTGATAATATTTGGGGCCAAGGACAAATTTGGAAGTTGTTATAGACTTCTGTTTTGCACAGATAAATAACTGAAAAGAGATAGAGAAAAGGTTATGGTGATTGTTACCAAGTGCAAATGACATGATCATAAACAAGAAAGTCCTTTAGTTATCGTTGTGCTTCCTCTAGACAGTACTTTATTCATTGTATTGATACAGGCACCTGGTGATTGTGTAAAGTTATCACCTTTCTCAGACATACTTGATGCAGGTTCAAGTCAGACCTCATTTTTGAGAGTAGGAGGGGGAAATGATCAGACAATGTAAAAGACTGAACTATTTCGGAACCGTCCCCAAGTGTTCATAGGGAACAATGTATAAGATGTAAGCCTCTTCATATTTGAGATAATGCATTTCTCTCAGACCCTGTGAAAGAAAGAACTTAGTTGGACCCCTCTGTGAGACCCTTCTAACCACAGAAACAGTAGAATGCCTTGGCGTGTACCCTTTTATTTATTCTAATCAATGCATAGAGACATTGAATCTGTCTCTTATTGGTTCTTTGACAATAATCTACCCTAACATGACAGCATTAAGATAAAATGCACAAAATGGTAAAAATCTTTAGTAGCTTCTTAGGACAAACCACTGAACAAAAAATATACTTTTATGTTGTATGTACATGTATAAGGTATCAAAAAAGAAATACATCACAGCAACAAAATGTTAGAAATAACTGATTTTAAGTAAAGGTTGTTTTGAAAAGATTTTTGGTATGGTGTGTCAAGAAATATGTATGATTTCAATTGTGTAACAAAGTGGATATTCACAGAAAGGACAATGGACCTTTTATCCCCTTTGTTTGAAGGTCAACCCTGCTACACATGCTTTGAGAATGTGGGAAAACTTGCAAAATTCATTCATAAAGTTTGGTGTGATGTTTATAAACAGTAACCACATATTTATATGATTGAGAGGTTTTCATTCCTTTTTTCTACTTATTTATTACAGTGAACCATATTCCTAGGAGAAAAGGAAAAATTTGTCTCATTTTGCTTAAGGGGTACGATAGTGGAGAGATTAAATGGTAATGGACCAGTGTGGACCCTGCTCTGCCGAGCCGTACGGCTTGGTCTGAACCCTGCTTGCTGCGTACCCCTTCAGACTACTGGAGCTACGGCACCTACGGCACTAGCTCGCTTTTCTCCGTTTGTTCCAGAATCAGTGAACCATATTTTGGATTTAAAAATAATTTTCCAACTTTCTGTTTTGGAGGCTAAAGAAGGCATTCTCAACTCTCTCAGGCCTTGCCATTTAGACATTTTGTTTAGCATAATGTTATTATGCTCTTCGTTAGTTTTCTAATAAAATAAGAAAACTTTGGAATTAAAATATCTTCTTGTATGTCACAGCACATGAGTTGAAAAGCTGATCCTATAGGAATGATCTCTATCACTGAGATTCTATTACCCAGGAAAGTAGATGGAGTCATGGTAAAAATAGCTCTCTTTAGCTTAGTAGGTTGGGGTCTGAAAGAACATTGAGTCTTCACTTCCTTTAAACTTTAAATGACAGAGATTTCCAGTTCCACACAAATTTCATGTGATTACTTGAGGATAGAACCATATGTTCTCATTCCTTATGTCAAGATATTAATACTTACGTATAAACCAAGTATCAGACTTTAAATATAAAATGTTTGCAATATTTCAAACACCTTGCCATGAGAGCCAAAACCACTTCACTGACCATTGTAGTCTCAGAACTCATTACTGGGTCTTAAATCTCTTATTGAATATACAAAATTTAATAATCTGTTTAAGGCTTTTCATATTAATTTCCATGGTGGTTGGGTTCCAGAAGGTTGGGTTTAGTCATTATCTGAATACAAGTTGTATTTACCCTTGGGAGGGGGATGCCACTGGAAGAATACTGTCTATAAATTTTCCATATCAGTCTGAAGACCAGTGGCATTTGCTGAAATCTACCCTTTCTCGGATTGATTGAAGCAGGGATAGCTATCCAACCACTAGTTTTCCTTCCTCACGAACTCCCATAATTATTTCTACAAGGTGGCACATAACTAAACATTATCAAGGGGTTTTACAGCCCGAGGCCTGCTATTACTGTGTATTATAGCTGGCTGTAATCACTCTAATGGGCTAAGACGTTGCAGCTAATTTACCTGTGTACCAAAAGTGCCGAATCGTCTGAGAGTTTTGTCCTGCATCCAGCCATTACTATGAAGGAGGATGTATTACTTCTCATTACTTTGAAAGTGTCAGTGCAAATCTTACCATCAAACAAAAGTTGGACCTAAAAGCTTTTAGATTACAGAGATTATTAAAGATTTTACATGAGATAAAGATGTAATTGCTCCATTTCTTTCATTGTCTCTTTGAGTTCCCCTCCCCTGCCTGCATATTTTAGACTTTCCAGTTTGACTGCGGGTCAGACCCAGCACACAAAGAGATGGGTCTTGAGGCTGGGAAGCTGGAGTGTTCTTTTTCATGAGAAACGAAATGCTTCAAATTTCTCTTCCAAATGGATCACAAAATCTCCATTGTCAGCTTCATTTTAAAACTCTTTTATGTCTATGTAAACTCTTGCATTGCCTGTAAAGGAACAATATTCCCAGCCGTTCGAATACTTACAGAGAGCGAAGAGAAGGCAGCTTTCCTTCACAGCACAGCGGCGCTCGACTATTTTCTTCATTTTGCTTCCTCTCCACTTTTCCGTATCAACCCATCCTTTTCAATACTTTGAATCTCTTCTACTTTCTCTCTCTGTTTTCCTATTGTCTCTCCTTTGTTACTCCTCCTCCTTCTCTCTGTAGCTGAATTGAATTCATTCATGTTCCCATCATTCTTTTTACTCATAGGTTCTTCACGGGTAGCTTCCAAGGCGGTCATACTATAAATTTAATGCTCTGCTTCACAGGGCATGCTTGTGAGAAAGAATATTGCCCCAGTTCTCAAAGACATCCTGCTGGGAATGTGAGTCTCCTCCACGCAACCAGGGTACCACTGATGCGGGGATCATGTTCTCAGTCTCCGGAATATGACGGACCCAAGTCTTCTGCCTTTTGCCAAGTCTGTGTCCTGTCTTGCCTTCTGAACTAATTTTTGTACTCTCTAGTCTTTTCTTTCTTCATTTATAAAGTGGGAAGGATATTAATTGTTAACTCGGGATTACAATGAAATGACAGCACAAAAATTTATACATGGCTTGACCATATAATGATCATTACGAGCAACCGTTCATGCTATGTTTTCATTTTCTTATGTAATAATATCAGCACACATGAATTACCTCATGTTGTGCACTTTTACCTGAGTCTACCTGAGGCCATTTCCCAGTTTGCTTTGCAAATATGTTGCCATGTAATAGCAGTTTGTCTGATGAGTTGGAACTGGATGTTTTTGTGTAAGTTTCTGGAAAGAGTTTTGAAGCAGAGGAAGAATGCTACTTTTTCTCTTTTCCTCTAACTCGGGTTCTGAAATGCTTTTGTACGATGGCTAAAGCTCCAGAAGTCATTCATGGTATTAAAGCAAAGGGTGTTTCCTAGTGGAGGTGAGATGGAACAAACTGATAACTTCATGGCTACTCCTGGTAATTTTCATTGACTATATTGGACTTCTTAAGAGAAATATGAAAGAGATAAGCTTTAAGTATGTTCAAGCTATTTTCATTCTGTATTAATTTTTGTACCTGAATCTAACTGATGCACACAATTTTTAAATTCCTCTATTTACTCCACATGCCATGTTTATCTGAGTTTCTGAAATTATTTCTCATTTTGTTCAATTTCCTTGAGTATGTCTCTGTTGAACACAGTATTTATTTTGGTTTTGCTATTAGGGACAATTTCATAATTGGACTTTTACTGGATGTTTCTACTTATCACTTTTTGCCAAGTCTTGCTAACTTTTAGAATTAATAATTTGTCCTTATTTTTGCTTGTCTGCCTAGTTTGGATCCTCATCCTGTTCTACCAGTAATCTTTGAATTCTGGTGATTTAGCAGAGATAACTCATTGATATTTCTCATATGAACCTCTAGACCTTAATTCTTCAAACATATAAAGTTAGTGCTGATTCTCCCATTATCATATTTTCTATTTAGTTTATTATTACTTTATTCTTTCTTCTCCCTTTATATTATTAAATCTTTTTTGTATTAGTGTGTCTTATGCTCAACTTTAGCAATCTACTCCTTGTTATTTATTCAAAATAAAATACAGAGCATCTTCATTTACATATATTTTATAATGTTACTTACATCTGACAGTTTAATCTTCCTTAATACTTCTGGTGAATGCCCTTTAGAATTAAAAGGAGAAAAATTTCACCTAATTATAGTACTTTACATATGCAAATGTTATCAGATTTAATAATCATGTTTCCCTAGAAATGGGGAACAAAGCCACATGTGCTTTAAGTAGATCATAAATCTTTTTGATTAAGTTACTGTCCTGATCATTTAGTATAAAGAGGTTGCTGTTATTAAACTTCTAAATGATAGTTTAATCTATTTCTTAAGCAGATATTCCTATGTTCAGAATATGGAAAAAGAAAAAGAATTTGGGCATGGCTCATAATGAGCAATTCAATTCAGGAAAGTTTAGAGAAGATGTATACTAATTAGATGCCTCCTGACTCTTGGCAATTGTTTATGTCTTTAGCTTCAATTTCACACCTTATTGCTATGAACTCACCTACTTTAAAAATAACTTTAATATAGATTAGGAATAAGAAAGGTGCAATACAATCTGTAACCTATAAACACACCCAGATAAGTGAACAAGATAGCTAAAAAAGAAAATACAGCAATTCCTCAGCTTAGCTTGATGCTACTGTGTACTCTATGTGAACAGGAAAGCCACCTGCATTAATCAGAGCAGTGTCAACTGGGTAGAACTTGGCTTTAGCATTGAAACATTTTACTTAAGAATATTTAACAACTGTGAGAACAATGGAAATTAAGTTCTGGAGGAAAATAGTTCAAAAGTGAACTATTCGATGTAAATCAAGACACAATAGAAAGTCTCACATTTGCAGTATGAGAGCTGAAAGAATATATTCAAACAGATTTTCTCTAAATAATCCATGCAAAACCAAGAGAGCCTCAGAGAACCTCCATTACACTGATTTGTAGCCTGAGGCTCAGAGAACTAAGTAGCTTGGCATTCAGAAGTGACAACTGAAATAAGAGAATTAAGTTCAGACTTTCAGACTGAAGCACAAGGCCACACGTGTCTATATTATAGTCAACTGCAGGAATGTGCCTGCTCATGTGGAGGGCTGTTATTTTCAGGAGTGGGAATGAGGAGGGTCAGTTCATTTTGAATTGCACTGGAAAGCAGAACAAAGATCAGTGGGTGGAAATTATAGGGAGCCTGGTTTTGCCTCAATTTGAGGAGGAACTTTCCAACAATTAGAGCTGTCTAACCAAGGAGTAATCTGTCCTGTCAAGTATATGAGCAGCCTATAGCTGAAGACATTTAAATTAAATCCTGAAGACTGTTTCTGAGGCATGCAGAGGAGAGATTACCTAATGGGCAGCACACATCACATCTAAGACTTCCTCCAACTTAAAGATTGTGTGCCTGGTACAGAGTGACATTTGGGGGAGATGGTCTATGTCCTTGGACTTCAGTCTTCAAGGGCCATATTTAGGTGACTCTGAAGTGCTATAAAACCAAGCACTAGAGTTCAAGACTGAAATTTATTGCATATGCTTCTTTAAGGCAGATTTTTAGATCAATTGGCATATTCAGAGGGGTTGGTCATGATGGGCTGGTGCTTGCCTTCTAAGGTGTTGAAGATTTATTTCTTACTATTCATGTTCTTGAAAACATTGTCTTTCTGGAATCAGTAAATGTGATTTTTTTTTTTTTTTTACTGAAATAGTATCTCCAATTATACTTTTCATTTCCTTTAAAAGGTTAGACATATCAAAATAACTGCCATGGAGTTTGGAGGTGAAGGGAGGGAACTGGACTACTGCTGGAATCTGTAGTAAAATCAAATTTGAGAATTTGATCATGGAATTATATACTGCTAACGGGAAATCCAGACTTCCATCAGCCAGCACATGAATTTCTCATCTTTTTCCTTCAAAACATTGTGAAGCACAAAAAATTCTCTATTCATCTACGCATTTACAATAACAAATTGTTTTTTCAAGGAAAATTTTATATCCTGAAACAAACACCACATCTGAGTGAGGCACTTTTCCACTTTTCCTGGGGGACCTCACCATTGCTGTTTATGTACTATACAAAGACCTTTAAATTACACTTCAGTTTTATCCTGAACTCAATTCCTATCCCATACATTATGTATTTGAAATTAAACAGACCTTTTCTATTACAGTTTTCATATGTAATAGTATTTTAAATTAAATGTGAATTCTCAACTTAAGAGCTAGGTCTCTTTTTTTGTGTCTGCTATTGTCACTTAGCTAAAAAAATGTATATCCTTTAATTTTTAAAAGTAATTTGAGTATTAATTTATAAACTGTCATTTTCTCTTCTTAAACCCTTAATATTAATATTTTTTTGTCCTTTAAGACTTTTGTAAGTTTTCTGTGTAGAAAAGTTGCCTTTTACAAACTTAGCTTGGGCTGGAGATGTAGCTCAGTGTGTAAGCACCTGCCTGGCACTTGCAAAGTTCTGAGTTCAATTCCCAATACCAAAAACACCAAAACAAAACAAAAAAACTTTGATTGATTCCTCATATATTGTTTTTGATAAAAGGCTATTGGATGTGAACTATTCTTTATTTTCCATTTGTACATTGGGAGTCTATAAAGCTACAATTAATATTTAAATATTGACCTTGTACTCTCTGATGCAGCTAACTTGTTAATGGAACATATTATTTAGCATTAAGATACTTTGAATATTCTTTCAAATTTTCTACATTAATAATTATAAAAATAGTTTTTCTTTTTAATCTTTCAGTCTTTTATTTATCTAAAAATTAATTTGCTGTATTTCACTGGGTAGATGGAATGTTGAAAATTTAGTGATGAGTGTGAAAATCTTTGCCTTTTTTCCTACTTTCAGGAAAAAGCACTCCGCATCCCACAGGTAAATATCATGTGAGCTGCCAGTTTTTCACAGAAGTTCTTCATTAGATTGATAGTTTCTTTTAGATTACTGAGAATTTGTTGAATTTTATTAAATTATTTTTACACACCTACTGAGATTACCATGCAAGTTTTCTTTATTTTATAAACTTAAAATACGTTGATTTTTCAAATTTTAAACAAATTTTGTAATCCTGAGATAAATTTCACTTAGACCTTGCTGTTGGAATCAGCTTGGTACTATTTTGCTGAGGCCTGGGTGTGTCTCTCATGATGGGCATTAGTTTGCATTTTTCTCTTCTTGGTATTCTTTCTTTCTCACTCTCTTTTTGCTCTATCTGTCAAAATGTTGTTCATGTTATAAATATTTTCTATTTCTTCATTTTGTGAAAACAGCCTTGTGAAAATGCTATCATTTTGCCATTCTTTTCTAAACTAACACCTTTTGGCTTTGTAATGATCTTATTTTTTTTCTATCTAATAATTTCCATTCATCTGTATTTTGTCCTACGGCTTACTTTGGTTTTAACTTGTTAATTTATCATTTTAAGACATACACATAGATAACTGATTCTAGAGTTGTGCTTTTTAGTTTTGCTACACATTTCCCTAAAATTTGTTTGTTTTTGTGGTGCTGGGGATCAAGCCAAGGCCTTGTGCATGCAAGACAAGAAGTCTAGCACCGAGTCACATCCCCAGCCGAATATTACAAAGTTTGATATGTTGTGAGTTCATATGATCTATCTTAACGTATCTTCAAGATTTAATCATACATTGTTATTTTATGTAGAATTTTAGAAGCAGTTTTCAGATTTAAAACATGAGTTTTTTAATTCATGTTAATTTTTAAATTTCAAAATTAACTGCATTATTCTCAGAGCAGCAACTCTATACAATTATAATCTCTTAGAAGTCCAATATATTGTCTCTTTCAATTAATATTGCATGTGTTTTTGAAAAGAATATATATTCTGGTCATGTAAGGTCTGCTCTGCTATAAGTATAAATTTTATCAAAAGGGTTACAGATGTAATTCAGAATATCTTAATCTCCTCACTGAATTTTTTCTAGATATTCAAAACTCTAAGAGACATGTTAAAGTTTTAGCTGATTATGGATTTGTTTATTTCCTCCTTTGTCTCTGTTTTTCTTTTTTTTTTGCATATCTGTTATTAGGCAAACACCTATTTATAACTGCTGTATGTCTTTGAAGAATTGACTTTTTTAACATTAGGAAATATCACTTTTCAGTTTTGGTTTTTTCTTGGCCACATTTTGTTTTTCTTTCCACTCATGCTTTTGCTGGAATAATACTACGTATAATTTCAATCTTTTTACTTTCTTTTGGCCTTTTGTTCATACCATTTTGTCTTTTGTGTATATTATTATTTTAAATGAGTAGAATTGTATGTAGAAAAAAATTAAATATAATATTTCTCTAACCTGAACAAGCCTATGAGTGGCTCTCAAATCAGTAAAGAAAACATTACCAACTCTCCTGTGGGCCACCTTAGCTTGTTTTAAAACATTATTTTTTCCCAGCGTAACTAATATCCTGATTTCATACAGCATAAGTAGGTTTTCCTCTGTCTTATTTTTTATTTCATATAAAGTAGATACTATTTGTGTGGCATTTGTGTGTGTGTTTCTGAACATTGTGAGAGCCAACCAAATAGTTTCTTTCAGCTATAGATATTTGTCATAATTTTTGAATATTATTTCCTTGTATAAATTTGTCAAAATATACTATTCATTCCGCTGTTGAAAGACATTGGATAATTTTAGTTGTTGTTGGGATAACAATCTTCTGTGAACTTTAATGCATCTGTCTTTTATTGATCAAATATCTGTAGTTTTACTGGGGCATAAACATAGAAATTAAATTTGGAAGACATAGGCAATGTATATACCTAATCGATGATGTCAAATTGTTTTCCAAAGGCGTTGTACCAATTTTCCCTACCACCAAATGCTGCTGAGATTTCTGGCTACTCCACATTTTCACTGAGGATTGCCTTTTACATTTCAATCATTATGTGCATGTATGATAGGTATTCCATTGTAGTTTTGAGGGTCTTCCATTATTGTCTGCATTTTCCTAAAAGCTAATAGAGTTAAGCAACTTTCTGTAATTGCTGGCCACTTCAATATCTGTTTTATTTTTTTAACAGTCAAATTAAGAACTTCCCCTCCATGTTTTATTTGGTTCTTTCTATGTTTTGTTGTTGATTTATAGACTCTTTTCACGTACTGTAAATACAAATTCTGTGCTAAGTATATATGTGAGTATGTTCTTCCATGCTACAGCTCACCAGTCATAATACTGTCATGCCAGAGCAAAAGTTTTAAGTTTTCATGAGGCACAATTCCTCTTTATTTTTGACATTGGTTACCAAATTATGTGCTCATTAAGGAAAATTTTTCTTAAAGTAACGTAATGATATCCTATGTTCTCTAAAAGTTTTGTGATTTATGTATCTTACTATTAGATTTCTAAATTATCAACAAGTGATTTTTATGTATGAAGAGAAAGAAGATATTTTCCATATTATAATAAATTAAACTAATACCATTTTAATAAAAGACCAGTTATACTCTTTCAAGTTTACTATGACTTTGTAATAGACCCTGGTATGTGTTCATATTTAATTTGTCCAGTTATGTCCTTTAAAAGTATGTTGTCTATTCTTGGCCTTTACATTTCCATATGAACTTTAGAAATTACTTACGAATTTCCTCTAAAAAAGTCTAGAATTTTTTCGTCGTAATGTGATTGTGTTGAAGCTACAAATCTTTTTGCTGACAGATAACAAATTTATCATAACAGACCTTTAGTGAGTACTATGCTCATGAACTATTCAGTCTCTTTTGATTTGTGTATCAATATTGTTCAACTTTTAGAAATGTTTTACTGTTATTACAATTTTTAAGAACTTAATGTTTTTTATTGAGCATGTATAGAAAAACAGATCTTTGTGCCTTGCAACACAGAAAATTTAATTATTAGCTGTAACAATTTCCTGTAGACTTTTACAAAGTTTTACATCCAAGTCATCCAAAGTTTTTACAGTTCTTCTTTCCAATAGTATGACTTTCACTTACTTTTTTGCTCTGTTGTCCTCCTTAAAAACTTTCCAAATATTGAATAGAAAGGACCATTTGAGTCCCTATCTCACTCCTTCAGGAGAGTCATCAGGAGAAAACTACCAAAATGTTATTATTAAATATCAATGGTATATTTTTATAAATATTTTTATCCATTAATTAAATTGTCTGTAATTTTTGTTTACTGGTAATTTCTTAAAAAATGAATAAGTGTTTCACTAAATCTCTTTTCTAGGAATCTGCAGAGATAACCAGATAGCTCTTTTCCACTTTTATAAAAATCTGAGAATTACTTTGACTTTTGAATAATAAAATATTATGATATGTCTTAACAAAGCTTGGGTTAATTATAGTGTATTATTATTTAATATTATTCAGAATTGTTTTAGCACTATATTTCAGATGTTTGATCCTAAGATTATGAGACTCTTGTATAATTTTATTTTAATGTTGCTGTCTGTTTTTGACATCAAAGTTATTCTTGAATCACAAAAACAGGCTGAAATGTATTCTACTTTCCTCTGGACATTATGTAATAAGAGTGATTCTTTTGTGTGTGATACTGGCGATAAGACCCTGAGATGCCTGTGCATGGATCTGCATCCTCAGTCACTTTTATTTTTCATTTTGAGACAGAACCTTGCAAAATTACTATGTTTCCCAGGTTGGGCTTGAACATGTGATCCTCTTGTTTCATCCTCTCGGAATGGTGGAAGTGTGCCCACCATACCTAGATGACAGTTTTTCAAAATATTTGGAAAGATTCACTAGTAATGTTGTGTGGGCCATAAATCTTTGGAAATCTTAAATAATGATTTTAGTTTCTTTTTATCTGTTTTCTATAAAATAAATCATTAAAATTTAATGTACAACTTGGGAATATGCCTAAAAAGTCATAAATGAGTCCTTGGGTAAATTTTATTTTTTCTTTGTAATGGGGTAATAACCATGAGGTCTACTCCCCTCAATTTTAACATGACAGCTGTCCACTCAGCACATTTTTGACTACACAGTATGTTACTGTTAAATATAGGTGCAATGTTATACATCAATCCCTAGAAATTACTCCTTTTCTATACCTGAAACTGTATACAAATTCAACAGTAGCTTCCAGGGCTTCTTTTCTCCCATCCCATGGTGCCCACCATTGTGCTTTCTGTTTTCATGAGCTTGGTTGGTTTTGATGCTTCTTACAAATGGGATCATGCAGTACTTGTCTATCTGTGTTTGTTTTCTTTTGCTTAGCAGTGTGTTCTCCAGCTTCATCCATGTGGTCACATATGGCTGACTTTCCCTTTTCTCTTAGGGCTGAATAAAATTCTATATATGTAAATGACACAGTTTCTTCATCCACTTATCCATCAGTGGAAACTCAGGTCTATATGTTGGTAATGTGAATAATCCTGCAGTGAACTTGGGAGTGCTATCTCTTGGAGATCCTGATTTCAATTCTTTTAAAAAATGTATTTAGAAGTGGAATTGCTGGATCATGTGGTAGTTCTATACTTAATTTTCAGGTAGCTTCCATACTGTTTTTTATACTAGCTGCTTTTGATTTATATCAATGGCTTTAATTTCAGTGGTAGGCCTTGGACCATACAGATGATTTTTTATTGCTCCTTCTGTCAGCTTTAAGCAATTATTTCACTGAGACAATTGTTGAATTTATCAAAACTTTGAAATTTATTGGCATAAGGCTATTCCTAATGGCCTTTAAATTGTATAGAATTAATCCCGCACATATGTACAGCTATAAATATCTAGCTATGCATATATTGGAAATATCATTTTTTTTTTTTTTGTGGTACTGGGGATCAAACTCAGGACCTTGCGCTTGCTAGGCAAGCGCTTATTCCACTGAGCTATATCCCCAGCCCTGGAAATATCATTTTTCTTAATCAATCTTAACAATAGCTTTCTAATAATTTCCAGTACCCAATATTTGAGTAGTTTTGACTCTCTTATATATTTACTTCACTGATTTATTAATTTAATTTCTGCCTTCTTATCTTACTTTTCTTTCCTTGCAATTTCCTCTAGTTGATTTACTATAACTTTACAGTGACTTTCAGTCAACTTGCATTGAAGGCAGATTTTCTCAATCTAGGCATGATTATCATTTTGTTCATATATTCTATTAAATAATTAATTAATTTATTTATTTGCTACCAGAGCTGTGCTATGCACCATGGAATGCTAGCCGGACCACTGGCCTCTGACCAGTACAAATGGGCAACCCTCCCTGCGAATTCATGAAGATACTTGTACACATTGATAAAGGTTGCTGCAGAGGGGAAGTCCCTTCTGGTTGAGAATAACTGATTTGAGGATATTAGTTATATTTTTTTCAGTAAGCAAATGTTTTGAGATGTCATTTCTTCATGAATCTAACAACAGATGTTTTCTAATTTCTTTTTTTTTAACCTTTATCCATGAATTATTTAGACCTGTCATAAGTTTTGAGAGAGTTGAGAAACTTCTTTTTGTCATTGATTTCGAGTTTAACTACACTGCAGCCAGGAAACATAGTTTTAAAAATCTGTATCTTTTGATATTTGGTCAGTCTTCCTATGGCACTATAGTGGGTATACTTCAGTAAATATTCCAAATAAATGTGCAATATTAATCATGGGAGGAAAGGATCTAGGCTATTTTTGTGTATAGTCTTTTTTTTTTTTTACATACATGTCTGTAAGGTCAAATTTATTTTTATTTTTCAAGCTTTGGATAACTTTTTTATATCAGTTAAGTTATATGTTAAAATTTCCCTTAGGGCCATGGCTGTATTTGTTCTATTATGGTGAGTATATGCCTTTTGAGTCTCTCTATCTGTTGCTACAATTTTAAAATTATCATTTCTTCTTTGGGTACAGGTCCCTTTGGCAATACAACAAAGCCCTCTTTCTTTGTAGTAATACTGCTACTTTTTACATTAAAGCCAATTTTATGTCAGCTGTTAAGATTTAAATGATTTATAATTCCTCAACATTTCACTTTCAACTTTTCTGTCATTAAGTTTGATTTTTATAAACAACAGAAGTTTAGAAAATTAGTATTTATTGGAATATTCAGTTGATTTATATAAATGCAATTACTTATAGAGGTAACATATATTTCAATTTGAGACTTCTTTCTAATATTTCTTATTCTGTCCCTTTTGGGGGATTGGTTAATTTTACGTAAGTTTTAGTACCAGCTTGTCAACCTAGGCTATCTTGACTAATGTACAGTTGATCATTTCTTGATGCAGTTTGTAAATTTGTTTGGAGGTTCTTCTACTTTTATAGCAGAGATTGTATGACTACAGTGTACACTAGGTTATAGAAATAGTTCCACAGAGAGATTTTGATTAGCTGGTATAAGCCCTGGATCTTCCAGCAAAACCTAATCAATCAAGTTTTGACATAACTTCCTTAAAAAGGCAGTGATTTAGGTTGGCAAATTTATTGCTGCTTGGAACCTCTTCTTTCTACCTAGAGCCAGAATACAACCACTCACGCTTTTTGTCTCATCTTGAGTAATGATTTTTGTACTTCACATAGTTTCTGTACTCTTCTTTGCATTGATGTAAGAGCTTCTAGGATCTCAGTTTTTATAGATTTCTCCATGACGTTTCTTTAGTTCTCCTCAACCCAAAGCTTTATTTGCTGTCCCACTGTGAATACTAAATTAAAAGTTACCATTTTTCAAGTCCTGTAGTGACTTTAAATTCTCTTTCTGGCACTTAACATTTTCAGTTTTTTAAAATTTCAATTGTGTGTTTGCATTACTTTTGGTTTACTTTCTTTCTGTTTGTAGTGAGAGCAGGTTCCATGTTACATTAGTTTGCCATTTGCTGGGACCCGGTTCATTTTATGTCACGTATGTGTAGGACTTAAGTGTCATTAAACTGGATTTTCAATTAACAAGACTGTGGTTTTAGAGATGTTCATTGACTCAATTAGTACTTCACAGTTGATTGTATGAGGGATATGAACATAAATTCATTTTGAGCTGGCTTTAAAGCCCTACTTTTTCCAATAGAATGAAAAAGGTGTTTAATTTATAATTCACTCCCTACCCTCTGAATCTGTGCTTCACGTGGCCAGTGTTTTGGATACTTACCAGCTTCTGTCTGCTAGGACTTTGATGAAACATTGCTTTAGCAAAGCAGTGATGGTGCCTGGTTCTTGTAATTCAGCTTTGACCAGGCTTTGAGTTCATTATGTTTTGCTGCTTATACTAAGAATTATGAAATTTTACATGTAATATAACCATCCTCGTCTTTTTCTGTCACTTACCATTCCCTATGCTACACCCAAAATACTGCATTCTTGTATGACAGAATTTAAGTAGAAGTTCCACTATCTTAAAGATTTTTTTTACCTGTCTGACTACCCTCATCTTCCAAAGCAGAGTAAATGATTATTGAGGGTAGATTTTATTTACCCAAACACCTAGAAGAAAACTTGTATGCACCATTCAGTGTGATACTCTCACTAGGACTGCCTATGGTTGATGAGATCTGTCCAGCCCAAGATTACTCCTGCATCTTGAGAATACCCACATACAATCCCTGGCTGACCCAAGTGCAACCATGTCTCTACTGAGACATTTTTGAACTGTCTTAGAATAAGAACACCGTAAGATTGGCTGAAGCCTTTGTTGTATGGGCACCTCAGTTCAACTGCCCCTTCTTCCCAGATACGTTGTCAATAGCACACCTCAATCATCCTTCTACACTCTAATCTCAGCCTTAGAATATGATTCCCAGAGCAACCAACCTTGTTTAGAGGGGACATTAAGTTAAGTGTTTAACTTGAATTGGATTAACTTGACTGATGCTGGAGTGTACATGCTATGGAAAGAAATATAGATTAATGATCCACAAAACCAAGCACTCATTTTTCACAGGGAGGACTTTCTACTTGGCTTTCTTCTGTTGTGATTATGTTGCTGAGTTATTTGCAACGTGCTTCAGGGTTGGATGCTTACAATTTATTATTATTATTTTAAGAATTACCATCCATTACTGATGCAAACTCATTTATCTCATTTACTCTTCATAATAACCTTTAGGGCTCCCTCGGTTTATATCTGAAGAACCAAATATCAGCCAAACTTAAGGCAAAAGACACACAGAGGCATTATCATTACTCACCATTGACAATTAATGGGAATTCCTTCTGTCTTTGAGTATTTCTCCCACAATTTAAATTTTTATATAAAAGTGTTGAATTTCTACTATTTCCCAAGCATAGGTAAAGGTTTTTCTGGCATTTCTCATTGTGAATAAAATGTGCTTTGCATGAAGATGATGCTCAGTAGCAATTTTATTAGTTCAGGTTTGATAGACAACCACTAAAAGTATTAAAAAGTATTCTAGCTAACAAATGCTGATGACTCAAATTTATTAATAAATAACTTTTTATAGTTTAGGTTATTTAGCCTCTTGCTCTAGGACTTATTTAA
The DNA here is from genome assembly GCA_004027595.1 of Dinomys branickii. Taxonomy (NCBI): domain Eukaryota; kingdom Metazoa; phylum Chordata; class Mammalia; order Rodentia; family Dinomyidae; genus Dinomys; species Dinomys branickii. The sequence goes on along the minus strand of PVLD010001405.1, from coordinate 45,785 downwards.
GTAGACTAAAGTGAGCTTAAATACGTATTGTAGTTCTTTGTTTTCTGTAAAATCTCAGAACTGGAGTGTGCACATGTGCATAAGTGTGTGTATGTCTGTGATAAATAAAGGAATGTGTTTTTAATCACATATGAAGACAAATTCTTTTTACAGTAAACATATCAGTTTTGATGGCAAATTTTGATGACACACTTGTATATATTTGGGGAACTTGGCTCTGGCAATATGCTATAGCAATTATTCATTAAGGAAAATGAGAATTGCATGCTATACAAAGACTGTTAAATCAGTGTGACTGTGATGTTTTGGCCCAAGAATGCAAAATGAAGTCTGGACTATAGGAGTAATCAACCAATCAATCAATAAGCCATTCTAGTACTAAATATTTCCAACAAAAGTCCAACACTCGTTAATAATAAAAACCCTACAGAAAATAGGAATAGATGGTCTTTACCTCAACCCGATCAAAGCCATCTATGACAAACCAACAGCCAGCATCATACTAAATGGACAAAAACTGAAAGCTTTCATCTTAAAATCAGGAACAAGACTAGGTATGGTGGCACATGCGTGTAATCCCAGCACTCAGGAGGCTGAATCAGAAGGGTCTTTGCAAGTTTGAAATCAGCTTTGGCTACAAAGTGAGAGCAAGGCCAGCCTCAGTTGCGTAATGAGACCCTGTCTCAAAAAGACAAGGAAATAAAATCTGGAACAAGACAAAGATGTCCCCTGTCACCACTCCTATTCAATATAGTGCTAGGAACATTAGCCAGAGCAATTGGACAAGAAAGAGAAATAGAAGGAATAAGGATAGGAAAGGAAGAAGTGAAATTATCACAGATGACATGATATTCTACATAGAAGACCCCCAAAACTCCACCAAAAGTCTACTAAATAATTTGTTAAATCAGTGTCATCTGGCAAGAAAGTCCAGCATGCTTTCATTTGTCCTTTGAGCTCAGCTCTTTGGAGGACCCCAGGAAACACCAGACATGGGTCTGTCTTCTGAGAAGAAAGGAGCCAAATGAATAACTAGCAGATGAGTGTGAATAATGCCACTGCTCTTATCAAAAGTATGGCTTTATGCCTCTTTCATAGAACATTATTCCAAAAATAGGCACATTCACAGAAGGAATGTGGTTAGAAATATTTTTCTGGAGTTTTTCTTTAACATTTAATAGACTTACAGTTTAGAATTGTTTTTGATTTACAGAGAATGCCTATATATACCTTACAGCCAGTTTCCCAGTTAACGTTTGCACTAAATGTTTGAATATCAAATAATTCTGCATGGTTATAAGGGAAGAGTTAAGCATAGGTTTTGCAGGAAATGCTCAGGTGTGAGCAGATGAAACAGAGAGAGTGCTTAATTATCACAAGGCTTGAATACCTAGGTAAAATAAGATGCTTATAGCAAATCCTGTAGGCAATGACAAACTCTCTTTTTAAAGATAATTTTATATCTAAAAAGAAAAACAATTAAAAATTTTAAAGAATTAAGTGATTTACATTTGGAATGACAATATCCTCGAAAAACAACAAGAACAGCAACAATGTTAACAACTGACACCCCAAAGATAAGTTCATGTCTAGAGCTTCATAAACCTAAGAATTCTACTATTTTCCATGAATCAATGTCAGGAGTGTAAAGGAAAAGATATCAAATCCAGTGAGTCTCAAATAGAAATGAAATAAAATTTGAATTTATTTTCTAATGCTTAGCATGTTTTGAATGAAAAATACAAAATATACCACGTAGCTCTTTTTCCCGTCATTACTGAAGTGGCTACTTAGCATTTGCGCTGGCCTCGGATGGCTGGAGAACAGTATTCTATACAGTGCAGTGTTAGTGTCCTTCACAGCTCCTCCTAGCTACCTATTTCCTCCCACCAGTGTATGCTGTTCCACTGATAGTGCACTTTTCCAGTGAAATCACATGTTTAGCACGCCAAGCGCACAGAGTGTAGCAGATCGAGGGCTTGCCTTCTTGTGTTTGGTTACCTCCTTTTCGACGTCTTCACTTTTCTGTCTGTATGGGTGTTCATAAGTAGAACTTTGCCTCTCAGAAGGGAGAATGTTTTTGTAAGGAACCTTACCCTCTCACTACCAGTCCACATTTTAGGGAATGAAATAGCGTATAAAGGAAACTTTGTGGGAATCCGTTGAGAAGAGGTGGTTAGGCCCTAGATCAGGCCACACTAAACCTGTGGAGGAGGGGAGAGAAACCTCGGCCACATTATATGGATTTCCTCTCTGTTGGGAAAAGAATGGAAATGGCTGCCTGCCAGAACAATCTCCTTTCATGGTTCCCAAGAAAGATGTACACAATCAAGGGAGGGCCAGACAAATCCTACACCACTTGTTATGCTAAAAGCTCCCCACCCCCAACCAAAGTAGGCACCGGGTGAGAGGTGTTTGGCCAAGTGGAACTCACAGGAATCATCCTAATGAGATGAAGCTTCCTGTCTTATGAGAGTTGAGCTAATTTTTGATGTGATGGCTCGAGCATCTTCCAAGAGGTTAAACAGGATTAATACCAGAACAGAGCAGGTCAGGGAATCCCTGTGGCTATAACTCATATAATCAAACAACTCTATGGAAGATAGCTAAGCTGAAGGTCCTACCTGAGGGAAACACTAAAAAGGGAATTTTATACCAAACGCCTAGCGCTGTGGCTAATTCTTAATCCATCAGTGCTCCTTCACTATTCACACAGTCTCAAATCCTTTCCTCCCTCTTTTCCTTCCTCACTTTAGAGCGTCCCAATCAGGCCTTCATGTTATAGCTTCTTTCCCTTCTATGTTCAATCAGGTACAGATTTTCTACATTTCTCAGTCTGACTGTTGCTTTCCATTTTCATAGCATTCATGCTAGTCTGACGTTCACCATAACAGCTTTCCAACTCCACCATATCAAAGTTATCCATAGGGTGTAGAATAGCTCTGTGCATACAAATTCATTCCCAATTAGTATGTTTTACATAGTGGAATGGATGCTTCTCAAACAATGTTCTTTGTCCTTGTCTGTGTGATTGTTATGGTTTGTGTTTGGGTGTGCCCCCAAAGCCTCATGCGGTTATGGGCGGGCTTTTAGAGTTTGATTGATTATGGGTTTGAGAGCTACAGCTGACCTGGGACAGATACTTTTGCATATATAAGGGAGGAAAAGAGGCTTGTTCTTCTCTGCCATTTATCCCTTTTGCTCTTGCTGCTTTGGCTGTTTTCAGCTGCCATGTACTGTTGCCCCATGCCATGTGCCACTGTGTCTTGGAGTTAGCCAAGAATGGATTGAAACATCCACAAACTGTGAGCTAAAAATACCTTTCCTTCCTCAATTTTGGGCATTGGATATTTTGTTTCAGCAATGAGAGAAAAGTAACCAAGACAGTGATATATTGAAAACATAGCTTTGACTTTCAAACTTTAGACACATCTTGCTTCTCATCTGATTTCCTCTCCTGCAATAACATTTGAAAAACTGAAAGTCACTACATTTCCCCAGGAACTCTACCTAAGACAACTAAGCAGACCAGTCCTGCATGCTTCTGTCCTGTGCTCTTCTCTTTGGAGTCCCATTCTACTATCTCCCTCCACACCAAGGTCATCCTGTGAAAACTCTTTTTCTGACATAAAACATGCATATGTGCTAAGCATAAATAACCTTTAAATTCTGCTTTATTCTTATTTGAATTTTCCTAATATCTAACATGGTGCCTTCCATAGTCACACAGTAAATATTGGTTCATTTAACCAACAATGGCTTCAAAACCTCACTAACAATTTTGGCGCACATGTACAACACTTATGTACAAATCGAGATATTCTATGATACACATTTTCCATGATTTACAGGTATCGACACAAATAAGAGTCATTAAGGTAGACTCAAATGTCAATGGCATGCAGAGAAAATCGTTTATGATATAGTCTTTGGAGGCAGTACTCTCCTCTTATGATATCATATGTCAATTAATATAGCAATATTACTATTCCACTTAGGCAGCACAGGAAGATTCAGAATGGAAAGAGTCCAGTCATCTTAGAGAAAAAAAAGAGGAGAATGGAAGAGGAGAGAAGTGAGCAGTACAGAAAGGTTCTAGGTTCCCGCAGAGACAGAACCACGGACAGGAACTGGAGGCTGTGCTACCCACCATCTGCATCAACCGCCAGCCCTGTCCCGGCTTTGCTTATCTCCTCTGAGCAGCACATTTGTTTACCAGCCTGCACTCAGGCCTTTCATCTATAAGCGGACTTGATTCCAGTGACAGGCAAATAAGAGCTCCGAAGCAAAGCACCTAGGTTTTTTCTACAATTGTCAATTAGAGAGAAATCATTTGAGTCATGGAAAGACATTCACCCCTTCTGAAATACTCTAAACATTTTCACACTCTTGAGACCCTGATGTACACTGTATGGAAGTGAGCAAATGTTTAAATCTTGATTTGCTGTTAACACATAGTGCCTAAAACATAAAATGATCCCTAAGCATGATTTCTGTGTATAAACTCCTTGTAGCTATTATTGAGCTCGCAATAGGTTCTCCAAACTTCTATTAAAATATCGATAGTATTTTTCAGAGCTTAAATTGAGCGGTGATTTTATTTCAGGCTGATCCTATAAACCACTTTTCTTTGAAGATTCTCTTGTTGTTGCTAAAAATGAAAGCCATTCAAACAAGCAGTGATTGAAACAGTGAGAAAGAAAGGGAAAAATCAATACTGCATTTTCCAGGGCACTATCTCTGCTTTTGAAAAGAGACCATTAATAACGTGCTTACGGGAGAGGCAGTCCGTTGCTTAAAGTGCATTCAGGGGTGAGCTGAGCGGATGGATTTCTGGGAAGCCTTGAAAGAGAGGGGTTGCTGAGAAATCAAAGCACACTGGTGGAATCTGCATCAAACTGGCTCCAGGCACTCTCAGGATCTGGAGCTAAATGGACCTCTGTAACCCTGCAAGAACTTGCTCCTATACCTCATCTGAACATCAGAGGAGGAGAGTGGCATGATGAGAAAGAGGGAGAAAAACCACCCATCCAGTGACTCATGGGCTTGTGTTTCCCAGTCTATTCTGTTAAGACAAAACTCACCAGCAAAGAAGCCCATCCCCGAAACGTGAGTGACGGGCCACACTGTGTGCAGCTATTCTCTGCTTCCCCACTTTCTCCTGAGTCAAGCTGTTTACTGGGGGCAAGAAAGAGGAAGTTCTACAGAGAGAAAAAATCTCTATAGTTACATTTTAAATCTAGGAGGTTTAGAGTAAATGTATTTTAAACTGCTAATTGAGGCCTCTCTTAAAGTGAAGAATTGATAAACTTTATTTTAAAAAAAAATTCTGGCTGGTAAAGGAGCAGGGAGGACTCTAGGACATGAAAAAAGATGCCAAGTATGAATGGTGAAAAGAAAAAGATGTTGAGAAGTAGAGCAGGATCAAAGCCAAGATGAGGAGAGATGAGAACACTTCATAGGAAGGAGAATTGTTAGTACAAATTCATAGTCACTGGAGGTGCATCAGAGACCCTAGTGCTGCTGACAATGTCATATTCCATGCTCTACACAAGGAAAGAGTAGAAAGGTTCCAAGCAATGCTGGAGCCCATGTTACTGAGCCAGAAGGGAGACATGTTTTGGCCACAGTCAATTCCTCCTGAGAGTCAGTAATATTTCTTGCATGGTAAGTACACTGTCTTCAGTAGCACAAAATTAAAACCCAGAGAGTCTTCCCTGAATCCACCAAGCCCTCTAATGATTATATATTCTGGGTGTTTTGAATACAAGAAACTGAAAATGCCTCTTAGTTCAGTGGTCATATCAGCAGCCCTTATTCTTGTCGGTTAATTTTGTTAGTTCTTAAGCAGGACCTCAAAAGTGAAACGTTGCTTGATTCAGAGTTCAGTTCAGCACTATGAGGTTGCTTAGCTCACAGCACATCACTTAAGTTCAGCTCATACAGCACTCAGTGCTTTCAGTGTTAGTTTCTCAGGAGCAGAATGGGCATGAAAGGAATATCCACTTCCAAGTGTTAAGAGGAGCAAGTGACATAACACAGCTTCTACCTCCAGCCACCAATCAAGAGTTTAAGAGTTGTGTACCTAATGTCCTTCACCCTCTCCCCGGAAGTCAGCTTCCCTACAGTCCTGTCCATCCTAGTAAGTGACAATTCCTGTCTTCCATCTGTTCAAGGGAGCTCATACAATAACAATAAACAAAATAAAACTGGCACGGAACCTCTCCCTTTGAGATAGTTGTACGGTGCAAGCTCTGCTTTGATTCTGATCCAAGCCGTTGCCACTGTTCACCTGTATTTCTGCAAGTCACTCATTATCCTGTTTCTGCTCTTGGCCGCATGTTTTCTGACCTCCACAGAGCAGCCAAAATGATCCCGTTAGGAGGTGTTAAATCATGTCACTCAGCTCGGTACCCTCCCGCGGCTTGGCACGTTTAGTTCACAGAAAGGCAAAGTCGCTTGTTGTCATCAGCTGTTTCCTAGGCTCCTTTGCTCCTCTGTCCTTTCTTGTTCAGCTGCATGGTCTTTGCTGTTCAATGAGTAAACAGGCTGCGCTGTTTATGTCAGGTTTTTTGTGCTTTCTGTCCTGTCCTCCTGCTTAAAGTGCTCTTACCTGCATGACTAAACTACCTCAACACCTTTAGCATTTATTCAAAAGTTACTTTCTGAGTGAACTTGTTCCTGTTTGCTCATTCAAATTATGTAGCCCATTCTGCCCCTCATCAAATGATATAATTCTGGCTCTTGCTTAATCTTTCTTTCTTGTTAATACATTGTGTATTTAACTTAATGTCTTTTGTACCTACAAAAGTGATGGTAGATAATGTAGTTTGTCTTCACTACAATATTCCCAGTCACAAGAATTTTTCTGGCTGATAGTAACTGCTAAATATATATTTGTTTAGTGAATGTGTATATGTGTATAAATAAACATATATATGTGGTTTCCTACCATAATATCTAACACACAGTAGGCATTCAACAGATTTTATGTATTGTTCTATTAAAAAGTATTTCTTGGGTTGTTACTAGTTATTCCTAAATAAGGAAATTTCCAAATAATCGAGAAACACTATCATCTTTTTATTGACTGATGGATATCTCTGTTTTTTTTCTGAATATACAAATCTTCCAAATGAGATATAGTATGTCACAGTCCAGTTTAGTTGTCAATTTTACTGGGTAAAGAGACTCTTGTGCTTGGGAAAGTTATTGGATCATGAGAATGCTGTGTTCCTTGGTGGGATAACTCACTCATAGTCATAGTTGAGTGTGCTGCTAGGAGGTAGGGCCCAAATGGTTGTGAGTCACCGGGGGAGGGTCTTGGCAGAGTATATCTCTCACTGGCCCCCCACCTCTGTGCATTCCTTCCTGGTTGCTGTGGACTAAACAGCTTTCCTCCACCAGGCCCTCCTGCCATGATGGTTCTGCTGAGGGGCCAACTAACTATGGACTGTACCCCTGAAACCATGACCTAATGTATCTTTCTTCTTTCTGTGTGAAGTATTTTCTTCACAGTAATAAAAAGCTGCTCAGTACATTCTCTTTGTCTTTTCTTGGCCATCCACGATCACAGACATCTTTGTGAGTAAATGTTCTCAGGATTTGAAACCTGTGGTCATAAACTCTGAAATGCTGTTATACTATATCAGGATTCCATGTACCTCTAAAGTTCTATATAACCAGTGGTAGTTAAAGTGGATATTTGTCTTTCTCCTGTTGTTCAAAAGTGAAGGAGCTTGAAATAAACATACAATTGTCTACATAAAAAGGATTCTGGGTCATTATGAAATTAAAAAAAATAAACCTATGAGAAGGGATGGAGAGCAACTTACAAAGTCTAAAAAGGAATTTGGTAAAGAAAAAAACAACAGCTGATCTTATTTTTTTAGAAATCAGCAAGTATGAGATTTTAAGTGGAGGCTGAATATACACAGGTAGAACTGTGAGAGGGGGATGTGGACAGGAGGGCAGAAAAGGCAATGAAGAACCACCAGCAACAGCCCAGAGGAGCAGAAACAGTGAAAACAAAATAACAAAGATCATTCAGCCTCCAATATTTCCATTAATCTGGGTGGTATGTGGGAATGACAGTGACTGAAAATGATTAATAAGGAAGAAAATTCAGTTACCTGAATGAAATTAAGTTAGGTTAGGTGGTTCTGTGCATGGATTCAAAATATTGAAAAGAAACAAACTTACCAGAAATACTGGTAAAGAATCAAGAAGATAAATACATCAATAAAAATTCAACGGTATGAGTTTTATCTTAGAAAGGAGAATCTGTACAGTATAAAAGAGAAAATATAAATGACTTCCCTGCTGGAAGTAGACATAGGCCACTTAGACAGTGGGTCATGAGTGCTGAAAAGTATATTCATGGTGGAGGGCACAGGTGTGTCTAGGCCCAGTCTTCAGTGGTGAGTGGCACTAGGGGACACACATATCCAGACGACTGTTGGAAGTGACTGCTAAAAGAAAAATGTGATCAACTCTGGACTTGCTTTCCTGACAACTTCAGCTCTCAGGAGGTCTAAAGAGGCAATGAGGAGAACTGCTATTCTGAAATTAATTTTGACTAACAAGAAAAAACTGCTCGGTGAAGCAGAAGTGACAGGTACCCAGGGAGAAAGTGACCATGGCATCTCAGAGTACATAATAGCCCAGGAAGGGAAGGCTGAGTGTAGGATGCCTAAATTGCAGATACTAGTCAAAGAAACTTCAAAATATTTCAGGAGCACGGTCTCTGAAAATGACATAAATGATTAGGAACACAAACGTGAAGAGAAAAATTTAGCAACCTAAATTCAACTTAATAATTGACATACTAAGTATATATTTTTTACATACTATGGATCCAAATTATACTTTAATGTGTATTAGCATATACATATGTTTAATGAGTTAAGTTATATGCAAAATGGCTCATTAAATGACACTGAGGTAGGTATTATGTTTTGACATTTACAAATGAAGTAATTGAGTCTCACCAAAATTAAGGGATTTAAATCAAGGTCATGGAGTGGCAAGTTTGATTGGTTTGACTATATTTTTTCTTCTTGAAAGAATGCATCTCTCTACAAACAATACCACCTTTGAGAGACTGGTTTATGATCAACTGGAGATATATTAGAAATAAAAGCAACGTCTACAAAAGACACTAAAGGATGGCATAAAATGATAGTAAATTGTCATAAAGACAAAAAGCTAGAATGAATTTGAGCCTATGCCAAGGGTAATTAAGAAAAACAACACTCTTAAATTTCTAAATAGAACAAGATAAAGAGCATATAAAGAGGCAAGTCTACCCCTTAAGAACAGATGGTGTCATGTTAATACATACCAGAGCCAGCAACGAGCAGCGTTCAATTCCGCCTGCTCTGTACTCAATCTGGGAAAAAGCTCTTGTAATTGGATAAGAAAGAATACATAGGATCATCACTGACTTTAAAATCCAGGAGAACCAAAGATATTATTTAATATTTTTATGTGAATTCAAGTTTCCACACCATATTAAAATAATTTTCAGTTATAATTATATAATCATAAGAGAAGATGTATGAGTAATAATGATAGAATAGAATTAGTACTAGAAAACTGCAACTGGGACCAAAACATGTATATACGAGAACTATGCATACAGTAAGATAATGGGTGCTATACAACAACAAAAGACTGGAAACACAAGGGAAAAGGAAATAAAGCTCAAGCCTCAGTGTAAGCTGGGGTTGAACTGCTGAAACAAAAACATAGAAAGAGTGGAGATTAGAAGGGTTCTTGCTAGGTTCTCTAAAATTGTGGTTGTTTTAAACTTCTTTGTATTACTAGTGACTATAAATTGATAGTCTTTAGATTGAAATATGGAAATGATATAATTTGGTTCTTAATTTCTAGAGAGTGAACATGAAAGAAAGAATTGATTTCTTAGAACCCAGTATGGATGATTCTCTGGCCAGGCTCTCTCGGGTGCACAGTGGGGTTATATTTATAGTAACCAGTGAAACTTGAAGATTTTCAAATCATGCTCTTGGCATTTATCATGTAACTTTTTAAAAGATATCTGGGAGGTAGCTCACATAAAAGGAAATGGAGTTTTAAAAGAATTTTTACATTTATCAAAATATAAATCACATAGAGCAAAGTTCCCAAAGTATAAGAGTACATATCAATTTTTAAAATCAAGTATGTTTCTATAACCAAATTGTCAAATTAAGAAATGTAATATCAGATCACAGCAGCATCTTTTGTGCCTCTTTGCAGTGACAGCCTTCCCCAGAGGAATAATAGCTTGAGGTTGAACAGCGTAAATTAATGTTTTCTGGTTTTGAACTTAATGTAAGCAGAATAAGACAAACACACATTTCTTCCCTTGACTTCTTTGCTCACTATCATGTGCAGAGGACTCAGACACTATCTCCTTATGGCAATAGTGTATTTGTTCTAGATGGGTATAGTCTTTCTTCATTTGATCCTACAGCAATTTATATAGCCATTATCCCAATAAATATATTAATTCTTAACAGTTTAAGGCTATCATGAATTTTCCTGTGATGAATAGATGTGCACAAGCCAATTCCCCATGTTCACACAAAATAAAATATAGGATCTGAGTCATCTTCTAGCTATTTAAGATGAATTCACAGTTTAAAACTTTCAAAAAATAAACAGCAAATGTGGCAGTTAAAATCCACTGATAACTTCTTAAATTTATGAGAGAACCCTTAAGGAAAAACAGGATACATAGTTATACAGTCTCATAGTATCCCATTCAAAATATTTTATTAATTATCATGTTTACTTTAACACATGTTCAAACCTTCTTCTGTAGAATGATTGGGGTAGTGACTTGCTCCTAATGCTTAGCACTTGTAAAGTAGAAAATGATAACTTAGCAATGAAACCTGGCAGATTTTACCTTAACTAAGTGGCCAAGGTTAGCATCAGTAATTGTACATATCAGTGTTATCCACCTACTGATAAGAGGTGCCCAGAAGAACGCAACAAAATGTCTTACCCTAGAACCTATCAGCTAATCTGAAATAAGATAACAACAGATAAACTATTAGTAAAGGCCTTTCTACATAGCGTCTCTTCACAGTTACTCAGGACATGATAATGAAGGACACAGAAACTATTATAGATTGGAGGGCTGGTAACTAAGATAGTAGTACACTTGACTGGACCCTAAAACTATAAGACCACAATTTAAAAAATGAGTAAAATCGAAGTAAACTCTATAGCTGTTCCTCCTTTGCCAATGTTAACTTTAATTTTGGTCTTGATGTAAATGTGCCAGGGTTACATAAGATGCTGATAGTAATGGGTATGGGGCAGACAGCATAAGGGCACTCTGCTGTCTTGGTAACTCTTCTGTAAATCTTAGTTTGACAACAACAAAAAATTTTTAAAAAGAGCAAAAGTGATTGCGAATGACCTCAGAGAGAAAATGTTCATTTGCTTACTATTGGTTTCCTTAAGGAGACTTTGCTAGTAGCAGTCTCTTTCCCTCTTAATTTGTTTTTGAGTTGCCAACTGCAAGCTCCTTCCTCTGTGGCAGAGTCTGGAACGTGAGTGGCAGAGGGAGACGAGATGTCCCACCCTCAACTTTGGCTCCCTTTGGTGGGGTGGCACTGCTTGTGTCTTAGCCTAATGGTCTGTTATGAATGTGACTATTACTATAATCCTCATTCCGTGGCACTTAAAGTCAGTTCTGCCACTGTCTATATAACTCTGTCTGACCTCCAAGAAAGTCCAAGTGCTCATTCTCTTGCTTCTCCAGCCAGTGGCAGAAGAATCTGAAACCCCTTTAAACAGGTATCAGAAGGGGTCATAAGTCCCCTAACCTTCAAAAATTCCATTTACAGCTATTTTGATTTAGCTAAAGCTTCTTGCTCCAAACTAAAAGAACAGGGGTATTTAATTAACTCATTAGTTAATTAATTAATTTACACATTATTATATGCATGTAATGCATTGAATATTCTGTTAATAAATTAACATTGCAGCATCTCATAGCAGATTAAAACCTTACAGATATGATTTTTAGAGTAACAAAGATGTGTTAACACTGATTTTTTTCAAAAGATTTCCCAATGTTATCTTCAAGTAAAATAGATACAAGCAAGTTGTATTAAAGCAATAAGCTACCACTCTTTAAACACTAAAGGAGTCTAGAGGAAGAAACAGCCTCTAGTAGTATGAACAGACTGTGACCAAAGAGAACATAATGCTGATTTCCAAGAACAGAGGAAGAACCCCAGGCTAAGACTGGGCACATCTGGAGGAATAGTTTTTAGTCAGTGGGTTTTTCAAGGAGACTCTTAGAGGAGCTTACTTGCTGAATGTCATGGTGTCAAGCAGCTCATGTTGAAGGTACAATGACAATTACCAGAGATTCCTTTAAAGTCACACATGCATTATGCTTTTGCAAATGTTTCTTGGGGTTGGGAGGCCTGTAAATTGAGTGAGAGATACTATTTGAAGTGCTTTATCTATCTCTCTAGGCTATTCTATAACTGTTAGGGAAGTGGAGGCCTTGGAAAGCTATACAACTGGTAAATGACTGAGTCAGGATTTGAAGAGGCAGAATTTGAAACAGCAGTACTTGAGACCCATTGCCTAATTCCCCACATATCCTGCATCTTGAATAGATCCTTACCTCTGTCTCAGAGTCATACCCTGAAGGTAATCTTCATGCTAAATCAATATTGTTCTTATGAGGGCCTCAATTTTCAAGTTGTTCTTCACTCTGTAGCCCATTGAGAAAGATGGTTTTCCCATAAAAGCTACTTGCTTTGTATCACACGGTTGAGAGAATTTTAAGAGAATCATGGGAAATGAGGTATCTCAAATTTCTAAGGACTTTTAAAATGTAACAAGGGAGCTAACTTGTATGTCTAAAGGGAAGGTTTATTGTGATGGAGCAGGTTCTTAAGAATAAATAAAACTTTGAGAGAAGTGTAGGGACTTTCAGAGTGAGGGAATTATCATGAGTTAATGACTAAAGCTAGTAGGAAACCCATGGAGTTAGAGGTTGTTCCTGTTATACATTCAGAGGAACTTATTCATCCTAAAAACCTAATCTTCTAGGGCAGATTCCATTGCTTCTCTTATGACAACAGAAACAGAAGTCATGTAAGTGTAGAGATGGGATTTTATTTCAATTGCATGTGCCATTAAAAATTAGGACTTCTTTATAAGCTAGAGAACTTTAAAAACCTTATGTTAATACCAAGTAATTAAAATATACAACTAAACCTAAATCATATGGGCTGAGATGAATTGGGAATCTATGTCTTTTGATTAAGGACAGGAGCTGCTCAACAACAAACTAATGAATTCACTGGCTCTGGAATGCCACTAACAGCTGATTACAGTGATGATCTTGTTTGGTGTTTCAAGACCTGACATGAATATCTATGGGGTTAAATTTTTTTGCAATTATTTTGGAAGCATTTTTGGTCCATCTTTCTGGCACAAATGCTTCTACAGTAGAAGGTAGAAGGTGGGCAAGAGCTTTGCATCCCATCAACACATCTTATTAAGTCATGAAGGAAGGGAGGGAGGTGTGAGGAGCCACAGCAGGTTGCTTCAAAGCCCAGAGCATTTGAGGACCCATAAAAACATGGCCCTGCTCTCTGGCACATGCACAACAGGATAAACTTATATAAGCATGACTTAACATAGGCAGCCATGTATGCGCCACACAGTTATGACAGTGAATGGGAATGGAAAGCTTGATAAGGGCCAATATGTACAGTACAAACAATAAAGATGCTTGGTGCTTCTGCTATTGCTGCTGTTTGCTCTGTATGCTTTCTTTTCCCTGGGGACCTTACCTGCTCTGACCCCAACAAGTGGCAAGTCAGCAGGAGGAAATGAGCATCCCCATTTCGCATGTGTTGAAACAGTACCTGACAAGGAGAGGGAGTGAGCCCTGGGGGTTTTCTGACATGCTTTTCCTGGCCTCAACCTGGTTAAACATAGCCACCTTTTCAGTGGATTAAAAGGCCCCAAAGGACTGAGAAGCACTCCAGCTGACACCTGGGGATGCTTTGAAAGCCTTAGAAACCATAGACAGGCAAATCCTTGCCCCACCACAAGTCAGTGGGGCAGATGGCTTGGCTGTTTTTCATTCTTTTCCACCATGTGGGGAAAGAGGAAGAAGACTTTCTCCAGCAGCAACAGACCAAGGAAGACCTGGAACAATGGCTGGCTGCGGCAGAAATCATGTTGTGGGACATAGGAAGCACTGCCTCCTATGAAACTGAAATCTCCATCACAGAAAAAATCACCAGGAGAGTCCCCTGGCACTGTCTGAGAGACCCGTTATTCAACAGAAGGTAAAGGTAGAGGATCCCCTAGCCCAAGGATGGGCACTAGTGAGATTACTCACCTCTTCCCATCACACCATGTATATGACATGGCCACGGAGTTAAGGGAGCTGACAAAACAATTAAAACAAAAGGTAGGTGAAATCATGCCCATATGGCTGCTATAGCTATGGTATGACAGGACTGATAACGTGGAGTTAAGCCCACAAGTGATGTTCCAAGGAGTTAGTATAGCCAGCATCCTCTCTATGTGACGGGTTCTATAGGGTGTGCAAAGGACAGCTCCACCAGCCGGAAACCGGAGTTTGATAAACTGGTTGATGGCAGTGGCCCACCTGGTTTGGGTGTATTCAGGTCACAGATTTCTAGATCCACAGCACTGTAAATTCCTTTAGCCCAGCTAGGGAATACGAAAGCAAAGTAAAATGAGGCCTGTAAAAACTGTACCATCAAGAGAGATAAAACAGCCAGGACCAACCCCTCATAGACATGCTCTGGGGCCACTGAAGGTCAATCAGTGCCCAATTTTGATGGACCTGTTGGCTGCTGGCTTAGCTGCAGATAGGATTGATGGGCAGCCTTTAGGGGTGCTGCTGACTCTGGCAGAAGTTGCACCTTGAGAAGCAATACTGCCTTCTGCAGTGGCCCCTTAGCTCCATAAGAAATTAGGATGCATAGACCCTGCACCATATAGAGAGCAGCACAGTGTTGGCACCTGGACTTGGCTTCTGCTGAGTCAAAGGCTGAAATAAACATGCATCCACAATGTGCCCATTTGGCCTCTTAGAGGAGAAAGGCACCTGTTATGGTGGATACATTGTGTCAACTTGGGGAGTCCATAGGTTTGGCTGAGAAGGAGAGAGAGAGAGCCCTGAGGGTTTGCTGACCTGCTTTCCTTGGCCTCAACCTGGTTAAATGTAGCCACCTTTTCAGTGGATCTGCAGCTAGAAGCCAGAGTGCTTACTCTGTATACATCCTGAGCTTGTGGAAGAGGAAGGCATGGAAATTATGTCAGGGCTACCCACCCCCTGGGTGGGGGTAGCCTGTTTACAATGTAAGGGAGAAAAAGAGGCTGCTTGCCGCCATTCCTCCCTTTTGCTCTTGTTGTTTTTGCTGTGCTCTGCTGCCATGAACATTTACCCTCTGTCATGTGCCACTCTGCCTCAGAACCAGCCAAGTATGGACTGAAATCTCCACAAACTGTAAGCTAAATAAACCTTTCCTTCCTTCATTTTGGGTGTTGGGTATTTTGTATCAGCAACAAGAGAAAAGTAATGAAGACAGTGCCCATGCAGCTTGGCATGATTCCACAAGCACATCATCCTCTGCAACAATGGCAGGTGGATTCTATTGGGGCCCTGCCTCTCTCACAGGGATGTAGATATGCTCTGACTGCTGTGGATAAGCCACAGGGTAAGGCTTTGCCTATCCCATTTCCTTTGCTGACCATCATACTATTAAGGCATTACAGTGGTTGACTGCTGCATATGTGATGCAACTAGGAATAGCATCTGATTGGGGACCCCATTTCACAAGCGCCCAGGTACAACAATGGGCCAAAGGAAATGATGTGCCATGATGTCACATTTCATGTGCCCTACTGGCTGCAGGCAGCTGGTATGATGGAGAGATACAACAGGCTCTGAAAAATAAAACTGGTCTATTTGGCTCCAAAGTTCACCAAGGGGGTGCCTGCCTTACTTCAGATGGTCCATTTACTCAATGACCAGCCCCAACTTGCAGACAACATCCCGTTGGAGTGCTTCTGGAAAGCACATCCAGCCAGTCTGTGTATTTGACCTACAGAACAAGGTTCTAAGGTGATGAAAGGGGCCTTAGAACCCTTTCAGCTTTTAAACCTATGTGGCCAGGAGTCCACCACTGATGTGCTTTGGATTGGCCCACTGAGCCCTGATGGGAAACTGGATGTTCCTCATGGAGGACTCCCCAACTCCAACATGTGGAGTTGGAGGAGGACTAAGACACGCCACAGAAGCACAGCCTTGGACTTCAGCACGGCCTCAGTGTGCTCTCTGCCCAACACCAGAGCCACCACCCTGAAAGGCAGAGATGTTGTTGCTGCTTGGCTCATTTCCCTGGGAGTGGGGGACTTAGCCCCAACATCCTTAACCCTAGTAACAACAGGAACTCAGGTTTGGTGCTGTAAGTGGGGAGGTGGGTGTTTGAGATGATTTCAGCCACAGTCCTATCACAGGATGAAATGTGGCCTGCATCCTCCCAGATGGGTGGCATCTCCCTATGATGGTTTCTCTTCTTGCTCTGTCCTTCTGACCAGGATGAGCCATACTAACAGCTTCTTCTCTGGGCACATGTTTGCCTGTGTACATTAATAATTGCAGTGCTGGATATGTACTGAACTCCCCACTGACAGAGCCGAGGGCCTCCCAGAGGATCATGCTGGTGACTTTGCTCCATTGCACTGACTGGAAGCAGCGAAATTGGACCAGCTATTGCTGGAATCAGTGACACCAGGCTATCAAGGTGCTGATCTGGAAGAGCACTACTACCCCACAGGAACTGGGGCCTGCTATGTACAATAGATGAAGGGGAACCAAGTAATGTTACTGGATGTAGCCCTGTGTTATGGTTGATACATTGTGTCAACTTGGGGAATCTAGAGGTTTAGCTGAGTGACTGAGGAAGCTGGGGTGCTTCCTTTGTAAACATCCTGAGCCTGTGGAAGAGGAGGGCATGGAGAGTGTGTGAGAGGTTCACGACCCCTGGGTGGGGTAGGTTGTTTACAATGTAGGGAAGAAAAGGAGGCTGCTTGCAGCCATTCTTCCCTTTTGCTCTGGTGGTTTTTGCTGTGCTCTGCTGCCCTGAACAGTTTGCCCTCTGCCATGTGCCATTCTGCCTCAGAACCAGCCAAGTAAGGACTGAAACCTCTACAAACTGTAAGGTAAATAAACCTTTACTTCCTTCATTTTGGGTGTTGGATATTTTGTCTCAGCAACGAGAGAAAAGTAACCAAGACACCAGATAAATATATCAGTGGGAAACCGTACCACAGGGTGGATACCACTTGACTTGTGTAACCATACATTATGGATAAATCATACAAATACTTGGTGGGACAGCCACAAGGTCATCAATATGGTGCCCACTGGCAGGCCTATTGTGGAAGCCTTATGGGTCTGTATTGCCATGGGCCAGCCATACCACCTCATTCAGGTACAAGAAGCCTTATAGGACATGGATGTAGAGGTGTCCATCATCCAGGCCCTGCAGCAGGACCTACTCACCCACTGGTGAGAATCCTTGGGATCCACCTGGTGTTGGGTGGCCACAGCGGCACTGTGATGGTAATGGGGTTGGTGATATCATTCTATTCCCTTTATTGTTGTGGGCTTTGTACACAGGTGTCCACTCTATGTGTTGTTCACAATAACTGACATTTCCCCCGACATTTGAGGGGGTAAGATTTGGGGAGCCACAACAGATTATTACAAAGCCTAGGGCATTGGAGGACCCACGAGGACACAACCCACTGTGATACATGAACACAAATTATATAAGCATGACTTAGCATAGACAACCACATAGGTGCTATACAGTCAGGAATGTAAAGCTTGAGAAAGTACAATATTCATAGGCTGAACAATAGAGATGCTTGCAGCTGCTGCTGCTGTTTTGTCCAAGCACTTTCTTTTCCCTGGGGACCTCACCTGCAAAAACACCCCTTCATCCCTCTGACCCCAACTATAGGTAAGCTTGATGTCACATTCTGAGGCAGAATGAAGGGAAAATATGACCTAAATCTCTGATTTTTTCCATAAAATACTTCTAAATATATTAAAAGTCATCAAAAGCAGCTATTTTATGAATCAACAAATGAAGTGAATGAGTCTTTGTTGACTTAAAAGACTTTTTCCTTCCTTAGTAGCAATAATTCCTAATTTCTGTTCATAATCTCCATCCTGTTCAGTCATTGTTTCAGCTAGACATGGGGGCACACACCTGTAATTCTGGAACTTGGGAGTCTGAGGCAAGTGCATTGAGTACAAGGCTAGCCTGGAATACAAAGTGAGTTCAAGTGCAGCCTCAAATGCATAGTGAAAACTTGTCTCAAAAGGATAAAAAAAGAGGATGTTCAACTTTCTTTCATCTTCAATTCACTTATCCAGGCAATCACTGAAGTTGATGAATTATACCCCTGGAATAGTCCTATATTCTTCAGTCTCCTGCTGTCACTACCACAGTGAAAAGCCTATCACCTCCAGTGAGTCATTTATCACTGATTTTATCTTTCTGTCATGCCTTCCTGTATTGGTCAGTGTTTTTGTCACTGAGAAATAATACCTGACACCATAAGACCAGAGGTTTAATTTGGCTTGTGGTTTTGGGAGATTTAGTTCATGGTCAGCTTGCTATAAGGCACAAACCTCATGGCAGAAGTATATGAGAGAGAAAGATGCTTCATGCATCTTGGGAGGTAGAGTAGGGAAACAGCACCAGGTAGGAAGGGGTGAGAGACCAGAGATAGTACTCAAGGTCACATGTCCAGGAGCCACATAAACATAACCACAAATGTGCTCCACCAATCACTGGACAGATCCCTAGCCAGTCTAGCTGCCACAATCAAGTTTAACTATCACACACTCCAATTCTGCCACTGTGAGGGTTGAGATGCCCGCCGCGTATAGGAAGACACCAACAGACACCTTCTCATGCAATTTGCAAGGGGTCTTTATTGTCCAGGCATGTGTGGGGCACACTGAACACGCAGGAACAGAGAGCCCCGAGTTGGGCCCGAGTAGGGCTTATATGTTTTAGAACAAAGGGAGGAGGGGTCTTTGCAAGCAGTTACAGAAGCAGATGGCATTGGTTCCTTTAAAAGGGGCTTTTACATTCATTGGGGGAAATAACTATGTGGAGGTCTAGGGTTAGAGGCAGAGATTGTTTCCTAATATGGACAGAAGTAGCCCAGGAAAGGCATATTTTACAAATTCCTTAGTCATGAGGTCGTCCTTATCTTTACAGCTCAGGCCCTCTGGTTTACTCTGTCCTTGGGCGGCTACACATTGTAATAGCTTAACTCCCGGAAGGGGGAAAGGAGGGGGGGGTGGTTTAGTACAGCTCATGTATCATTGTTACTAGAGAAAATTTCTCTTACACCACCATGCTATGCTCTAGAGCATGCTATGACTTCCACATCCTGGGTGAGTGTGAGTTACCTTGCCAAAGGTTGTCCTGTTCTCTCTAGCACCGTGTCATATCACTGTTCTGCTGAACACTGAGTCCTCTGATTATCTCAGCATTCCTGAACTCACAAATATGCAATCACGTAATTTTTGTGTTTTATATCTGTGGTTACTACTAACTTACAGTGCCTTCATTTAGCCCATTTGCTAAATCTTTCAAGACTCAGAGTGTAGTATTTTCACTTACTCTTTGGTTATTACCTTTACCTATTCTTTCTCAAAACCCACCATTGGCCCTCAGCTAATTCCTGAGCAAAGTATTAATGATCACCTTCCTATTTGTGCAGCAATAAGTGAGCTCCTTCTTCATGTTCACAATATTTTGTATCTCATGATCCTCAATGAACCTCCTTCTCATCCATTATACTTGTATTTTGTATAAATTTCATCTCAGGTGACAAAATCTTGAGAAAACAAGGGTGGTCTATTACTCACTACTGCATCTATAAAGTGACCATTTGATGTCTTACAAATATGAGTTGCTCTGTAAATAAGCATTCAGTTGAAATGGATTAGAGTGAGTACCAAAGGAAAACAGAATGTCATTCTTTTGGCACCATCTCTTATGCTATAATAAGGGCTCCTTCTGTTTACACATAAAACAGAAGAGTTTAATCACCCTAGCAATCTTTAACTTGATAATGAAGACCATACATTAATTTTTAAGCAAAATTAAAGAACATGGGATGAAATATAAAATAAAAATATCATTAGAATCTTCCCAGGAGACAATATTCTTGACACCAAATCATGACATTATGGATCTCAGTTGTTTATTTGTTCCTAGGGCAGCCCCTTGTTTTATGTGCTGAATAGCATTTCCCTAAATAAAGCCGCATGAAACAAAATGCCATTATGATTTCTAACATTCATTTTCACTGAAGTTCCTGTTAGGTTGCAGCCATAACTATGATGGAAGGGATGTGAGGAGAGCCCGCTGCAGTAATAACTGTGTCTTCATACATCAAACCAGGGGATTATAGGAGAAGCATCTACATAGAATAAGAAACTAACTCGAGGTAGAACTCTCACCAGTCTGGTTTTAAAACAAAATGGAAAGTGACCAGGAAGAGATCATTTAGAGATTTTCAAAGTTAGAGGACAGGTAGGTTACTTTCTATGTGTAAAGCAGGAAGTCTGAGGTTTTTATCTTTTGCATAACTACTACCAATGGGTACAGCAAGCAGCACCTTGCATTAGGAGCTAGATTATAAACCTCATGAAAGTGAATCTGTTCTGAAGGCAGACAAAGACTATACTCTCTGCAACATACGTAAGTCTCAAAGCTCAAGAGCAGGATACAGAAATGATCTTTCTAAGACTCCTAAAGGGAATCCCATGATCCCTTCTCTTTAACATTTATTCAATGGATAAATCATAAAAAGTTGAATTCCTTATAAGCTTTCAGATTAAGCTTTCATCCTTTCTGTATCTGGTTAATTCTTTAACTATTTTTCATGTTTTACAGGCTATTACATTCACTTTTAGCCTTCAATTCTGACTTCATCACATACAGCGATGTCACTCTTACATTTCAAATTACCAATAGACCAAGTTCTGGCCTGACTTAATGATTCTTATATGTTCTCTAGAGCTAAGTCCAAGGCTGGGTCTCTTCCAAAGGCCTATGAAGGCCAAGCCTTTGAATATCTTCTTTCTTCCCACTTTGCCTATGCCTACTCAAGAACATTTTAGGTTCCAGAAACATTGATCTAACAAGGGCACTTTTCTGTTTCCTTAACACCTAACAGAACTCCCTGTTGCCCTCTCTGCCCCTTCTATAGTCTAAACTCAGAATAGCAGTAAGAAAGATGAAATTAAGTATGAGTCTTCATTTATCCCACAATCAAACCAATTCTTAATGAAATCTAAAGAGCTACAAGAATTTGCCCTTGGCTGCCATTCTGACCTTATCTGTCACACTGCCTAGTTTGTTTGCCTCTGGGCCTTTTCCATTGCTCTTCACTTTGCTTGGAAGGCTTTTCCTTCACCGAACTCACAGTAGCTCACTCTTTTTGTTGTCTGCTTTAAGGATTATCACACAGATCTTTGCTGACACCTCTGTTACCTCATCATAGAATATATTTATGTCTACTTTTTGTCTCCCTGACGCTAAAATGCATACTTTATGCAGCCAATGATGTTTTCCTTTACTGTGCTGCATGTGTAATGCCAAGTTTTAGCACATGAATGTGCTCAATAAATGTGTTTGAAATACAAAAGCACCTTTACTTATTCCTTTCTTAATATTTATCTTATTAACTATTATTCATGATTCCAAAATACAGTCCATATATTACCTTTTCTGTTAAATCTCTGCCAACAAAGTTAAGTATTCTATCACTGCATCTCTACCCTTTCTATATGTATCTTGTTTTTTTTTTGTCTTTTTGAGGGCCTCACTATGCAGTTCAGGATAGCCTTGAGATCCTTCTGTATCCCAGGCTGGTCTCAAACTTGCAGTGATCCTCCGGCCTCAGCCTGCAGAGTGCTGGGATCGCAGGTGGGCTCATATGTACTGTGTGTGTTGCTTTCAGGTTGTTGTTTACCTCTGACAAGCTGCGATAATCCTGAGCTCCGGATTGCAGGAGGTGTGCTGCATTTTTCTTTTTTTGCCAGATACAAAGCATTTAGTAGCTATTTTTAATTACACGTAATAATTCACGGGTATGAATAGACAAGAAACAGATTACCTCAAATATATACTTGATTTATCAAACCCAGAGTTATATCTTCTTCCTTTTCTGTGAAGCAAGTGAAATCAGAAATAGAACGAAAGGAATATGGGCAAAGACTGTCTTGCCAGAAGCTTGTAGTAAGTACCAACAAGAGACCAGTATCTTAACACGTCTGAGGCAAACCAAAGCATCTCCTTACATGGAATAGTGAGGGATTGATGTTTGAGAATCTCCTAAAAAGTCAGACACTTAACCCTAGAAGACATTGCCCATTTGTATATCAATCGCACAAAACAGGATTATCATTAAAATCCTTCGTGACTATAAGGAGACAAAAACACTGCACTAGTGTTGTAGGATGACAAGTGGGACATACATATCGGAATGACATAGGAGAAATATAACTCCTAACCAGTTAGATGTCAGATGAGCTGAGTTTGTATGCCGTGTAACTGAAGAACAAATTGCCAAGGCAATGGAGGTTAAGAGTAGGAAATATTTATTGAGGCCCTTTGTCAGGGGTAGTTTATGTAGCAAAGTCACATGTGGGTACAATATGGATTAAAACATAATCAACCGATAACATAGTAGTACAGTTGCTCAGTTAATACTGATCCAATGGGTATGTGGGGCACCAGCAAGTTTATATGGCTAGCATCATTAACCTTGGCTTATCCATGACTTCTAAAACAGGAACGCTTACGGAAATTAATGGGTCCAGGTGTTTTGGTCCTGCACCTCAAAGTCTGTGGATTTAAAATGATGAGTTGGGATTCAGGCTTTCTAGTGCAGCTCTTTCACACTTGGTCTACAGTAAACTGGGATCTCAGAAGGACTTGGTTTATTTATATTATAATTTCCTCAAAACTCATGGTTTTAGAGGCTGTACCTCCCTTCAGGATGTTAGGAGGGAGTGAGCTGCATTCCACGCTGCCCGAGTAAATTCATCCTTTGTGGAGAGCCCTAGTCTATTAATGTTTATCAGTATGGCTGGTCACCGGCTCTGTCTCAGACTCTTCCACTAGCTAGCTGTCTTATGTATAAACTAACTAAGTAAACTATCTTTGACAAAACCACTCAACACCATTGCAGTGATATAGCAAGAATGAGTGGCTCTCTCTGATCAGCTGCCTTTCTTCAGTCAGTTCTAGAACAGTGATGGCGGAACTGCCTTTGACATTGGCTCAGTGAGAGGCCTTTGAGCCCTCTTCCTAGGCCAGATCAAATATCAGATGATTTCAGTTTTGGATTTTGACATGTGAGTGGAGAGTCTAATTATGCAGACAGGAAAATTTTAAAAGCCTCAGAAAATATGTAGGAGACCCTGGTTGGGAACCAGAGAGCTTCTCATTTTCCCTAGAGAATGAGCATAGGAGGAATGGTCATGTTTTATTCCCCATGATCCCATCAATTACAAATCTGTAGGGTTAGGAAGTTCCTACCTTTGCCCAACCCAATGTTTTTACTGTCTTTTTGTTAGAGAGAAGAGATTGAAAGCAAACTAAACCTGAGAGCCCTAAGCACTCTGTTTTCACTTTTGTGCCATCTTGACGTCGGCTAGTGTGGAGTGTTTCAATGCAGAGGCAGCTCAAGAACAGCTCAGGAGCAGTCAGCCCGCTCACTAAAGAGGACCATTATGAACTTGACCCCAGGAACAAAGCCAATTTATGTCACAAACTTCTCCCATTTTTGAATGCAAGTGTTATATTACCAAATAGTGAACTAATATTAACATCTGGGGAACTGTGAAAATTAATGGGCAGTGCTACAGATTTTTGATTTGAAATAGCTGTACACTTCGAACAAACAAAAAGACACACAAACAATAAAAACCCCAACTGAAAATTCATACAATGTGATTGCCTCTTTAGCCTAGAGAGAGGATGTTAGAGGGTAATTATTAAGAAAATCTTAGCAAGCGGCTTTGCCTCAGGAAAGAATGGAGAGTGATTTGCTTAAAGAAAATCCTTGCATGTTGCTGTTGCAAAGTCTGAATATACATAAGAAAGTTACATGTTTCAAAATATCTGAGTTTTGATCAGGTAGCAGGGGACAGGGTGGGAGAAGGTCTCTAAGCATTTCCCAAGTTGATGTTAAAGTAATACACTGCTATGCTTCATCCTTGATAAAACAAATGCTAATTTTGTTTTCAAGCTGCCAGTACACAGGGAAGTGATCCGAATCCTCTATACCTTTGAGAGATTTTTACCCTTTACATATTCCAATTCAATTTAAAATATTGTGCAATTGCCAATCCTCATTTAAAATATGTGCTTATCATTCAACTTGGAGCAATATTATTGCAGTGAAAACACCATTCTAATTAATAAATCAGAGCTTTAACCACTGAAACATCACCCACACATATAATATAGCAATAGTGAGAACCATTTAAAATAGTAGCATGCTGTCACCCTTCCAGGAAATATGGAAATATGCCTTTTCAAGGTTATTGGTCTACATTATTTATCAATGTTTGGCTTTAATATATGGATTTACTCAACACTGAATGAATATCATATTTCTCCTAGAAGATACAGCATTCATTTGTGATCCTCAACAAACTGTCAATAGGATAACAAGCCCACTAGGGGTGCATGCAATCAATAATTTGTATCCGGTGATTTTTTCCCTTAGGTTGTTTTAGGAAAATATTGCTTTTTCGTTTTCACTCTTGCTCATAAGCACAAAACAAGCAAACACAGAGATTACAAAAGAAAAAAAAAACCCTGAACAAAACAAAGATATCTCTGATCTGGCTGCATGAGATTCCAGAAAGCCAAGTACAACTTTTAGCAATGTAACAGAAGCTGGTAGTCAATGCTTGTTCTATCTCAAAACAACAAAAACAAAATGAAATGGAATGGAAAGATAATAGAACACATCAAAAGATTGGCTCTTGGAGAAAGAAATCACTGAAAAATTAGAAGGAAACCTAAGCCCCTGGATTATGTTATGGAACAGAAAACAAAACGGAGGTAGTCGAGTGGCTCCTGCTTCCCTTTGCCTTCCTTCTTGTCTCCTGTCCCAGGCTGCGAGGGCTGTGATTTAGCTGCATCCTCTCAGACCTTAGCCTCATCTGCAATACTTCATGCAAGCTTGTTCCTCAGACAGTGAATGTGCTTGTTGCTATAGCTAAGCTCTCAGACCTAGGTACCCTGCCTGGATCTTAAATTTCCAGTCTGGTGTTGCTCATAAAACCTTGCTTGTATTTGCAGGTTTTTCCTTTCATAAAACTGTACTTAGACTGAAAATCACTGTCAAAATGGCTCCAGCTTACGTTACTCTCAGTATCTATCGGACCCTATTCCTCCAGTCCAATGACCTGGCCACATCTCTTGGATAGAGACTTTAGTGAGTCTTATCTTTTCATGCGGAGCTAAAAAATACTGAGACATATACACCATTTTAAAAAATTCACAATCACTACAGAGTTATTGCTCTTTCTGCTAGATTTGATAACATGGTTGAGACTGAACAATTGTGTCTCTCTTATGTTCTGATATCCTGTACTCCTAACCAGGAATGATGTAGGGCAGCTAACTTTGTAGTCAGACAGTCTCATGCTGCCACCTCCCAACAGGAAACACATCAAACAAACACAGGGAGAAAACGCTGCCAGGTAAGCGGATGACTCATTATTCACAAGGTCAGCAGCCGATAGAGAAATATGGACTATTGCATATTAGCACCAGGCTTCTAGTATCTCACCTTATAACCTGTGATTCTTTACAGGAAAACTAATAAGTGATGGAAGTAGCTTCTTTTGTACTACTTACTCTAGAGAGTCGGAAGTACTGCGGGAAATTCCTTTTTCATTGGCTCAGGGATAAATGAAGAGGGAAATTAAGAATGATTTTCTCAAAACTTCTAGACAAATTCACTTGACCTCTCCGCTGCTCTCTCTCTCTCAACATAAATGTATTTGTGTCTACTGAATTACTTCCAACTTCAATTTGACCACAGAGAGGCTGAAGAAAACAGGTACTTAAAGAGTCAGCAAGATTTCACCCTTGATTATAAGCCTAAACAGGATTGAGACTGGGCCTCTAGTTATTTTGTAACCTCCATAATGCACACAGGTGAACATATGTACCTAGAAGTGATCTTTCATAAGTTATGAGAGAAAAATCCCCAAAAGTCAGTGACTTTTTGCTTGTAGTCAGTTTGTGCTTAGCAATAAAGTGTTACTGAAGTGTACCCCAGTGAGAATTTGTGTGTAAGAACATCTCAGGAAAAGCAGGAGCCTCTGCATAGGAATAGCAGGATGAACAGGGATGATAGTAGAGGCGAGCTGCAGGTCTTTTCTCTGGTGCAGTGGTTTTCTATGTGTGGTCTGTGATAGAATCTGTCTCCCAGCTAATAGTGATGCCTGGCTTGTAAAGATTTGAAAATCAGTGCTCTGATTAACCACCATTATTTAGGACGACTCTGTTATTTTCTATACCTTTGTTTCTTTCCATTTTTAAGTAACTTGTATTTTTATAGTGGCTGGGGCTACACTAACGTGAGTGGGGGGGTGGCTTGGATATTTTTTGGTCTACCTAAATGAGAGAGATTGACATTTCTAAGATCATGTATATATTGTAAAAATATTGCATTAAAATGTTCCCTAAAAAATAATGGGTTTGGGGACTGTTCACCATGCCTTCTTTCTCTAAGCACTGTGGATAATTGAGAGTTTACAGTAACTGAACACTGGGAGCCTTGCCTCTTTATAATGGAAGGTCTCACTTCTTCCATTGCAAAGGGCTGTCTCTGTGAGGGAAGCTGCCTTTGATGTGTAGGGAGAACCGTCCCTGTGGGGGAAAGACGTTTGACAGGCACATATTTTAGAAATGTTTTGCAGGTAAAATTTTCACCCATAAAATTGTATTAACATTTCAAACATGCAACCTTCTGGAATTCAAAGATGTAGTCTCCAGAGAGATTCTCCTGCCTTGTAGAGAGCTATATTTTTCTAGGGCAGAGAGAACATAATTTTCTCCAACTGTTTTAACCATGCCCTTGACCTCTATTTCAAAGGCAAATCTTTAACAAGCTGAGGAGTTCTGATACCTGGCAGTGATGAAGGAGGGAGGCCAAAGACGGAAAGAAAAGATGCGCCCCCATCACAACTTCTTTCTGGGTGACAAAAATAAAGTGTTGGTCCAAGATCTGCATGGTATCATTCAAAATTAGAAATAAATCACAAGATATAGCAGAAGACCAGAGTCCTTGCAAACTTTCAGCTCGGCCCAACTCTGCTTTGAATTTGTTGAACATTCAAAATTACCCACTTCATCTCCTCTGAGCACCTTATAAATAACAGACCTCCCCACCGTAGGCTGTTTTGTAATGATATGAACAGATAGAGCATGGCTGTCAACAACTATTACCAAGAAAACAGAATAAGGAAGGGGCAGTTCAGGGACAGATGAGCACAGCTCATTGGAGCACCTTTTATGAAGGAAGGAACCTCTGGGAGCACATTTTATGAAGGAAGCTGGTCTGGTGTTGCATTTCTCAAAGCTAAGTATAGGTTCTTATCTTTAATGTGCATATTTTGGTTTGCTTAGTATTTTTGACATCTATGATGATGAGCCTATGTTTTATTGGTCTGACTGAATTCAAGAAAAGAAAATGGAACACGTTTGAGTTTGCTTGAATAAGCAAAGTGAAATTTGTTATCATGATTTAATTAGAACTAAGAGATAGCACTATCCCCTTCTAGTGACATATTTCTTTTCTTTATGTAGCTTACTTAGTACTATGTGGTCATAACCAAAGGGGTGCTAACTGAGGAGGCAATATCGTTTGGATGGAATACATTAGTGGAAACAATATTGGCTGCCATTCTTAGAATACCTACCCTGGGCCTGACAGTGCTGACAAGCTGGCATTCATTGCTACTCGTCTTCATTAAGGTATCACTTAGACATTATTGTCCCTGGTAATGCCTTTCAGTCTTCTGGTATAAATGTCCATTTGTGAAAGTGCTTTCTTTCACTGTAAAAATATTTACACTGAGCCCCTGTCAATCAGGTGCCAAAAACGATTTGAGGCTCTGCTCTTATTAAGCTTATAGCATCCCAAATTATAAACCAACAAGTGAGGTACGATCTGCTAGTTGTAATTCCATCCTGAAAACAATAATGGAGAGTAGGTGGCTATGTTGTAGATCATAGTGGTCTGGGAAAGTGTCTCTGAGTTGGTGAGACAAACTGAAGCCAGTGGAGATCTGAACAACTGGGAAAAATCAGAATGGGAAGGACAAAGGGCCTCTGAAAAAGAACAGTGAGCTCAGTTTCCCTAAAGTAGAAACATCCTTTTGGATACAGATGTGATATGTCTTTACACATCCCAAATAAGACATAGTTAAAATTTTTCCATCGCTTTCCATTAACCATGTGTTAATCAGCTTCTTGTTGCTGTGACAGAAGACCTGATGTAAACAACTTAAAAGTAGAAAAGTTTATTTTGACTCACGACTGTAAAGCTTTCATTCCATGATTATCTCCACAGCACCCAGCCTAAACCATCTAGCTAAAAGGTCTCTAATTCAATTCAAAAGTAGAAATCCAGTAAAATTCTCATCAAGCGATAAAGCATTCAACAGAAGCAATGTTATGTGAAATAAACTCAGATACCCAAGCAGAAATATCACATGGTTTCTCTTATATGAGAAACCCAAATCGTAAATTAAAAGCAAAATGCAAGGCAAATGATAGGGAAAGGGAGACAGATATTTGCAAAATGGAAGGGAGGGATGGAGGGCATGGGGCACAGGTAAAGGGAGGGGCGTGAAGAAAGAATTAAGGTGTGCTGTGTCCGTGTGTCCACTCCCCACCATGAATGTAATCATGATGTGCTGGAGATGTAGAAATAAAAAGAAATTTAAAGCAAAAGCAATCATCAGAACTGAAATTCAAAATGACTCAGACACTGGGATTACAAGAGAGGCTTAACTGATTGAGAGATTGTTACGGTTTAAATAGGAAGTGTTCGTCGAAGATTCATGTACTGTGGGCTTGATCCTCACTGCAAAAGTACTCAGAAGTGGGGCTTTAGAGAGGCAGGCGGATGAAGAGAGCGCCAGATGGTGAGTGTATATATGCCTGGGCTGTGAGGAGGTGGGCACCCTGGGGGCAGGTCGCTGTGGGTGAACCTCTGCGGTGCGTATTTTGTCTGCAGCCCTCCGTCTCCATCACCTTCTCCCTTTCTGCTCCTTGGTTGCTGGGAGGTGAGCAGGTACCCTTCCCACGCCCTTGTGCCACGAGGCTTCTGCTCTCCCACAGGCCTAACGCCGTGGGGCTGGGTGATGATAGATTAGAAGCTGTGAAACCGTGAGCCAAAATAAATCCTCTCTAAGTTGGCTTATTTCAGATATTTTGTCACAACTACAGGAGATAAGCAACCAGAGGTCTAGTTGAAAAAAAGAGAATGGTCTGCGCAAAGAGTTGAAAAATTCTGACTGAGAGGTAGAGATTTTAATAAAAAGGCAAACAGAAATTTAAGAACAGGCAAATATGATAAGAGAGATGAAGGGCCTTTCTTATGAGATTACTGTAGATTCCATCAAGTTCAGGAAGGAATGATGATACTGTAATATGTTTTACTCCAACTAAAATTTGCTGAAAAAGCTAAGAAAGGTGAGTAATGAAACGGATGATTGGGGCCAACAGGGCTGCTTTGTCAGTGCTCAGACTTCTGTTCATTGTGTGCAAGTTCTGAGAATTTTTCACATATAGTTCTCTGGTTCTTTACCTAGATGAGTGAAGATTTACATCACATATGTGCAGCCTAGGGTACCAACCAACGTATGCAGATTTGTAACAATCTGTATTTCCTATATTTTACCTTCTTTTTCAAAATTCTGCCTTGTAAATTGCCCTGTTCCAGGTTCTTTAAACTTTGATGTCTGTCTCCTTTACTTAATGAGATGCTTGTGCTTTATTTTGGTCCCATTTCTCTCAGGGAAGGACTTTGTAATGTTTACTTATCTTCCCGTGAGCCTCATAATCACGCGCTGCCTTTGACTGATCTCTAGAAATAATTTATTTACATATTTTGTAAATATGGCCTTTTGCTTTATGCTGAGCTCAAATCCAGTCAGTTTCATTGCAACATTTGTAGGAAAAGAAGAATTTATTGTACTTTCTTGTTTCCCGTTATGTGATTAGCACCTTACATTACTTTAGGACTGAATATTACCCTGGAAGCTCTGGAGAAGTAAGGAGTCCTGGGAAGAAGTCATGGTTCCCCTCCTTGTTAGCTCCCTGACTTTGGGCAAATGTATGCCCTCTTTACAGCTCAGTTTCCTCCTGGGTAAGCTGATAAAGTTGTACTTAATTGTGTCTAAATTTCCAAGATACTCTGAATGTAGCTTAGAGAACCATTTTTTAGTCTTTAAATTGATAGATTGACCTTTGTGCTGGATAACTGATGGTTGATTTTCAACACTACTGTTTAGAGAGAGACAAATACGAGGCTCCCAAATAGCTCTGCTGCTGAAACGCCTGCTCACACTAATAGGAATTACACACCAGCATCTCAGATAATGGAGCCGTCAATCTCTCTTATGAACCATGACAAGTATCTAAGGAATGGTGGATTTTAAAGTAAACACCTAACATTTCAGCACAGAGTCAGCAAGGATCAGTTCCAAGTCTTTTCCACTACTTCTTCCATCCTCTGCAAAATCAAAACAGCCGTGAAATGCATCCCTCTCTCAAGCACCTGTTGGTTTGGGATGAAGCTAAGGAAAAGTAAGAGGCAGTAAGGTTGAAAATAACATCCAAATGGTTAATAACCTTCCTCTCTGGTTTCAGGTTTCTGCTAATCAGATAATTGTAGATTAAAGGGTTCCCTCCATCTTCCCGAAGTCACAGCAAAAACATTCAAGGGTTTCTGTTGATCTTGAGAGCAGAAACCTGTGAGGATATCACATCTGATGTAGGTGGTCCTGACATGGCGTTTCCTGGTACCCTGACAAACCAAACATTCTTAGATTTTCCTGCCCCTTTGTGCGCCCTGCTTGAACTCAACTGTGACTGAGGCTTTTTGTGCTACTGTGCCACTATCTGAGCTGCAGGGAGCTTGTCAAGACAATATTTTAAATAAACCTTGAGTGGAAATGTTGTTTCTAATAAACATGGCATTGTGGATCATGTGTGGGTATTTCTTTCTTGGTATCTCTGTGAGGCTGTCTACTGATGTCAGAATCACAGAATACTCAATGTGGCAAGGGGTTCATAATCTTGTACTATTCTATCACATTATAAAAAAATCAAAGTGAACTGTGGAGTGTAATTATAATTTCTAAGAGACAAAAGCATAGTCACACATTTTAAACAATAAAAATATAATTCAAAATGTTTTCTAGTTAACTCACAGCTAAAGCAGAAAATTAAATTAACTGGATTCCTTTTATCCCAGGTTATTCTAGTTAATTCTTCTTTAACTGAAGTAAAACCTAGCACAAATCTCAGGAGAATTTTTTTCAAAGGTTGTAGAGTGGAAATGCATTTCAGGTTGAGATGAATGAATGGGCTTAAAACTTCCTGAACTTTAACTTAGAATGGGTGGTTAGGGAGTAATGTGCCTATTTACACTATTAGTTCCCTATCCTGAGGTCAGATCTGACATTTTTTTTACATAGAACACTCTCCTAATGTTGACCTACCTTGGAGAATTGAAAACAAAGTTGTTTAAATTCTAAGGAAACTGGGTTACTCTGGATTCTTTAGCACAATAAAGAACCCCCCAAAGCAGAATCCTACAAAAAGAGAAATAAACAAGATTTTAGCTGGTCTGCATAAGATTTATAGTTTACTATGACTTTGGATATATAAACTTGAGGTCAAGGTGCATTCTCTATAACTTATGTGCATCCTAAATGTTAGAATTATTTTAGATTTACCTGTTCAGAAGGATGTCTGTTGGTTTTCCTGTTTGAAGAAAATATATTTCATTTTAGTATATTTTATTCAATAACTAAAAATACTTTTTTATTTTAAACAACATTAAAAAATAGTAAAAGCGATACAGAACTTCAAAACAAGATGAGAGGAAATTAATAAAGGTTACTATATTGCCTATTGTTATCTTCCAAGTAGTTGCTGTAAAGAAATCTGTCTTTACATTGTATAGTAGAAAAATAGAACCTTAGAACTGAGGTTCCAGTTTTGTATAACTCCAAGTTTATTATTGGCTGAAAATACAATAATAATTATGAATGATGACATTTAAAATAATGATGATAAATATTATTAAGCAGAACCTATGCTTAGAAATTTACCAGAGATTTTACTTATATTATTGAACTAAATCCTCACAAAACTCCATTGAGGTAGAAGGTGATATTTGACCAAGAAGTTCATTGATACTTCCAGGGCCAGAAACTCTTAAACAGGTAAGGTAAGACTGGAAATGGGTTCTGCCAATGCTAGAATGATGATGAGAGGTTGTTGCTTTAGTACCTTGGGGTAGGAGGAAGGAAGAGGCGAAGGTGGTTCTGTTGAAAGTTAGACTAAGACGGCATTGTGCTATCTCTACTGCACCTTGAGTTCATAAGAAGTACTCTGACTTTCTTGTAGATTTTACCCCCAGAATTGCAAACATGCATAGACTCAGTCAGTGGGTTGTGAAGCCCAGAGAAAGGAGGACATCTGTGATAGCTGATTTCCAAGGTCAGAAGCTGGCATTTGAAATTTCTGATTGAACTACAAGATATTTCAAACCTCCATCCCAGACAACTCCCTTTAGCCTACATGGGCTCTAGAGCATAAATTAGTTGAGTGAGTGCCTACTTTAAATTACTATGCACATTTTGTCACTCCCAATTGCCTTGACTTTAGTGCTTGCAGGAAAGAAATCTTATACATTTGGTGACATATTCTTAATTCTGGCCTAATCAAGCCTTTACCTGGAGTTCTTTGAGGTAATTTAAATCCAATAGCAAGAAGTATCCAACTCCATTGTAGCTCAGACAGTGTTCTAGCAGGGTCTTGCCCTTTATGCAAAATTTGTGAAAAATTTTCTTCTATGAGGAATTTCCATTGCCCTCTTGGAGCCACAGGTGGCTTTGACTACCTCTGTGCTCCCTCATTTTCTTCCTTTGAATATTTATGCTTTCTTATCCATTGATTTTGAGAGAAGCGTATAGAAATTGATTGGCAGGGCCAGCAAACAGCTAATGGGAGAATCTGGCCTCAGAATGTGAATGAGTCGCTAACGACAGAACTGGGCCTAGTGTGACTAATGCATATGGAGTGAGGAAGCCCCAGGGCCTGCGCTGTGGATGCAGTCCTCCGCAGCGTTGATGTCAGCGGGCAAGAAGGAGTACTTCCTTGTGCGGTGAAGAAGACCTTAGGATGTTTGTTGTTCTCAATAGTCACTGGAACATACACTATAGAGCCTTTAACTATAACATGGAATAGCTCTATAGAATTTTCAGAAGTATTTGTTCATTGGAGGCATTCCATTACTGTGTATGTTTGTAGTCTGATCAGTAGACTTGGGATGGAAGCAGTATGGTTTGCTGTAATTACAGGGGGTTATTTTCCATACGGAACCAGTGATCATTTCTACCACAGAATGTCCAGCTGCTTTTCACCTGCTTCTCCTTCAAGCACTATATTTTCCACAGTTTTTTTTTTTTAAGAAAATGAAGAATAATTGTTGCTCACTGTTATGGTTGATACATTGTGTCAACTTGGGGAATCTAGAGTTTTAGCTGAGTGACTCAGGAGGAAGCTGGGGTGCTTCCTTTGTAAACATCCTGAGCCTGTGGAAGAGGAGGGCATGGAGATTGTGTGAGAGGTTCACGACCCCTGGGTGGGGGTGGGCTGTTTACAATGTAGAGGAGAAAAGGAGGCTGCTTGCAGCCATTCCTCCCTTTGGCTGATTGGTTTTGCTGTGCTCTGCTGCCCTGAACAGTTTGCCCTCTGCCATGTGCTACTCTGCCTCAGAACCAGCCAAATATGGACTGAAACCTCCACAAACTGTAAGCTAAATAAACTTTTCCTTTCTTCACTTTGGGCGTTGGGTATTTTGTCTCAGCAACGAGAGAAAAGTAACTAAGACACTCACATAACTCTGATCGTAATTATGAACCTGGTATTCACAATATGTGAAAAATGAAAAACTTACTCCACTAATCCTGGATTTGTTTCTTTTTTTATTTGTTTTAACTTTAAAGGTAATACAATGAAACCATATTAACAAACACACATAAATTTAGAAAGTAACACAAAAACAATGCAAGCAGTACAAAATTTCAAACAAGGTGATAGGAAATTAACAATTGTTGTGTTATATATTGATACTTTCAAATTGGTTACTAGATAAACAAATATAGACACGTAAAATTGATCAAACACTTAAACATTAACTGTTCCTTTCAATAGAGCAATAAAAGTCAGTAGTACAACTATCTTAGCTATCATGTGTATACATATGTATATATTTCCCCCTTCTTTCTTTTCTCTTTTCCCTCATCCCAGTTGTTCTTTACTTTTGAGCAGTTTCTTTTCATGTCTGTTGCACCTGCTAGATTTTATTTGATCTTTCAGGTTCTTACGCTAGTGAGACAATGTGGTGCTTACACATGGTGGTCCGATTTCACTTATGAGTTGTGTCCATTTACCTATAAAAGCCTTGACTGTGGAAATCAGTTTGGAGATTCCTCAGTAAACTAGGACTAGAGGTCCCATTCAATCCAGCTGTTCCCTTTCTGGGTATTTTCCCAGAACTGAAAACATCATATCACAGCTATGTATGTGCACTCATGTTTATAGCAGCACAGTTTGTAATAGCCAAATCATGGAAGCAACCCAAATACCCATCCACTGAGGCATGGATGAAAAAGTTGTGGTAGTTTTACATAATAGAATATTACCCAACTGTAAAGAAAGATAAACTCAGAATATGTTTCACAGGAAGACAAAGCAAGCAAACAAAATGGTAGATTTGATTTCCCCTTCACAGCCCCACATTAAAGTACCATAGTATTCATAATGTAGTTTTCTATTTTATGGTCATTTTTACATGATGAGTACTCTAGAAGCACTTGTTGAGAGGATGACTAAAACATGTACTCACTCATGTATAAATTTGTCTTCTTTGGGCCTCTGGTTTGGGGTAGATTGTGGTAGCAAGGTAGCGGTAGCAAGGTAAGTGTTACTTAAGAATAAACACACAGGATTAGTAGGCAGAGGAGAATGCAGAATGGCAGGAAGAGAAAGTCCCAGAAGAGGAAAGCTGACAAGAGACTGAAGGGGTCACAGATGTATGTACTGACTTTGTGGGCAGGAGGGCAGTGACTCCTGAATGAGCTGCAGTGCACAGGTAGAAGTCACTTACCATCTCCCTTATTTTTCCTGGAACCATCCGCTGCCTCGAAAACTCCCATTATTCACTGCAGTGTTGACAGAGTCACCTCTAATTTCTTTCATCTATTTAGCCAAAGAATTGAGATACAGATTCCAGGAAGTTCAATGATAAAAAGAAAAGTGGCAGTACCACTACTTGTACTAGGGATGACACATGACTTCTCTTTCTTCCAGTTACAAGGACATCTATTTGACAGCTTGCTGTGTGGTTGGGCCACATCGGGGTGCATCACACATTTAAATCCCTGATAGGACGAGGGCAACTTCAAAACAGCATCTAATATTGAAAATGTCCTTCGAAGAGATCATCTGGAAATAGAATGCAAGTCTTCAAGTTCAGAGAGCAAGATTCTAAACCAAAATTAGCTCTGTGCTCTTCTCGGCCACTGCTGTGCTTTTATTTTTCATAAGTAAAATTAAAGCATAAGGTCAGGCCCTGCGCATAATTTTAAAGTAGACAAAATTAGCTCTTTCATTTTAGCCCACGGAAGTGGAAAATGACACTTGCCTTTATGCTCATGTCACTGACTGCTATTTTCAGAGCTAGCGCCAAATGCCGGTTAGGACAGAGCACAGTCCAGTGTGGCTGGACAGGCTGACCTCGGTTCCTGTTGTGAAAAGAATGTCTGCCTTGGACAACAGGTGACGGGCTGCAGAGTGCAGTGCAGGAGCTCGGTTTTAATGGGTGGAGCTGGTTATATCAGCTCCAGGGGTAATGCGATAGTTGCCTTTGTCGCTGGTCTTTGTACCTTTTGCACAGCTTCTTGGCAGTTATCAGCAAGAATGTCTTCATTGCCATTTGAAGAGGGCTGCCCCTTCAGAAAGAAATTTTACTTTTGGCATTTTTTAGCAATAACACTGTGCCATGTATTTCACTTTTTAAAGTCTCAGTTTTCTTGCCTTTACTCTGAGGATAATAGTAACTTCCCAGTTGAATGGTTGCATTAATGTGAATCACAAACCTAGCACTGAATGAATAGTATTGGGCACGTGTAAGTTACTCACTAACACTGCCATTACTATAGTTACTTATTCTTCTGACTTGTTACTTGCTTCTGATTCCTTTTATTTTTCACTTTTTAAAATTTTTATCTTTATTGATACATGTTTACAGTACATAACGATTATATTCTCATGGGAAGTTGATTCATGTACATAACACATCTTTTTTAATCCTCTTTCTCCCTCTCCTCTTCCCTCCCTTCCTCTATCTTTTAGACTCCTTCCTTTATTGCAAAAGATATATTTTGTTTGGTTCTTTATATTTTCGGTTTCTCATACAATAGAAGCCATGTGATATTCAAGCTTGCATGTCTGATTTATCTCACTCAACATTATGGTCTCAAGGTCCATCTATTTTTGTACAAATAACTCAAGTTTTTCCTTCTTTCTGGAAGAATAGTACTCCATTGTGCATAAATGCAATATTTTCTTTATGTGTTCATCTGTTGCAGTTGTATAGGCAACTTCCAAGATCTAGCTATTATGAATTGTGCTGCTATAAACATGGGTATGCATGTATCACTGTGTATGATGTCTTTAATCTTTTGGGAAGATACCTCAAAGGAGTCAAATAAAATGTATATACTTTCTAAAACTTATATTCTTAGTTTTTTAAAAAATGAGATTATGTATATCTAAAATGTCCCAATAAAGTTGATTTTAAAAAATAAGATCATGTAAGTTAAAAACCTTCTGTACAGCAAAGGAAACAACTGAGTGAAGAGACATCAACAGGCAGGACTTGAATTCATGAACCACTGGTTTCTGCCTCCTTATATGATAGGATTACAAGATTATTCCATGACTCTGGACTGTCAGAAGTGGTTTTAAAGTCAATCTTTAACACATTTTAAGAGTTCTTTCTTCTGGTGTACTCTGGAATGGTTTTCAACCTTAATCCAAAGAATTTCTAAGGACAATGACTATGCAATGCCCCAAGTAGAGTCCAATGTGGAGTTGAATGTAGTACTGATGTTGTTTTTGCTGTCAGATTAGCATTTCATTATAATTAGCTATCCTATAATTATTATTCTTCAAGCACCATGCTCAATGTTTCAATTACATTTATAATGTTTTTAAATGAGTTCTAGTTTAAAATAAGAAATCTGTAACTCAGAGAAAATTAGAGGATATTAAAACCCAGAGGTCAAGGAGATGATCATTGACAAAGCCCGAATCTGAACCATAATCATCAATGTGTTTATTTAATTTTCAGTTCACAAATTGTTTAAAAATATAAAATTCAAAGAGCAGTAATGTTATGAGTAGCTGTAAGTTTTATATTTCTCATGTTCTTTTAGTTTTTTTCAATTTCCTCTGGTGTTTTTTTTAGGTTTAGAGAGAGAACATGGTTCAGAGTGGAGGGAAGACCACTAACAAGTTAGCTCTCTATTCTCTAAACCATGTATCACAATAGCAGCATCGAGTCTCTTGGGGGAGGCGGGAAAATATAGGGGACATCCTCTGGCAACCCTTCTATGTCACTCTCCATCACTGTGGGTTTCTCTTTCTCTCTGTTTTCCTCCTGTGTCCTTCAGTTCTTGAAAAATTTAATCCCAATTTTCATAAACTACCCACTATGACTTTAAGTGATAATAGCTTAAAAGGCTCTCTATCCCTCAAGGGGCACTTTCATTTTAATAGAAGACATTTTGCAGACTAAAAATATCTCTGAATCAAAAGCAATGAATATTTGATAGTGGGTTTCTGGCACCAAGATAATTTGTGCAGAGGATACCTCTGGAACAACGGCCAGGATATGCAGTCCTTCTTCATGTTATGTTTTTGGTCACATGCTTTAAAGCATACAATTTAAGCCAATGAATAAGATATAAAGAAAAAGGAAAATAAAGGAGAGGCTCTGATAAGATTGAGTAGTCTGGCTTCATGTGCTGATGATTTCCCAACATCCACAGTGGAGCCATGTTAACCCACTTGGCAAACTGAGCCCTGAACAGAAACAAGAACCAAACCTTTCTTAACCAGTCCTGGGATCCTGAGCTGGCCAGAAGCCTTGTGTCTCAGTATCACAGATGACACGCTCTTGCTTCTTATTCCTAGACCCTTAGCTTGGTATCTTTGCATTTGCATTTAATACCATTGGGACATGCAGATTTTGAGCTCAACTCTACCATTTATTAGTCTAACAGACTTGAGTAAACTACTTGTTCATTTTAAGGCTCATTGTTTGAATCACCTTAACTTGGAAAATAATCTGTGAATTTTAAAAAGTATCAGCTTCTTTACTAAACAAAATACTGGAGTGAAGATAGATTTAAAACCTTTCACGGCTAGTGAGAAGCTTTGCTATGATACATTAGTTCTGTCTGGCATCAGGGCCTAAAATAGTACAGACTGATGATTGACAACTTCTCTTTTCTACCAAGTGCCTAACCCATTGCCTCAATCTGCCAAGCTGGATACACAGTATCCTTACACAATATTAATGTGTTGTCCTGTGTATGTTAGACTTCTGTGCCACTGATCATCTGGCTTTTCAGATAACCAGCTTGATTGGGTTAGGTATCATGCTATCACGTACACCTCACTCTAAGCTAAGAGGAGCTTCCATTCACCCTCCAGCTCCAAAAATGGCGGTGGGTGCTGGAAGAGAGAAGGAGATAATAGAGATCCGTACAGGTAGACCATAGAGCTAGAAATCAAAGAGGTAAAAGTAATTCAGAGCATTGTCTCCTGCTTTTAAATTATTACAATCTAGTCAAATAGGCAAGAAGTACGTCTCACTAAGAATGTGAATGATCACCAAGGACATCTTGTTGGAAATGAGAAATTATTTGGATCACAAAGTACCAATAAATTAGGCAAATGTAATGAAAGTCACTGATTTTATGAAACTTACTTGGCTTTTGTAGGGAAATGTAGCAGACACCTGAGAAAGAAGAGTATTTCCCAGCAAGAAACACTTTTCTCCTCAAAGAATTCTTTTTCCTGGGAAAAAAAAGGCAGACTCACAGAACTGTGTTTGGAGATAAGTACATAGACTTGGAAACAGGACAGTTCTCCAAAGTTTTGAGAAGTTTCCACAAAGATGAATCTATTTTCTTTGAAACCTAACACAATCAACATTTTTTTCTACCTGCACAATTATATCCCAGACCCTGTAAATATTCTTGGATAATTAAATAAAATGAACTAAACTGGTATTTAGACAAATAATATATTTTATTGAACGCCTTCAAAGTCAAATTAAGCCAGTGCATGGCTTTTTTGAACAAACATGTATTAAGTGAAGCCAACACGTATTTGCCACTGCAGACACTGATACTGGACCAAATGCAGTTATAATCAAAGCCAGAGCTCTCACTTTACTTTTCATCCCAACCCATGCATCCTAATTAAAGCCATATGAACGAACTTCAGCTATTAATTTTACATAACCTGATATACATGCACTGCAGAATAAACCTAGGGTCCTTTAACCAAATTAGAGAAGTTAACTGTAAGGGATATATTTGTTGGCTGGGGCCTAACATATAATTTACTTAAACCAATATTAGAATTGAAACCAATGTATCTGTACTTTAACCACATACATTTCCCAGCATATGTTATTGCTGTATAAATAGATACATATTCTTCTAGCATGCTTTATATTCATGAAACCAAGGATTAACTGCACCCAGCAGATGCGAGAGAATAATCACTCCACCTTCCACTTCCTTTTATTCCATTTTTAAGTATAAAGTTTACAAAAACACTTTTGTGAAACAAGCCAGCTAGGGAAACAGAACAGAGAATATGACGCCACAGAATTAATGAGAGTGCCACTGTCTATGGCGCAGAATGCAAGGGTAGGATTTGGAGGTTACATACTCTGTTCTAAATTTGCAAGGAACTTGTACGATCTTGTATAAACCACTTAACTCAACTGGGCCTCTTTTTTCTTCTCTGTGAAAGTGGAGTTTTTGATGGCTTGGGACTAGATGTCCTCCACAAAGCCTTGTGCAGTCATGGGGGTGCTTTCTCAGAGAGGGCTGTATCTAGAGTGCATGGCCCTGGAAGTGATTCAGGGTGCAATGATTCAAGGGCAATAGGATTAAGGATATGAGTGCTATGCACCTTAGGTAGCCCGGGTAATGTACAAAGGATAGAGCCATGGTTGTCCCATGTTGCTTTGCTACCTTCTGCCTGCCATGTAGTCTTTGTCCTCTGTGGCGCCCATGTGCTATGTCACCCTGCCTTGGAGCCAACTAATTATGGAATGAATCCTCTACTAGCTGTGAGCTAAATAAACCTGCCTTTCTTTAACTTTGGGGGTCAGGTACTTTATCTCAGCAGTGAAACAAGTAACTAAGATAGAACTTATAGACTTCCCTAATGATGTAGAAGAATGAAAAGGAGATCAATAGGTAAACTTACTTTGAAACTTTTTTTTTAACTCATTACACAGATAATAGGTTTTATACTTACATATAATTTTTACATTGTTAGGTTCAATAAGTAGTTGTTAGGGACCAACTAAAGTCACAGTCTTGAAGCACTCATATCAAGTTCGACTGTATGTTTCTCCCTTTTCATGACAGTTTTAGGCTAGAATGACATTCCAAATGGCCAGTTATTAGACCACTGTATGTATTCCATATATTAAGCCTTGTTACATTTTTTCTTGGCCTCTTCAACAGGCAAGAGTTTCACAGCCAAGAGAAAACAGAGGATAGTTGTTATCTATTCCGAGTTACTCTTTATGGGCTCAGAATGGGTGGAAAAATGTAACAGGGTTTTTTTTTTTCCTGAGCAAGTAAGAAAATAAAGAACATATATGTCAGCAGGCCCTGCACAAATGATGAGTATGTTTCTTAAAGGGAAAGAGAATGAGAAATACCTCATCCATTTTGGACAAAGTTCAATAAAGAAGGAGCATTCAATGTTGATTCTACATTTACAGAATAAGATTGAAAAAATCTAATAGGTATTTCATAGAAGTCCTCCTAGGAGAGCAGGATCTGTGGACTTCAGGCTGACTTTGCCACTGAAACTTTCCAACTCAGCATTTTAAGGATTTTACTTGAGGAAAATGACCATTCCTCACACCTGTAAAGCTCTGAGACTTCACAGGGTTTTCCGTAGTGTTGCTCTTCTTTCTTGACTTTTCTGCATTTTTCTCTTTCTGAGAAAATGTCCCAGTTTTGGCAACATTCTCCTATCTAGTCCAGCAGCATCCAAATTTTTGTTTCTCACACCAAATTACATCAGAAAATATATCTTGTGACTCTAACCATATATGCACATTTATGTAATTGATAAAAATGATTTCTAGACAAATCTCTATCTTTACTGCATGTAATACGAAATGAATTTTAAAATTTGATTGTATTTCATTGTGTAATGATGCATTAAATATCATGATACATAGTGAAGGTCATAATTAACTAATGTGCAACATCTACAGTTTAAAGGAGACTGATATACTGGTATGGTTGATGTATCGTGTCAATTTAAGGAGTCTAGAAGCTTAACTAAGTAACTCAGCAGTTCTACATCCTGGCATGAACATGACATGCCCTTACTGCACTATGATGTTGTTCATTGTGTCAGCTTGAGAAATTTAGAAGGTTAACTGTGTGACTTAGCAGGGAGCCAGGGTGCTTCCTTTGTATTTGTCCTGAGCCTGTGTAAGAGGAGGGCCTGGAGATGGTGTGGATGTACACGATAACCCCCACACAGAGCCAGTAGGCTGCATACAGTAAAAAGGAAATGAGGAAGGACTGATTGCTGGTTCTTTGAAGGAGCTCCAGTCTTTGCCTTCAGCTTCATGGTGGTGTCCTGGCATCTGGTGCAGACTGTTTGGTTTTCACCTGGAACTCTTCAGCACTCTAATGTAGACTCTTCGACTTTCATTGTAGATTCATCAGTCTTCTGCCACAGTCCCATCATCCTCCTGATACGGAGTTTCAGGGACACTGCAGTGAACACCATAACTTGGACTGGATTTTTCAATCTCCAGCATGTGGACACCCTCTGCATGCTTCCTCATCTGTGGCGGAGCATTGTAAGTCAAACTTGTAATTTCTTATATATTTATATATCTTGTGTTCTATTTGTTTTTCTAGTAAACCCTGACTGATTCACCTACAAAAAAGTTTCTCTTCAAAGTACCTCTCAAGTTCACTGAAGAATCAGAAGAGCATATGCACTCACATGAGTATACTGACTGATAGAAAATAACTGGCTTCATTCCAAGGAACGCTTTTCATGCAAATCTGTATTCTGCAGGAGTTGAAGAGTCATGGTCTTTAGGGCTAGACTTAACCAGATTTAAACTGAAGAATGAGTCACATAATTTCAGAGTTTCAGTTTTTTCATCCACAAAGAAGAAGTTATGCTTACCTAACTGCATTATTCTGAGAGTAGTTGTAATAATACATGAAGGTACATAAGAATTTATACGTGGCAATAATGGTTTATACCTATCTAGTCTGCTAGTTTTCAGTTTTCCTTTTTTTAATCCTTCTTTCTTCCCTTTTTGAGAAAAGAGTAATGTAAAAAATCTAAAGGACTGAATTTGAAATGATTATAATATATATAATATAGGTAGTTATCGCATTTGCCAAGAAGTATGGCCAAGTTTTCATGAGGGAGCTTGTCAATTGGAAACTGAAAAAAAAACCAAAGGAAAATATTCTTAGTCACTGATTTGAGAAAAATCTTAATAGAAAATGGCAGAGACAGACCAAATGGCATTTGTGGCTTTGGCCAGCTGTAGTG
Source organism: Dinomys branickii (assembly GCA_004027595.1). Classification (NCBI taxonomy): domain Eukaryota; kingdom Metazoa; phylum Chordata; class Mammalia; order Rodentia; family Dinomyidae; genus Dinomys; species Dinomys branickii. The sequence continues at coordinate 2,451 of PVLD010001405.1, read as the reverse complement.
CTACAAGTTATAGAATCTCCTGTTTGCTTTATATTTTATACTTGCTACATTTCTAGCCTAGTAGAATGTCAAATTGGAGGTAAGTCCTGGGAGTAATTATCTTTAAGCCATACTAATCCAAGCAACATGGTTCTCAGAAACTTTTAACAAGGGTTAGTCCTAGGAAAAAATGAGATATTTGTTTTCCTACAATGATTTCTTTGACTCTGTCTTCCCCTGTCTCTCTTTCACTTCTAAAACCCCAGTGTTCCCTTACTGTCTTGGTTTTTGCTGAGATCTTCTCTAAGATTTTTACAGACTCAAATCTCTCCCCCATGTTATCAATCAAAATAACAATTTTTTTCCTGCCCAATATACACTTCAATGACAATTTTTTTTCAGGATTCTCTTTAATAGTTAAAAACAATCAAGTAAGACAATTTACTTGAATGAAGATATATACGTATGACTGCAAAAAGAAAATAATTTTTCTGTTTTTTATGGAGGGATGCAAAACAAGCAATAGTCCTTAAACATCTGTTTGATTTTGAATCATGTATCATCTCTAGGACCTGAATCATCTCTAGGAGGTGTCTACATTTGCACAGAAATGACTCTATCAGGACTCCTCAGAGACTTGTGGGACAGGGCATGGACCTTGAACTAGATTCTCCAATGAGACTAACAAGGTCACCCCAATAATCACATCATGAAAACTTGAAACCCTATTAATCTTTGAATATTTGTAGTCCAAACAACAGAGTTTTCTAAATGCAAAATCTGAAGCCCAGAGAAAGCAAAATGCATATAAAGTCACAAAACACAATTTCAAACTTAACTTCTCATTTGCAGTGCTTTATGCAGCAGGGTAAATTATGAATTCTTTTTTTTAAGAAAAAGTTCCTGGCAGTACAGCAAAATTGATGTATCCAGTATCTACTGCTTAGTGTCTGTTATGGACATGTTTAGATGTTCCCACAAAGCCTCTTGCTGTCATAGTTGGGGCTTTTCAGAGGTGGCTAGATCTAGAGTGTGTGATGCTGGACTTGATTCATGGTACCATGCTAAACTCAAGAGCACTAGGATTAAGGATGTGAGTGCTACTTGCCCTAAGTAGCCTCAGTAAGATAAAGGGGGCACAAAGATGCTGTTAAGGTCCCTTGATTCCTTGCTTTTGCTGTTTTTAGCTTGCCATGAGATAGTTCTCCTCTGAGATGCCTTTCTGCCAAGCCAACCTGCCTTGGAGTCAGCCAGCTATGGCCTGGAATCTCTATAAACTGAACTAAATAAACTTTTTTTCTTTAACATTGGGTGTCAGGTATTTTGTCTCAGCAGTGAGAAAAGTAACTAAAACATTGTCTTTCAACAACAACGATTTAGTTTATGATTTTATGGGCGAGGATTTTGGGTTCAGTTCACTTGGGCTGTGTTTTGGCCATGGCTGTTCTTGGGAGCAGGTCAGGTCTCTGCCCTGGAGACTAGCTGTTGTCAGTCTACCCAGTGGAAACAGGCAGGCCAATTGTGGAAACAAGCAGGCCAAATATGCCACATCTTTGTGTTGGTCCGTAAAGTTTACATGCAAGTTTGGTAGTTCTTAGCAAGGGAGGAGAAATTGTAATAGATTTTCAGATAAATGCTCCAAAATGGCACATTTTTTTGGAACATAAAACTGTGGAATAGTACTTAAATTCTAGGGATAGAGAAGTAGAGTTCACCTCTTAGTGGAAAGAACATCACATTATAAAATAATGTAGAAGGGAAGATTTGGGATTACCTGCACAATTTGCCGCAGTTTATTTAGAAGTAGTGTATACATGACAGAGGGCCTATATATGTTTATATACAAATACAAGTATGTACATATATGTGGATATTTGTAACTGATTAAATTGTTTTTTTAAATTATCGTTTTATGTATTTTCATCACTACTTCTCTTTATCTCCTTAATTTTCTACATTATAAAAGGTGCATTTAAAAATCATTTATATTGGGATAATCTATTTTTTTTTATTTATTTATTTTTTATTTTAGAAACATAAAAGTAAAAAAACATATTGACAAACAGACACCCATTATCATAGAAAATAGTACAATCACAACAAATCTATAGACAAGGTGGTATGGTCTCAACAGTAGTTGTTGCTTTATCCATTGATATCTTCGAATTGTAGATGTATGGACCCATATACAGACATGCAAATTTAGTCAGACAGTTGATCCTCTCGACAACAGAAGAAAAAAGAAAAAAAAAAAAAAAAAAAAAAAAAAAAAAAAAAAAAAAAAAAAAAAAAAAAAAAAAGAAAACACAAGAACCAAAAATCCAAAGACAAGAAAGAAAACAGGCATACATCAACAACAGCAACAACATCAACAACAACAACAACAGAAAAAAACACCGTTTGTTGCTGCTTTACATATTGATATCTTCGAAGTGTGTGTTCAGGCTAACACATACAGATATACACTATTAA